>OZ018402.1:44927633-44954782 GCA_963969585.1 Drosophila helvetica | reverse complement strand
GGCTTTGAAATTTTGGTTGGGGGGGGTAAAAATCTGGCATCGGCGGCCACCGACCACCTGTCACTCATTCTATGATCGCTTTTCTACTTTTCCTTTTCCCGCACTACTTTCCTCTCGATCCACTCTCAAGTCCCTGCTCGGGCGCCATCTGTAAGGAAGTTCCTGTCTCAGGCCGGGGTGGGCTCGGTGTACGTGGAGTGGCGCACGTGGTGTCGACTGTACCATCAACTAGGTGGGGGGGGGGTGGGCTCGGTGTACGTGGAGTGGCGCACGTGGTGTCGACTGTACCATCAACTAGGTTAAGGAGGGAAACCAAGGGGGAAGGGGGAAGCGTCAGGTTCGCAAATTCGTGGCGTCCGCGTACAAACTTCCTCGCTGGCGTCCCCAAGCATAGGAAAGGGGTGTTCTACAGGAGGAGTTTTCTACTAAGAGGGGGAGAGCTCAGTTCGTGGAAGCCGTGGCATCCGCGTACAACTCCACTGGCTGAGGTCCCAGGCATGCAAATGGAATATTTTTAATGGTACAATGACAGAGGGGAAGGGGTGAAAACAATCGGGCGGCGGATATTGGCGGTAGTTATGTGCAATGGTCATAGATATGTGAATAATTGACGTTTGTTTTAATTCATTGATTTATTGTCTGCCTGCTTATCTATCTATACATATATGTGTGAAAATCTAATCCCTACGTCGCACCTATCTCCCTCTCACTCGCTTACGCCAGGCCAGCTTACCCCTCTTGCTCCGTAGAACTCTGGTCCATCATCTCTTTTCTCTGCGGCTGCTGCTCCTCGCTGGTCCAGGAAAAATGGCGGACCTCGTGCTGTCCGTTTTGGTTTTTCGGTGTTTTAATTTTCCCGCACTCACGACTGCCCTTGGTAGAGGCTCGATTTTCACTCCCGATCTCCATCATTTTTGGCAGCCGGCTCAGCCGGCCGTTCAAGCCTCTGCTCCCAGCTTCTGCCGCGACCCGGCGCTTTTGTCGCGTGCGTTTTGCTCTCGCTCTCCTTGGGTCGTGCGTGGGTGCTTTCGGCGCAGCTTTCGCTCTCCTCGGGGTCGTGCGTGGGCGCTATTGGCGCAGCTTTTGCTCTCCATAATTTTGGCAGCTGGCTCAGCCGGCCGTTCGAGCCTCTGCTCCCAGCTTCTGCCGCGACCCGGCGCTTTTGTCGCGTGCCTTTTGCTCTCGCTCTCTTTGGGTCGTGCGTGGCTTGCTTCGGCGTGTGAGGGTGGGTTTGCGTTTGTCTTCGCTCCGTGTCTCTGCTGCTGGTCTCTGCCGTTGATCTCTGCTCTGGTGTCTGCTGCTCCGTGTCTCTGCTCCGGCCTCTGCTGCTGGTCTCTGCCGTGATCTCTGCTCGGATCTCTGCTCCGGTGTCTGCTCTCTGCTTCGGTGTCTGCTGCTTCGTTTCTCTGCTCCGGCCTCTGCTGCTGGTCTCTGCCGTTGATCTCTGCTCTGATCTCTGCTCCGGTGTCTACTGCTTCGTGTCTCTGCTCCGGTCTCTGCTGCTTCGTGTCTCTGCCGTTGATCTCTGCTCCGGTGTCTGCTGCTTCGTGTCTCTGCTCCGGCCTCTGCTGCTGGTCTCTGCCATTGATCTCTGCTCCGGTGTCTGCTGCTTCGTGTCTCTGCTCCGGCCTCTGCTGCTGGTCTCTGCCAGTGCTGCGCTTAATAATACTTCCTTTTTTTCTTTTCTTACCCTATATTTATATTATGTGATTAAGACTTACTAACTAGAAAACAAAAGGGGAAGAAATTAAATAAAAATAATCTTAGCAGGCTCCAGCCTGGTCTGTATCCCTTCGCCTCCAGGACGAATGTTGCTTCTCGCTGGCCTACGTCGTTGTGAAGGGGTATGCTCCTTCACAATTCAAAGTGAAAAAAACATGTCCCAAGACTGTATTTTATTTTAACAAAAAGTGCAACTTATAGCTCTTAACTAGCACTATAGTTGATGCTAAGATTGATTTTGGGCATTTTTTCGTTTTAAAGAAAATTAAAAAAATTCAAGAGGTTTGCACGCGACAAGTTCAAACACTGATTTCAGCGAAACGAGAACGTATATTTTGATGCAATTAATTTTAAGCTGTTATGCATTGATATTCCTTAGAAATGTTTTTTGTTTGATGTAAAAATATGAAGTAGTTTTTTTTTTATTCAATTTTAATCAGGGTCGCACGCGAAATTTTTTTCCATCAAATTTTTTTTTTTGTTTTACTTTTTATATAGAAATAATACTTTGCACATCCTTCCATTTTTCGTCTAACTTGTAATTTAATGTAATGACAAACTTTCAATATGTGCAGATGACATAAAATAAATTTTAATTCCTTTTATGCAGAAAACTGCACATTGATAAAAAGAAAGTGCATCGGCCGTTCAAGCCTCTGCTCCCAGCTTCTGCCGCGACCCGGCGCTTTTGTCGCGTGCGTTTTGCTCTCGCTCTCCTTGGGTCGTGCGTGGGTGCTTTCGGCGCAGCTTTCGCTCTCCTCGGGGTCGTGCGTGGGCGCTATTGGCGCAGCTTTTGCTCTCCATAATTTTGGCAGCTGGCTCAGCCGGCCGTTCGAGCCTCTGCTCCCAGCTTCTGCCGCGACCCGGCGCTTTTGTCGCGTGCCTTTTGCTCTCGCTCTCTTTGGGTCGTGCGTGGCTTGCTTCGGCGTGTGAGGGTGGGTTTGCGTTTGTCTTCGCTCCGTGTCTCTGCTGCTGGTCTCTGCCGTTGATCTCTGCTCTGGTGTCTGCTGCTCCGTGTCTCTGCTCCGGCCTCTGCTGCTGGTCTCTGCCGTGATCTCTGCTCGGATCTCTGCTCCGGTGTCTGCTCTCTGCTTCGGTGTCTGCTGCTTCGTTTCTCTGCTCCGGCCTCTGCTGCTGGTCTCTGCCGTTGATCTCTGCTCTGATCTCTGCTCCGGTGTCTACTGCTTCGTGTCTCTGCTCCGGTCTCTGCTGCTTCGTGTCTCTGCCGTTGATCTCTGCTCCGGTGTCTGCTGCTTCGTGTCTCTGCTCCGGCCTCTGCTGCTGGTCTCTGCCATTGATCTCTGCTCCGGTGTCTGCTGCTTCGTGTCTCTGCTCCGGCCTCTGCTGCTGGTCTCTGCCAGTGCTGCGCTTAATAATACTTCCTTTTTTTCTTTTCTTACCCTATATTTATATTATGTGATTAAGACTTACTAACTAGAAAACAAAAGGGGAAGAAATTAAATAAAAATAATCTTAGCAGGCTCCAGCCTGGTCTGTATCCCTTCGCCTCCAGGACGAATGTTGCTTCTCGCTGGCCTACGTCGTTGTGAAGGGGTATGCTCCTTCACAATTCAAAGTGAAAAAAACATGTCCCAAGACTGTATTTTATTTTAACAAAAAGTGCAACTTATAGCTCTTAACTAGCACTATAGTTGATGCTAAGATTGATTTTGGGCATTTTTTCGTTTTAAAGAAAATTAAAAAAATTCAAGAGGTTTGCACGCGACAAGTTCAAACACTGATTTCAGCGAAACGAGAACGTATATTTTGATGTAATTAATTTTAAGCTGTTATGCATTGATATTCCTTAGAAATGTTTTTTGTTTGATGTAAAAATATGAAGTAGTTTTTTTTTTATTCAATTTTAATCAGGGTCGCACGCGAAATTTTTTTCCATCAAATTTTTTTTTTTGTTTTACTTTTTATATAGAAATAATACTTTGCACATCCTTCCATTTTTCGTCTAACTTGTAATGTAATGTAATGACAAACTTTCAATATGTGCAGATGACATAAAATAAATTTTAATTCCTTTTATGCAGAAAACTGCACATTGATAAAAAGAAAGTGCATCGGGTAAAACAAGATTTTTCTGATTTGTTATTTGCCACACTTTTCTTTTAACTACGGCTCCAGCTCCGTCAACGGCTCCCTTTCCGTGAGAGCTGGCAAAAAAGTTTCATTCAATATTGTTACATCCAATTTTTTTCATGATATTGGTCAAGCTTGTCAAAATATATTTATTTTTAAATTATGCGCAGCTGCCATCAGAAAATATTAATATTTTTGAAAATTGTCCATGCATTTTTTTAATTTCTGTAATAAGGTTTATAATGAAAATATATACGTCATTTTTATTATGCTTAAGTTTATCGCTTATAACAGCAAACGACTGTGAAGCACCATCCAACCAAGCTACGAAGGTAAAGATCGTTACCTGGCGGTAGCTGAAATGAGCACTTTGTATTTCGTTTTGGTGCGTCAACCGATAATTCTCGGCTAAATCAATTTGAAGAACAAGCTCAGAAGCCTTTAATTTAATTTAATTTTTGTTTCCTCAAAATATTTTTGTTGTGCTCTTTTTACAAAAAAATGGGTCTTAAAAGATGATAGCTTAGCTTCCATATCAATGAATAAATCAGATACAGTTGAAGTTGTATTTGAAAGCACTACGTGGTTATCTATTTTACGCTATTGTTGCCAGTTTACTTCGTCTTCCATATTAGCCAAATATGCAAGTGGAATAAATTGATTTTTTAAATCTGTAAGACACTTCTTACAACTGCTTGTCATGCAATATTCATTCTGAATATCACAGCAAACTGCTTTAAGAAATGTTTCAAAATCGCTGGGAAAAGATGGAATAATTTCCGAGAAACTTTAAAAAAAAAACGGAAATTTGCATGATACATGCAAACACACATATTGTGCGGCATTTTATTTGCCAACTGGACATGACGAGGTCGCATTTTAAAGAAAGTGGATTTTCCTACCTTTTAGCATGGAAAATCTTTTTTGAAAATCTCATAGGATTCGGACACCGTCATTAACATAAAGCGCTTAGTTACTAATTTGCCCTCAACTATAATGGTGTCTTTCTTTCCTGAAGCTTGCACACTTATATTATCATTCTGATAAAAATCGTTGATGGCCTTAACTACGCTTTCTGACACTGTTCTGCTGGTTGGTTGGTGGTTGAATGGTTTACGTGTTCATTTTCTTCAATCTGCTTATATTTCCTTACCAGGACTTCGAGAACTTTTATCTTTCTGCGAATGTCTTTTGGCATCGCTTTCTCAACTTTCGCTAAGGTTTGCCTACATTCGTAAGGCTTGGTATGTTGTAAACCTGCTATTTCTACGAGTTTTTGGCGCCTCTGCCGTTGTCGCATGCGATTATATTTCCGCTTTTCTTCATTTATTGTTTCATCACCTTCCGCCAGTGCTCTCCACTTCTGTCTATTATTCCCCATTCTTTCCTTGTTTTTTAATTTATAGTTTTGAATTTTCGTTTCGTCTTTCTTTAAGTTTTCTTATTATTTTTTTTCTTATTTTTTTCGCAGTTTTTTTCATTCATCTATATTTAAAAAAATGTTATTTTATGTTTACATAAACAAAAGAAGATATTAAAACGAAAAAAAAATTATTTTTTTTCATTTTAACTTACGGTGTTGCACGCGACAAACTTTAACAAAGCCAAAGTTTTTTATTTGTTACAATAATATATGTTTACACCCAATATTTTTTGACGGTTAAGCAAATAAGAAATTCACCGTAATACACTATCTCATCGTTTCTTTTACCTTTTTCTTATACTCTTTGAGCATAAGCCGAGATTTTAAAGATCAAATATCAATGCATAATGTCTCTCATTAGGAACATAAATCAAAACAAAACTGGCAATAGAAATTTTCAAAGCAGAACTTTTGAACTTGTTCGTATTTGCATTTCAATATTTCAAAATGTGTTATAAGTAAATGTAAAATATGTTTAGATTAGTCAAATTTAATATATTCCCTATACAAATTCGTTAAAACAACATACTTTTATAGACTTTGAATTTATTGGCTGCGGTTGACATTTCTATGGAATGATATATGAATATGAATATAATGAGCGGATATACATATGTAGCGAAACGCTTGGTACTGCATTTCTCTGACTTCGTTTGCGACAGCCGTTTGTATGAACTGGCATTTCTATATATGTAAGATGGAGTAGGCAAGCGGGACCATTGAAGGAGCACTGTTCGTAACAGCAGTATCAGCAGTAGCAGCAGAGAAGCAGCAAGAGAGCAGAAGAGCAGCAGTACGAAGACACAGTCGGAAGAGAATCGAAGCAGTGAAAAGACGTAAATCAGCAGCAGCAGCAGAAAATAAGCCCAGAACAAGCCGACCAGTTATATTGTATTTTACCTGTATACCACGATTTCATAATATTAATAAACTATATCCTAAATAATATCCTACATATGTAGGATGTATTTTTGAATAGGACGAACTGTGTATATTTTGTAAAAGAAAAGCGCCGAAAAATCAAAGTATGGACATATGTATGTACATATGTATGTATGTAAGGAACGTTCGATGCGATCGGCTCGGTTAGATCCACTAGGTTCGAAGTTCTAGGTTCAATGCGATCGGCTCGATGTTCGATGAGTTAGGTGCGGAGAGGAAACAACTGGAGAGTTTTTGTACATATGTTTGTAGGTTTATTACACGTGCAAATTTTAGCGGAGAAAACTTGGAGAGTTGATATATGTACATACACGGAACCTTCACACACACACAGAACCTTGTCCAATGAATTTTTCTTGAAATTTTTGATTTTTTTTAGTTAGCTGGCCTAAAAATCCTGCTTGAAGGCACAATGACTGTGGTGGGAGTTCCTGCCAGTAGTCTTGAGTACACTTCCTCGGTCGATGTGGTTGTCGGACTTCGTGGGAGGTGAATCGCTTGACTCGCTCTTGGCTTGGAGGAAAAAAGGTGTCGTCGAGTGGAAAAAAAAGGCGCATGCGTGTCTGCTTGGTTTCAGATTATTCTCTTGACTAAAAAAAAGCTTAAATCTAACAATTGGTGGTTAAGCTATAAGGCCGCCGCTTAGCAACATTGCTCTTAAGTTGAGTGGTATGTTGCTAGCGTGCATCCTATGTTGGGATGTGCGCTGGTGCATGCTATTCGGCATGAACAGTGAGTTTGAGCTAAGGCTGAGGATATTGTGTAGGTTGCTTTCCTTAAACTTTTGGCTTGGCGATATATATGCAGATATTATTTTAAATTGTTTCTTCGATTCAACTTCTATAGCAGTTTCGTCGAAGTCAGTTTGTAGTTGTATTTCATTCGATTGGATTGAGTTGTGTATTATAATTGCTGCACCTCCAAAGTTGGGTGAGTAGTGGTAAGCGTAAAATGAGAAATTAATGGGTATGGGTATATGGTGAATATTAGATAGTGGGAAAACATAGAACAGCAACCGGCCGCGTCTATTTTTACTTCGCATAAAATTGGCTTTAGCTACGAAATAATATAAGGTTAGGTTAGGTAGAGGCGGTTGCCAGGCTCGCCAGGAGCCCACCGGTTTCGGCCCGTTGTGATACCACAAGAGAATCCTTCCCCTTTCCGTGCCGTGAGACCTTAATGTCAGCAGTTATCACATCCGGCTGCTCTTATAAAGTTTGCTATCTTCCTGGGACAGATTATGGACATTTCTGAAATGTCTGCTATGAAGGGCGAGCCCATATGTTGTAGCCTTCTTCTGCTGAGAGCTGGACAGGAGCACGGGGTGCCTATTAGCCAGTGTCCCGTAAGGGAGCGTATGATTGCGCTATACCTTCTTCTGCCGAGCCTGCATAGCTCAGAGGTGCGCTTTCTGTCTATAGTCGGACATGTTTGCCGGGTTAGTCGACATCGTGGTACCAATTGCCACGTGTTGTCTCTTAGTCGCTTATATTGCTATTTTATGATAAGCTTACAGGTGGCCATAGGCATACAAATATCTTCCTTATTTTGAAGAAGGGGGATAGTAGTGCCAGATCTGGCCAACTCGTCTGCTATGCAGTTACCTTCGATGTCCCGATGACCCGGGACCCATATAAGGTTGATAGCAAATTGCTGAGCCATCTCGTGAAGAGATTTGCGGCAGTCTGCCACGGTGGCCGAGTTCGAGTAAATCGCATTTAGCGATTTGATCGCGGCTTGGCTGTCGCTGTATATGTTTACATTGGTTACCATGATGGTGGGCCTGGAGGTCCCTCCAGCCATTCGTCTCTTTTGGGGATGATTATATTGAAGGGGGTGTCTGTATGTTCCCTTGGGACGCAGTAGTCCGTTTTTGTGGTGACGGTACCGCTATTCAGTATTGATGAGTGACCCATGAGCTGTGGTGCCCATTAGTCAGAGTCTCTCAGACGTATTGCTGCCATTTCTGCACGCTTTTTTCCTGCCAGGTCGAGGCTCTGGAGGCATAGGATGGCATTTAGCGCATAATTCGGTGTGGTGCGAAGAGCTCCACTGATGCTTAAGGCAGCAGTTCAGTTGAACATAAACCCCTATAAACGCGATAACTGAAACAAACGAAACGGAAAACACAACATAAAATAAACGCACTGCAAAAAACGATAGTACTCGTAATGCCTTTCGCTGCTGCACCACCAACAAAGCGCACTCGAAATAATGCTCGAACAACGAGTGACACCTCTGCGACGCCCCTTCGTCACAATTTCTGGAGCTGCTGAATGTTCGCTTCCAAAAGCAGACGAATTGCGTCCCACGTCCGGAAGGCGGAGCAGCGCATCCTCAGCAGCTGATGGAGCGCCTGGACTCTATCGCTGGTGAGGTTAGGCAGATGATAGCCCGTCTGATGCAAATGGAGAGGGAGATGGTCGATCTTCGCTCTCAGAGAGACCAACTGGGTGAGCGAGTCGAGCGGCTAGATCAGGGTGGTGAGAAGAAATTGGTGGCCGACCACAGGGCAGCTAGCGCGTGTGATCTGCGCATCCACGTTGTCCCTTATGTATAAGGAGAGAATGCTAGAGTGCTCTACAAAAAGCTCTGCTTCAATCTGCAGCTGACTCCACCACCAAGAATCCGTGATGTATTCCTGGCCAGACAAACACAAAACACTAATGTCAATCCCGTAATAATAGTTAAATGGAAAACGTCCGAGACAAGGCACTACTAAATGTTAAAAGGGGTCATGCGAATAAAGAAGCATTAAATATTATCAGCTGCCTTCACTCGGTGGGGCCTCGTGCACGTACGTAGTAATACAAGAGAGGGAGTTCAGTACTAAATTTACGCCATTCGAGTTACTCACAGGTACAAAAATGCGCATAAAACCAGACATCAAGATTGAAGAAATGATAGACGAACTTTCAGCGATAGCCGAGATGATCTTAGAAAACAAGCCAAACAACATATTCTCCAGATGCAAGACGAAACCTGAAAAACCTACAACCTACGACGTTGACCAACAAAGAAGTACAGCGTTGGTGATTTAGTGGCTATTAAAAGAACGAAGTTAGGTGGTGGACTAAAGCTAAAACCATAATACCTTGGTCCATACCGAATTACCAGAGATAAGCCAAGCGATACCCATGTCGTAACGAAAGGTAACGCCGCATGACCTGCCCTCTTAAAAGCAGCTGATCGAAGAACGATGAGTTGGCAAGCCTGCCATATATCAGGAAGAAGAAGAGTTAACGACGACAAAAAAAAACCTGCGCGAGAAATGACGCTATCCCCGAAAAGTAACTAAGACGAACGACGCGATCCCATTCAATTATTAAACCTAACAATCTAACTAATCAAAGCAACAAAACATTAAATAAATAATCTTAACTACCGGAACTATTATTATTTCTTAAGGAATATTAAATATAAGCCCCGGTTCCACATATATAACAAAAACTCTCTATATATATTCCTAGTTTGTCCGATTTTAGAATACGGTTTTTGTGTATGGTGCCCTCAGTACAAAGTACACCAGGACCGTATAGAATCAGTACAGAACAACTTTTTAATTTTCGCTCTACGCGGCCTCAACTGGGATGCAAGTGTGAGACTGCCGTCTTACTCTAGTAGATTGCTTTTAATGAACCTTCCATTTATAGTTAACCGTAGAAAAATGCTTGGTGTGATTTTTGTGCACAACTTGATCAAGGGTGACGTAGATAGCCCCGACTTGTTGAGCCGCATAAGCTTCACGATTCCTGTTCCTTCCGATTTGTAGATCGAATTGTTTCTTGCATGAACCGTTTAGGGTCTTATGCTAGGATTATAATTCCTTCTACCATATCACACTTACTACTAATTCCCTTCCTCTTCTTAAAACACTAATACTCACATTCATTTCTCGTAATTAGAAATTGTAAGTGTATGCATTTTGAATGCATGTTTTAATTTTCCACGAATATTAGTCTAACAACTATCTTTCAGTTAACGAGTCGCACGTTATGGGGCAGCGCCCCTCAGTCGGTTGGGCGCTAGTAGGGCTGCGTTCCTTCCCTGGATTCACGCGTAAAAGCATTCGGCTGGTGCCCCATGGGCCACTCGATGGTGCTGTCATTGGCTACACTACTACACTTCCGCTGTGGCCAAAAATGGCTTTTTCTGATCAATTCTCTGTTCGAAAGGTGCGTTGTGGGCTCCAGGTTGTCTCTGATGGAACCTCAAGGTATTTGGGTATTTACTGGATTTTTTGGTGGGCTATTATTAGTAGGCGAATTGTGCCCGTCTGTTATTAGCGTTCAGTTGGAGAAGTTTAACTTCTCTAATGCCAGGGATGTAGCTTCATTCAAAATAAGAACGTGGTGGTGAAGGAGTTTAAGGCAAAGAAGAAGAGTAGGACCCCAATAACTCCTAATACTAATAAGGCCAGTACTCCATCCTCATCTTCCCAGTCCACCCATCCAAAAAACTAACTTCCTCTTTCTTAATCACCTACCAGAGTGTTAGAGGCTTGCGTAGTAAGCTCAGCACTCGGGATAGCGTCGCATTTGCATCCCATGTAATTGTGTTTACAGAGACCTGGTAAAAACCGGAAATTCTTAGTTCTGAAGTTTTGGCAGGTCGGTACACAACCTTTAGGAATTACCGTTCGTCTCGACGTGCAGGTGGGATCTAACTTCACGTCGGAACATTTTACAGTCCAGATTCAACAAGAACTGGAATTCCAGTGTATAAAACTGATTCTTCCCGCTTTTTCAGTCTTTATTATATGCTCGTATATTCCACCTTTTTCGGATATCGCAATTTATGAGCAGCACTTGTCCGCCTTAAGCGCTGTTTCTTCCTCGCTACCTGATAAAGATCATATGATAGTTCTTGGGGATTTCAATTTGCCAGGAACTGTTTGGTCTTCGGTAAACGAGTCTAATAACCTGGTGCCCATGTCACGACATGACTTTATAGACGGCTTACTCGACTTATCCCTGTCTCAAGTCAACCATGTGAAAAATTCAGTAAGTTGATTGCTTTGTAACGGATCCGACCATAGCCTTGTTAACCCGAGTCCCTCCGCTCAATATACCTGAAGACGCCTACCATCCTACACTTGAAGTGTCGCTCGATATAGGACCAACCGCGTTGGATCGGTCGGGTAGGCTACCTCGATGTGTCCGCTGCTTTCGTAAAGCCGAGTTTGCGAAGCTTAATAACCTCATTAGGGATTTTGATTGGTCCGCTTTGTATTTGTGCACTGATGTTACGATATGCACAAACATTTTCTACGATGCACTTGACTCACTTTTTGAGTCTTGTGTCCCACTTTCCTGTTCTATTAGATCTGGGAAGCCCAATTGGTTTACCAAAGAGTTATCCAGTATAAAAAACTTAAAATCAAGACTACAAAAAATTTCAAGAAGTTGGCTCTCCTTCTTCTCTCTCTCGCTATGTAATGGCTCGTTCAAACTCTTCAGTTCTTAATTCCCAGTGCTATAAGAACTACCTATCTAGATGCAGGATACGTTTTTCTCAGGACCCTAAGCAGTTTTATAGCTTCGTAAACAGTAAGCGTAAAACGTCCGCTCATCCATCCTCGCTATCATTTCTTAATACGACGGCAAATACTGATCAGGCAATGGCCGATCTTTCTGCCCAATTCTTTCAAACAACCTTTTCACAGGAATGCTACTCCGGTCAGCCGTACCCATACGGTTTACCCAGGTCGAACGGCATCTTCAGTCCCTTGCTAAATGAAAGCTCTCTGCTTAATGATCTCCGGAAAGTTAAGCCGGTGTTTTCACCGGGTCCGGACGGAGTTCCCGGCTGTGTACTTAGGTACTGCGCCGAGTCTCTGTGTGGACCGTTGCTTAAACTATTCAGCCTACAGAGGTATATCAAAGTTATCCGCAATTCCTAGTGTTTGAGAAAATTTTAACTCCGCACCTGCAGCATCTTTGCACATCACTTATATCTCCTGCCTAGCATGGATTTATAAGGCGGAGATCAACAACCACAAATTTATTGGAGTTCAGCTCCTTCATCATTAAAGGCTTCCAAGGTAATCTACAGACGAATGTCATTTACACAGATTTCAGTAAAGCATTCGACTCTGTAAACCACTCTCTCCTAGCACAAAAACTTGACCTTTTAGGGTTTCCACCCAATCTCTTGAGATGGATTTCTAGCTACCTTTGTTCCGGGTCCCAAAGAGTCCTCTTGAAAAACTCCCTATCTTCACCAGTTATGGTTACTTCGGGCTTACCACAGGGCAGCCATCTAGGCCCCCTACTGTTTACACTCTTTATTAATGACCTGCCTTCGGTATTAAAATACTCTCGAGTACTTATGTATGTGGATGATGTTAAGCTGTGTGTCCAGTTCAAGGATAGCTTATCTCACTCCAAGTTGCAATCCGATCTTAATAGCTTTCAGTCATGGTGTTGTGCAAATCTGTTATACAATAATGCTTCGAAATGTAAAGTAATGACAGGCCCTCTGGCTCCTTACACACTACGAGGGGGTTCTCTCGAATAAATTACCCTAGTTGATGATCTTGGTGTTCTTTTAGATCCCAAGTTAAAGTTTTCTGAACACGTTTCTACCATGGTAAATAAGGCCATGGGCGTGCTTGGGTTTATAAAGAGGTGGTCAAAGGAATTTGACGACCCCTATATAACAAAGACTCTCTATGTATCGCTTGTTCGTCCGATTTTAGAATATGGTTTTTGTGTATGGTGTCCTCAGTACAAAGTACACCAGCCCCGTATAGAATCAGTACAGAAAAACTTTTTAATTTTCGCTCTACGCGGCCTCAACTGGGATGCAAGTGTGAGACTGCCGTCTTACTCTAGTAGATCGATAGATAGATAATAAACCTTCCATCCTTAGTTAACCGTAGAAAAATGCTTGGTGTGATTTTTGTGCACAACTTGATCAAGGATGACGTAGATAGCCTTGACTGGTTGAGCCGCATAAACTTCACGATTCTTATTAGAATTACTAGAAATTATATACCTTTGTTCCTTCCGATTTGTAGATCGAATTATTCCTTGCATGAACCTTTTAGAGTTTTATGCTCAGATTATAATTCCCGCTACCATATCATATCGGCAACTAATTCCCTTCCTCTTCTTAAATCACTATTACTCACATACCTTTCTGGTAGTTAGAAATTGTAAGTTGAGTACGATAGTTTTAATGCATGCTTAGTTCCTTTGGTAAGATTAGTTCTAATTTTCCTCGAATACTAGTCTAACATCTATCTTTCCTGCATGATCGCGATCGGTTCGGTTAACAAGTCGCGCGTTATGCGGCAGCGCCCCTCGGTCGGTTGGGTGGGAGGAGGGCTGCGTTTCGGCCTGGGATTCACGCGTAACAGCATTCGGCTGGTGTCCCATGATGGTGCAGTCATTGCACGTCAACGTCCAAACAAACGTTCCAGCGTTTCATGGATCTGATCATCCAAGGGGTTGAATAGGCGTTTTGCTATATTGACGATATTCTCATAATATCCAACTCCGTGGAGGAGCGCAAACAACACGTGGATAAATTTTTACAAATCTTAAAAGCGCATGGACTTGGAAGTAACGAGAAGAAGTGTCATTTCGCTCAACCTGAAGTGAAATTCTTGAGCTACACAGTCAACGGCAACGGAATTAAGCCTCCAGAATATCGAGAAGAAGTGTCATTTCGCTCAACCTGAAGTGAAATTCTTGAGCTACACAGTCAACGGCAACGGAATTAAGCCTCCAGAATATCGACTGAAGTCAATCACTGAGTACACTCGGCCACAAACGATTTGCGAATCAGGTCGTTTTCTAGGTATAGTTAACTATTACCGCCGCTGTATGCCTAATGCCTCAGAAATCCAGGTGCCGATTAACAACTTAACACGAAACATGAAGAAAAACGACAAACGGCCAGTGGAATGGACATCAAGCTCCATTCAAGCATTCGAAAACTTAAAAAAGTTGTATAGCTAGCGCCGCAACCATTGCTCACCCCAGTCTTAATGCAGAAGTAAGTTCCACGTGCGACGCTACCGATATAGCCATCGGAGCTGTGCTTGAACAAAATACGAACGCGAATTGGCAGCCTCTCGGATTCTTCTCAAAAAAACTCAGCGGAAGTCCTCTTCTCCCGATGAGCCTTTTAAAAACAGACAAAAAACTATCAGTGGATAAATCTGCAACAAGCTCCAAGTGAATAGCCTTTGACACGAAACAAACGAAGACGGCTATATATGTTTTGATAGGGGGCCTGCCGCGAATTTTGAGGGACACATAAAATGCTCTTCACACTCTATCAGCTGGCAGGTTTTCCATGATCTGTCCCAGTAGGACTGGCTTATATCGGAAACAATGCACACAATTTCTTATGACTCTTGTGCATGCTTCCCGAGCATTAATTAGCCATGTCTTCTGCCTTAATAATGATACCATAACTTTGGCACCTGCATGATAGCGTTACGAACTGCGACTTTTGCGACAGCAGCAGGGGGAATTTGGCATCGTATGGAATTTTGCGTTGAGTAAACTGCCTCCCACTCGAATCAATCGAAACGTTACTCCCTCGAGTTCGCTCGTATGTTTGGACGGGCTGAGTCGTTGAAGGTGTGGTGACAGGGTTTCTGACCTCTCCAGTTTGCAGAATTCTGGTCCCAGCTCGAATCTTTGGACTACTTGTGCCAGCCTTAGAAATGAGATTTTTAGTTCTCTAGCTGATAGGGCTACCTCTCGACTACGCTTGCGTCCTTGAAGGAACCGATTTCCATATGCCATTATTCGGAGCAATTTTTCAAACGATGAGCATCTTCCAATCAACTTTATAAACTTATATACAATAGCCACTGAATGTCCTGCCACACTTTTCCTGTTCTCTGACCAGTCCATTTCTGGAGCCAGCTCGAGCTGGTGTAAACGAGGCCACTCCTCAGAATTCCTGAGTAGAAATTCTGGCCCATCGGTCCACAATAAGCACGCTACACCTTATATGTCTGTTCCACGTGACACTAAGTCGGCTGGATTTTGCTCGGTAGGAACATGACGCCAAATCAAATCACATGACAACTCCTGGATTTCCGCAACCCAATTGGCCACAAACGTTGCCAGTGTGGCTGGATCCCTTTCCAGCCAGTACAAGGTGACTTGGGAGTCCGACCAAAAGTTTTCACTCTCGATCACAAACTTGTCCATGAAAGGTTTGACTTGAGTCCATAAAGTGGATAACAGTAGTGCTGCACACAGTCGTGCGAGTCTTCGTTCTAGGGATAGAAACCGGCGTTTTGCAGTCTCGAAGGAGAAACCTAAAACGTTAGGATTTATTTTAAATGGCAGTTTCACTTCGAAACGACCCGACTCGAGCCTGCGTGAGGTCTGCTTGAAGTTATTCTCGCATGCCAATTGTTCAGCTGTATATACAGCCTCCGACATCTCTGGGACATGTTCCAGTTCCCAAAAGCGCTCCACCAGAGATTCGAGAGAACAATGATCGCTACCAAAAGCGATATTGCATACAACATCCTGTGTTGATGCCTTATATTTTCCGGATACGACTCATCCCAACAATGTTTTTTGGATTGATGGATGTTCCTAGCTAGGCTTTATTTGGCCTACACACATTAGTTCGAAGAATGTTTCTGCGCCTATCAGTAAATCCACCTTAGCCGGCTTGAAAAACTGCGGGTCAGCCAGCTCAAGGTTTAGCGGTATCCTCCATTGCGCGAAATTAACGACGTGATCGGGTTGGTATGTGGAAATGGATCTTAATACCCAAAAGTCGGAATCAAAGTTATGGTCGTTAATGCGAGAGTGGACAGAAGTGTGAACCTTGTACCTTATGACGGATGAATTTTTTCCCACAGTTGTGATATTTAGGCATGAATCATCACGGCGCAGCCGCAAGCGCTATGCTAGATCTTCGGATATAAAATTAATTTGGGAGCCCGAATCTAACAGTGCCCTTGCATACTGGAATTGTCCGGACCGATCTCTCAGCTTTACAACAGCAGTAGCGAGAATGACCTGGTCAGTACTCGCAACATGACCAGAATAGGCTGTTTGAGGTTCAGAAGATGATGGCTGTTCTACAGGCACAGAACTAGGCGCAATTTGCTGTGGATCTACTCCGTATCGGTGAAGTAACGTGTTATGGGGCTTAGAGCATACTCGACATTTTGCTGTTTTGCACCTTGTCACTGTATGACCTGACCTCAAACAGTTTATGCACAAGCGAAGTTGTTTGGTAATATCAAACCGTTGGAGAACAGGAAGCGCAGTAAAGGACTGACAATTGCTCATGGTATGGTTCCCCGCTTGACAATAACTACACTTCGAATCAACTCGTTGATCCGTCTTTGCACATGAGAAGGAAGATTTTGTGTGTCCCTTATTTGTTTCCTTTTTAATTTATCGTAATCCAGGTGCTCTTCGAACCGAGACTTTGTCGTGGGATCTACCTTAGACAATGCTATGTGAATTAACAGCGCACTCTTTATATCTTTTTCACTACCTATCGACTGCAGCGAGGCATAGATGACTGACACCGTATCAATGACGGACCTAAGGTTTGAAGCAGAAGGTTTTGTTGTGCTAGGCATGTCAAACAACTGTGATACTGTATTAGAGAAGATCAAATATTTTTTGTCGTAAACATTCTTCAAGCTATCAAGAGCCTTTTCATAATTGTCGTCACAGATTTGGAACGCCTTCACTGTTCCCAATGCATCATCAGACAGACACGACAGTAAGTGATTAAATTTTTCTACATTTGTTAGTGCTGGGTCGTTATGCACCAAACTCTCGAAAAGGCTTATTAAGTCCTTAAATTCGGCATGTTGGCCACTAAACTTAGGAAAATTCATTTTCCTGCCGACTTATACAGCGCCTTTGTGATGACACACATATCCTCTACCGATCCGCGGAGTTCGTTGTTGGGATTCAACAAATCCACGTCCGCCTGTATGTCTATCAACTATTCGCAATAATCTTCGATCAGCTTTAATCTGCATTTAATTTAAGGAGGGTCAAATGAAATGGTTTTTTCCTCAAATGCCGTCCTAATATGCCTAAGATCGCCCATTACTTTATCGTGTCTTTGTATTGCTGTCAATAACTTTTGGGAGACCTTTGCACCCCCTCCTTCCTTCGTAGCTCCTTCTTTGCTTACGATTTCCTTTTCTTTTTTACTCATGCTGACGCTTTTTATACCCGGTACTCGAAGAGTAAAGGGGTATATTAGATTTGTGCAAAAAATTAATGTGTGTAACACGCAGAAGGAAGCGTTTCCGACCCCATAAAGTATATATATTCTTGATCAGCATCAATAGCCGAGTCGATATAGCTATGTCTGTCTGTCCGTCCGTCTGTCCGTCTTCATTAGCGCCTATAGCTCAAAGACCATAAAAGCTAGAGGAACACAATTTCGTATCCAGACTCCTGTCCTATCGCACTGTTATAAGTGTATTTCAAAATTTCACCCCGCCCCCTTCCGCCCACTCCAAGGACGAAAATCTGTGGCATGCACAATTTTAAAGATACAAGAAAACTAGAGAGACAAACGCAGAATCATAGAGAATAAGCATATCTATCAGATTGTTGAATCTGGATCAGATCAAATGATAAATATAGCCACAATGAAGAAAACCATTTCGAAATGCATCGTTCCCTCTCGCTCTCTCTCACACACAGGGGTAGGCGCTATGCCTGATCGAATTTTTTGACGCCTAGTTCTCAGAGACTATAAGAGCTAGAACCACCAAACTTTCTATCCAAGCTCCTGTGATATCAAACCGAGACGAGTTTGTTTTAAAATTTGGCCACGCCCCCTTCCGCCCCCACAAAAGATGAAAATTTACAATTTTGAAGATACGGGAAAACCAAAAACGCAGAATCATAGAAAATGATTATATCTATCAGAGTATTAAATTTGGATCAGATCGGATCATAAATATAGTCAGAAGGAACAAATGAAATTTCAGTGGCCTCCCAAGCGCAGACTCATTCCCTTTCTCTCTCGCACACAGCCGTGTATGTACATGTAGGAAGTAGATAAGGACATGTAGAAATGGAAGATGTAAAAAATGTATGTAAACAAATATGGAAACATCTAATGAATCAAAATCTCCGAAAAGGTTCGACTTAATTTTTTTTTTTTTGTCTAAAATTAAATTTTTCCCTTTTGCGAACATGTAATAAATTACAACTAGCTCACATACATATATACTGACTGAGTACCGGGTATAAAGTAGAGCCGCGGCGTAGACGCGGCTCAAAACCTTCCCCCTCGTTGTTAATCCACTTGAGTCAAGAAGTAATGCACTGTTTAATTATAATGGTAAACCAAAAAAAAAAATGAAGGGTATACAAGAGAGGATATGCCACTATCAAGCGTAACCAACGCAAAACCAACACAGGCTGAATTTCCAAACCAAAATCAGTATCGATTTTAATGGGTAAATGCAACGGCAGCAGCGAATAAATTAACAATTAAAATGCCGATGCAACCGACAACAAGAAGATTCCAAACACAACGTTTCAGAGAAACAAAAACAAATAATGCCGCTAAAGCACACTACCAAACGCTAGCGTTACCGAAGCAAACGCAGCACCAATAAGCGGTACTTCACAAAAGGGAATTGAAAACAGCGGCAATGACCGATGCTTCTCTATTAACGAGTACAGTAAGCCGTCGATAAGTATATGCACTTTTTCCCAATTCCACCTAGTTTCCACATAAAACTAATTATTTTTCTTGTTTCGGCTGTTCACTTTGGTTGATTTTATTAGTTATGTTTTTATTTAATTGGTATTCCAATTCTCAAAGTGCCAAAAATTGAGAGGCCAACCGGTAATGAGAAAACTCACATTGTACAAAATGGTGGCTTGATTCGAACACTCAATTTTTTCACACTACAATACCTGTGAATCTGGCATAGAATTTCCGAAAACTTTCCTTTTTCGTTTAAACGATGACTTCAATCCAACCAGCCAGCTAGAGCACTATTCGCAATAAAACAAGCACCAATGACTTGTGCCGAGACGACGAAAATGCACTGTAGTTCAATGGTGTGTTTTGCGAACTTTCACGAAAATGCTGGATGCCGATGTCCCTGCTCGGGCGCCAATGAAAATCCGGAAGAATTTTTCCAAAACGATATGGTACTTTAGAATCCAGCGGTCCAGCGGGCTCTCGATGGCTATGGTCACAACAATTTTTCTTGGAGACGAAAAGCAAAACACAAGTGCTCCAATTCAATGTATTTATTACACTGGTCGCAGCCAGCGAGCTCCAAATAAAACTACCTGGCTCCAAAGCAGAGCCGATCTTACATGCCGATAGAGAGAGTACGCGAGAGCAGGGCGCGAGAACCAAACGCTTAGAAAATAAATGTAATAACGTAATTCATGTTATCTCTTAATTCATGCCGTATCGTAATTCACGTAATATCGTACTTCATGCGATCTCTTGCTGCAACAACGACGATTCCAGTTCCTTGTTACCGAAGAATTCAGTATTCTTTTTTTCGTCTTTAGTTTCATTCTTTCTAACTAAACATTTGCAAAAAAAACATTAATATAAGGACGCGTTTTATTACAGCCTAATAAAGTGTTCCAAGACATAGGAATTTTTCGCCTAAGTTGGCCGAGAAACTCGCCTCTCCTGAACCCCATTGAGCACATATGGCATGGAATGGAGCTTCAAGTGTCAGAACAGAAGCCTGAGAGCAAAAAAAACGGATTTCAGCTTTACAAATCGTGTGGTATGATACTTTGGATGAAGAAACCCTTAAGACCCTGGTTGATTCCATGCCGTCAAGAATAATGGTGGTTATTCAGGCCAGAGGATGAGCAACATCATATGAATATATTATTTTAAGATCTACTATCTGTTCCTTCTTCAAAAAAAATGGTATGACTAAAATACAATCCGATTTACATTGAAAAAAAAATGTATTTTAAAACTCATCAAAATTTGAATATTTCTTCTTTTTTGTTAAATGGTCAAACATAAGGGATATGTAACTCCCCGATATATAGTTTTTACTTGTAACCTTTTATTTTGATTCAATTTAATTAATATTAACTAAAACAAGAATGTTTGTTGACGTTTACCAGAACGATTTCCAAATTTCATGATTTTTTGAAATGGTTCACTTTCTCTGACCGCTGGTGTATGTACAAAATAACAGTTCTTCTGATATGATAAGGCAAGCGTTTTCAAAAAATGTCAACTCTAAAATTGCTAAAGTAAAGGGTACAGAAATCCAAAAACTGAAACGAACTCACAAAATGCAGTTCTAGCGCCCGTCTATACTATACCTATACAATACCAATACATATGCACCCATACATTAAAATACGCTGGAACCAAAACAGAAGACAGAAGTCAAAAAACATTTCTGCCGGTCGGTCTACATACACCTGTTACGGTATATACGGTGTTACATACACCTCCTCCACAAATGTAATAATTTCGGGTATCTGTAATTGATCCAAAGACCTATTTATATGTATGAAAGGCCATATCCAAAAGAAAATCTCTCACAAGTTAAAGAAGGACAACGGGCAAAAAATCTTACTGCCTGAAAATAAAAATGTAAATTTCGAGAAACTTCCTCACATCCATCTTTAAATACACTAAATAATTGTATCCGTCTTCAATGCTGAAAAGACACCCATTGTTGTGACCCGTTTCTGGAAGTGGGGCGAGTAATAGTAATAATAACGTCCAAAATCTCATCATAATATGATTTATTTACACACATCGGCATCAGCTTTGCATATTATAATTTATATACAAACATTAATGCCTGGAACTTTGCTTCTGAAATGCTCAAATCTAATTTATTTCAATTTCGTTAATATGCTACGCCATATTACAAATTCGACGAATTTAAATCCAATACAGACAATGCTTCGTCCTTTTCTTCTTGCAACTCATTTCCGGTTAGATTTAATTTTGATTTAGCAAAATCACTTAGGTTCAAACCCTCAACGATTTTCCATTGCTTATTTATGATGACAACTGGAAAAGAGAAAATAACGTCCTTTGGAGAGTTATAGCTTCCATCTGAACATACACCCATTGATACAAATGTTCCTGGAGCGGTACCATTCCACCAGTCATGCATATGATCGCAAGCAGCTTTAGCTGCTGACATAGCGGATGACATTTTTCGAGCTGCAATGACAGCAGCTCCCCGCTTTTGAACAGTTTCAACAAAGGCACCGTGTAAATATAAATCATCATTGACAGCATCAGCCACAGATTTTATTTCACCATTTATAACCACTTTTCCTTGTCCAGCGTCTGGGTATTGAGTGGATGAATGGTTGCCCCAAATTATTATGTTCTTAACGTCGGATATAGGAACTCCCAACTTTTTAGCTATTTGGGAGGTAGCGCGATTTTGATCTAATCGGGTCATTGCAGAAAAATTTTCACGTGGAATGGATGGCGCATAATTAGCACAAACTAAAGCATTAGTGTTGGCAGGGTTTCCAACCACAAGAACTTTGACATCTCTTTTTGCAAAATTTTCAATAGCTTGTCCTTGTGTTTTAAAAATTTTTACATTTGCTGATAGTAAATCTTTTCTTTCCATTCCTTCTTTACGTGGCATGGCACCTACAAGAAAGGCTGCAGAAACATCCTTGAACCCAACAGATGGATCTGTTGTAGGTATAACTTCACTTAACAATGGCAACGCACAATCCGAAAGTTCCATGACGACACCTTCAAGAACACCAACCATAGGCGGAATATCCAGTAAATGCAAGATAAGAGGTTGTTCAGCTCCAAAAACTTCTCCACGAGCTATCATGTATAGCAACGAATAAGCAATTTGACCGGCAGCTCCAGTCACAACAACTCGAATTGGTTCAGCCTACAAATATAACAATATATAAGAACCGTTTTTTATTTAAATAAAAATAATATTTATGGTTTGCAATTTTATAAGTTTATAAATAAAAAGTTTGTTTATTTAACTGAATTTAACATGAATTGTTCCTTAATTAATTTTGTAGCCCACTCAATCAAGCACAGATGTTGTATTCTGATTCTGACTAGCGTATTGCAAGGATCGTAAGAGCTATAATTTGTATACTAAAAAAAAAAATAAGAAATAAAAATCATTTTCCATTTTTTAAAATAAAAATATAAAATAAAATGTATTTTTGAGTATACCCGGTACTCGAAGAGTAAAAGGGTATATTAGATTTGTGCCAAAAGCGGATGTGTGTAACACCAAAGACAATATAAATAATAAGATGAGTATCGCCCGTACAATTTCAATCGTGAGCAGCGAAGTTTTCTGTATATGCCTAAGTGCGCGCTGTCTCGCTCGCACGAAAAAGATAAGAGAGAATGAGTTTGCATGTGTGAGTACACACAGAGCTGCAAGCACTTATGTGTGCGTATTTGTGCCGAGCTGCCGAATTTTGACGAGACGTAAACAAGACAGAAATGTATTTGCTGAGAATTGGGGAGGGGGGAAAAAAATTCGTTGGCGATTGACATTTGGATAATAAAATTGCATTATTCATTTAAATAGTAATAATAATATAATTCTTTAATATACTAATACTAATACTAATGTAATATATTTACATTAAATTTATGACCCATTTTGAACATTTGATATTAGGTATACAATTATTATGGTTTTAAAATTATCGAGTAATTCTATCCAACCTGTTCAATCGCAAAATCAACCCCTATAACGCAATTCGCCTTTCAAGAAATTGTATCAAATTGTCTTGTCTTCTTTGCACAAGTTTACGTACAAACGCACATACATGCATGCATAAGAACTTCAAAATTCTTTGCATATTAAGTCGACCCACAAATACCCAACAGACATTTTATCGAATGTGAAGTCATTTATCACATAGATTATGTATTTTTACATAGGTACATTCCTTCATTATATTCGCGTATAGTACATTAAACAAATAAAATTTGCATATAAGGGGTATACAAAATACTATTTTTTTTTGTATTATGAGCAAGCGTCTTCAAATAGTGTCATAGTCCGCAATGAATTCTAAGGTATTCGGTATTTCGTTGAGCGCGGCGTCGTCAACAACCAATACAAACAAGCAGACCTAACATGTGTGCACACGTACAGTTAAATCTCAGCCTCACGTATGGGACGAGAGAGCGGTTCGTTCTCTTTCTCTCTGTCTATCTGTCTCTCTCTGTTTGTGAAAAGACACACGAAAAGACACCCAGCCAAAATGGACTCTAAAAATTTTGTATGCCGAGATTTATCTTACTATTTATATTGTCTTTGGTAACACCTTGAAGGAAACGTTTCCGAATTATTCAAAGCAAGCAGTAATGTATTATTTGTGGGCGCTGTGACGCTGGGGGACACCAATTCACGGATAAAACACCGCAATATTGGATAAATCAGTTTTTGCGGAGCAGAATCGAATATTTTTTATTCCCCACTTATCCCCTAAATTTCATGACAATTCCTTCCTCTCGACAGCCTTTTTTAATTACATTATGTCGTCGTCGCAAAATTCTCCGAATCTCCTAATGGTTTTTGTTTTTTGCACTACATCGCGTTGTTTTGTTATTGTACTCACACATATGCACGCACACAACATCAATTGTATCACAAAAAAAACTTACAAAAACAAAACAAACAAAAAAACAAAAAATTTGTGTTATTGTATTCGGTTTTTTCTTATATAACTACAAAATACCTCTTTTATCTAGAAAAGAAAACTAAATCTAATATTTCGGATGATACCAATTATTTTGTATAGGATCGCTCTGACGTTTTGGCATATTTTTTATAATTTGTTGGGTATATTCATGGCCAATATTAGCTCAATCTTCCTGAAGCCGTTCTTTTAACACTGATAAGGAGGATATTGGCGTTTTTTGCACACGGCTGTCCAGCTAACTCCACAAATTCTCTATAGCATTTAGATCAGTCGATTAGTGAGGCGTTTCCCAAACTGTTGGGCAGTTAAATAGCAACCAAGTCTTCATTTTATAGGCCTAATTCCTCGGGTCATTGTACTGATACAACTTGAAGGTGTTGGCAATTCCCATGTTCTCCGCCGACTGCTTCAAATTTTCTCCGGAACTGACAGCTGAACTATTTGCCGACCACGGAATGACCGATATGAGTGTGATATGACAGAAGTCTGGATACAAAATTTGGTTGCTTTAGCTTTTATAGTCTCTGAGATCAAGGCGTTAATGAAGACGGACGAACGGGCAGACAGACATACAGTGATGGAAAAAATAATAGAAACGACATATTTTTTTCGTACTTTTCAAAATTTTGTTCAGTTAAATTTTTTTTTTTCAAATTTAATAATTTTTTTGAAAGTCTATACAGTAACGCATAAAAATATAATAAAATAATAATTTTCGAAAAACCTAAACTAACAAAAATTCATTAAATAAATTTTTGGAATTTTTTAGGCCTGGAAAAAATAATAGAAACGCATTGAACTTTTGTTCCTATCTTGTTTTAAATCGGTTGAAATCGTGTATTACAGGTAACATTCCATAAAATAAAGATAAAAGAAGATAAGGAATACTTTTTCTTACGGATCCCGTTTCGGTTGTTGTTGTTATTCGTTTCAGAATGGGTCGAGACGTACATTGTACGGCAATTGATAGGAAACAGATTCTAAGTCTACGGAATGAAAGCACAACTAAGTCAGACATAGCCACAATTCTAAACTGTTCAAAAAAAATGGCTTTACGGCTATTCACTACAAAAAAAAAACCAAATACACGCGAAAAAACGAGCGCATTATCAAAGAAATTTGACACCCTCCTTGTTATAAAATAAAAAGAAAATCCTTTTCTGTCATCGGAAGATCTGAGAAATGATCCAAAGGCATCAGTCAATAGCCGTACTATAATATATAGTCGCATTGGTGTCGATTGAAAAGACCACATAGCTCAAAACGTATCATACCTTACAAAAAAAAAATTTCAGAAACCGAGTAAATTTTGCGAAGGTGCATTTTTGCTGTCCAAATTGCAAATACTTGTTGTAGTCGAATGAAACTAAGATCAATTTGTTTGGATTTGTTGGTAAACCACATATTAGGCACTTAAAGATCGCTTCCCACCACCCAAGGTACTCTATTAAAACGGTTAGACATGGTGGTAGAAACATCGTGCGGTGGGGATGCGTTTCTTATTCGGGTGTTGGTCGAATATATTGGATAAAGGAAAAAATGTGTGCCTTCCTCTACGTAAATATACTAGACAGTATAATGCTGAATAGAAAATGAAATTAAAGTGGGATTTCCCGTAGGATAATGACCCGAAACATTCCCAAATGCTGACCTCGAAATGGTTATTGGGCAACAAAGTTCCACTGATGAAATGGCCTGCACAGCCACCAGACATAAATCCTATATGGCAGTTTTGGGGGATATTAAAGAAAAGGATTGGAGGCTATAAGTTCAAAAATTAAAATGATTTGTGGCAAAAAGTTCAATCCGAATGGTACTCCATTGATCCATCAATTTGGGCCGAACTGGTCGATTCCATGGGTCGTCGATGTGACGAAGCCACTAAAAATCACAGTTCCATTACCAAATATTAAAGTTAAAAGTAAATCTACTAGCCTTTGAAGCTAAAAATTTGCTTTTCTTAGCCTCAAGTCTCCCGTTTCTATTATTTTTTCCAGGCCTAAAAAATTCAAAAAATTATTTAATTAATTTTTGTTAGTTTAGGTTTTTTGAAAATTATTATTTTGTTATATTTTTATGCGTTACTGTATAGACTTTCAAGTAAAATGATTAAATTTAAAAAAAAACGAGGGGGAACGTTATGAGCCGCGTCTGCACCGCGGCTCTACTTTATACCCGGTACTCAGTCAGTATATATGTATGTGAGCTTGTTGTAGTTTATTACATGTTCGCAAAAGAAAAAAATTTAATTTTAGCCAAAAAAAAAACAATTTAAGTCGAACCTTTTCGGAGATTTTGATCTATTAGATGTTTCCATATTGGTTAACATAAATTTTTTACATCTGCCATTTCTACATGTTTTTATCTACTTCCTACATATACATACACGGCTGTGTGCGAGAGAGAGAGGGAATCAGTCTGCGCTTGGGAGGCCACTGAAATTTCATTTGTTCCTTCTGACTATATTTATGATCCGATCTGATCCAAATTCAATACTCTGATAGATATAGTCATTTTCTATGATTCTGCGTTTTTGGTTTTCCCGTATCTTCAAAATTGTAGATTTTCATCTTTTGTGGGGGCGGAAGGGGGCGTGGCCAAATTTTAAAACAAACTCGTCTCGGTTTGATATCACAGGAGCTTGGATAGAAAGTTTGGTGGTTCTAGCTCTTATAGTCTCTGAGAACTAGGCGTCAAAAAATTCGATCAGGCATAGTGCCTACCCCTGTGTGTGAGAGAGAGCGAGAGGGAACGATGCATTTCGAAATGGTTTTCTTCATTGTGGCTATATTTATTATCCGATCTGATCCAGATTCTACAATCTGATAGATATGCTCATTCTCTATGATTCTGCGTTTTTAGTTTTCTCGTATCTTTAAAATTGTGCATGCCACAGATTTTCGTCCTTGGAGTGGGCGGAAGGGGGCGGGGCGAAATTTTGAAATACACTTGTAACAGTGCGATAGGACAGGAGTCTGGATACAAAATAAGGTTCCTCTAGCTTTTATGGTCTTTGAGCTATAGGCGCTAATGAAGACGGACGGACGGACAGACGGACAGACGGACGGACAGACAGACATAGCTACATCGACTCGGCTATTGATGCTGATCAAGAATATATATACTTTATGGGGTCGGAAACGCTTCCTTCTGGGTGTTACACACATTAATTTTTTGCACAAATCTAATATACCCCTTTACTCTTCGAGTACCGGGTATAAAAATTTCACTGAACAAAATTTTGAAAAATACGAAAAAAATATGTCGTTTCTATTATTTTTTTCCATCACTGTAGCTATATCGAC
>OZ018402.1:44864023-44927433 GCA_963969585.1 Drosophila helvetica | reverse complement strand
TAGCTATATCGACTCGGCTATTGATGCTGATCAAGAATATATATACTTTCTGTGTGGGTGTTACACATATTCCATTTCACAACAAATCTAATATACCCCTTTACTCTTCGAGTACCGGGAATAAAAATATAATTTAATATATTTGTAGGCCAATTGCAAAATTGAATTTTTTTCCCGCTGTGGCCAAAAATTACCTTTTCTGATAGATTTGGGATTTACAAATTTTAAAGCTATTATGGATTTTTTCGTAGGCGTAGTTTTTTTTAAAGAACTTTGGAATCTTTTCATGTTTTTTCAGAGGTAGCTTCTGAAGGTTTGGTCAAACGGCTTCGCCGTTTATCCATCGATTATACAAACTATATCTTAAACGACGCCTAATTAATGCACCTATCTATACAGCCAAAGAAATAGTTTTTTCTTTCGACTTTTTCTGATTTTTTAAAGTCAAAACTAACTTTTGACCAAAAGCATATTAGGGAACTTTAATGAATTCCCTGCAAGTGAGTAAAAATCTGCTCCAGAAACCCCGTAAATGAATACGCCACACGTCGTCGCTTTTTTTCAATGAGATGCAATGTTTATTCTTCGTATTAATTTTTATACCCGGTACTCGAAGAGTAAAGGGGTATATTAGATTTGTGCAAAAAATTAATGTGTGTAACACCCAGAAGGAAGCGTTTCCGACCCCATAAAGTATATATATTCTTGATCAGCATCAATAGCCGAGTCGATATAGCTATGTCTGTCTGTCCGTCCGTCCGTCCGTCTGTCCGTCTGTCCGTCTTCATTAGCGCCTATAGCTCAAAGACTATAAAAGTTAGAGGAACACAATTTTGTATCCAGACTCCTGTCCTATCGCACTGCTACAAGTGTATTTCAAAATTTCGCCCCGCCCCCTTCCGCCCACTCCAAGGACGAAAATCTGTGGCATGCACAATTTTAAAGATACGAGAAAACTAAAAACGCAGAATCGTAGAGAATGACAATATCTATCAGAGTGTTGAATCTGGAACAGATCGACTTATAAATATAGCCACAATGAAGAAAACCATTTCGAAATGCATCGTTCCCTCTCGCTCTCTCTCACACACAGGGTTGGGCGCTGTGTCCATTCGTCCAGATGAGCGCCTAGATCTCAGAGACTATAAGAGCTAGAGCAACCAAACTTTCTATCAATGCTCCTGTGATATCACGTCAGTACAAGTGTATTTCAAAATTTGGCCACGCCCCCTTCCGCCCCCACAAAAGATGAAAATCTACAATTTTGAAGATACGTGAAAACCAAAAACGCAGAATCATAGAAAATGACTATATCTATCAGAGTATTAAATTTGGATCAGATCGGATCATAAATATAGTCAGAAGGAACAAATGAAATTTCAGTGGCCTCCCAAGCGCAGACTCATTACCTCTCTCTCTCGCACACAACCGTGTATGTATATGTAGGAAGTAGATAAAAACATGTAGAAATGGCAGATGTAAAAAATGTATGTAAACAAATATGGAAACATCTAATACAGGGGTGCGCAGTGCCTATGCTCACGATGCACATTTGTTTTTGTTTTGCACATAGCATATGGGAAGTGTGTGATCTTACTCACTGGTAAGGTTTTTTTGCACATTGACAATTACACAAACAATTTTTCTCTTTTCGCTTTGCTTTAACTTTCGTTGCTGGCAAAGCAACAACAATTTTATTGCTTCGTTTTGCTGTCCCTATCCCGAATATATTTTGTTGTTGTCTCTTCGTTTGCTGTACACTGAAAAACGAAAAAGTTCACTTCGTTGTAAACCATGAGACGCATTTGTTTATTTTTGAAGAAACATGTTCCTATTTTTTTCTGTGTACACATTGAAATAACAAAAAAGTGATCGTTACATGTGTGAGTGCGAATTCCTTTATTTGTATTTGTGCGTGCACATCCATAAGACAGCTTTGCGCATCCCTGATCTAATAGATCAAAATCTCCGAAAAGGTTCGACTTAAATTGTTTTTTTTTGGCTAAAATTAAATTTTTTCCTTTTGCGAACATGTAATAAATTACAACAAGCTCACATACATACATACTGACTGAGTACCGGGTATAAAGTAGAGCCGCGGCGCAGACGCGGCTCATAACGTTCCCCCTCGTTTTTAAATAAAGTCTTTGCATTTTCTGATTCACACAGGTCTTGTCGTTTCCGAAGTCAAACTCTTACTCTATTTTATCGATATGCCTTCTTAGCCTACCCTGCTTATATCGATAGTTCAATAATAATCTGCTGATTAAACCCTACAACCCTACATTCGGCCGTCCTGATTCATCATTCGACCCGAATGATTGAGACCAAATCTTCATATACTCTGCCACCGTATTGGTCTTCAAAGGTCCTTCACCATCGCCTACTTTCTCAACAATATACCGTCCATGCCTTAGTGCACGCGTCACAATATAAGGACCCAAGAATTTTCCCTTTAGCTTTAATCCGGCTCCAAATTAGGTACGCTTAATAGCTACAATATCATTGACTTGGTACTCTCTTTCTGGCTTCCGGGACTTGCAAGCAACGACAGCAAAATCTTTAACAAATCTACGGAAATAGGAAGTTTGGCCCAAATAGCGTTGAACTTGTTTCCTGTCTCTCGGAATTGGAAAGTTTTCAACTGCCGAAGTTTTCTCTTTAGATGGTCTTATTGTTGAATTCTCTATAAAGTTCACCCTGCTCTGTAACACCTAAGATTTCTCCCATTTTATACGCAATCCCAAAATCTCTGCGATATGCAAAACCTTCTGTAAACTTTCGAATCCTTCTTGATAATCCTTTGACGGAATAATTATATCGTCCATATACAAGATCAATGTACCGTCATCTATCAATGGTTTTAAAACGGCATATATGTACCCCAAAAATACCGGAGGGGAGTTAGTAATCCCAAATTGTACGTAATTGAAATCATATTGTCCACTCTGTGTAACGAAAGAGGTATATTTACGAGAATCCTCATGTACTGGGACGTGAAAATTAGCCATTAGCCAAATCTAATGTAGTGAAAACATGACCGACCTAAAAAAAGGTCGGCTACTCTGTTTTGTAAACAGCGCCAAATGTGTGAGTTCAATTAAAATTGAAAAGGAGAAAAATCGACTCTGCCGTCGAGTTTATTGTGCTGGGGGCGGCATATATTGTTTCAAACAAAAAAAACGAGGAAGTACAGCGCAGACGGAGGCACCAAAATGTCAAAATGATTATTTTTAGAATTCCGCCAAAGACATTGCCTTGACTCAACTGCTTTTATTACAACAATCTTCTCTTCACTTTGAAAATTTGCATATTTCTTGTTTGTTGTTAGAACAGTATTTGACTCCATCTTTCACATTCACTTCAGTAATAATAGGCGCATATATTTTACTGGCGGGTACACCAGCTGATTTCTGAGTTCACAATCGTGTCGATAGGCTATCAATAAATTTCTGTGGATTTCGTTCAGCTTTCTGGATACTGAGGCCAGTAAAACGCAACCGAAAAATGCCTGGCCCAGTTTTTTTATATGGAGTTTGGCAGTAATTTTTCGTTTCCGCGGTGCAGGATACTAGCCTTAAGAAAAAAATCACTCACCCTTACTAGGGCCATAAAAATAGTTCACCTGCCACCATCTCTTTGGCAGCACTTCAAGAAAATCGATACGCAGCAGATGTAGAGAACAACCAACACAGCAGCAGAGAAGCACAATACCTAAACCTCCAGCTATTTGCGTGCCACATGGAATGGAATTATGGAATTAAAAAAAAAATTAAAAGTGCCCATATTTTCGTTAAATTTTTGTAATTTTTTCTAAATTAATTCAAGCCATAAAGAATTTCATAAATTTTGATAAAGTTAAGTCGTGGTTTATTTCATTTCACTACAATAGGCTGCAGACTTGAAGCTCGGGGACCATCTTTTTCGCCATTTTGAATAAAAAAAAGAAAAATTTTTTAAATATAAACTTAGTAAGAAATAATAAACGAATTTGACAATAAAAACCAAAAATTGCTATGTCTTTTCATTATCCCACAACAAATTTTCAAAGTTCGATGTATTTTGGTCCGATTCAAGGAGAACCTCCCCTTAAGCCAGTGGCAAGGCTACCGGAAGATGAAGGTTCCAAGCGGTAGTAAAAATAAAACACATTCCGTCAAATCACAATTCATCCTAGATGCTACTGTCAGGAGTGGCTTCTCCTATGCAGACATGTTAAGAGCACGTGAAGAGAGAAATACAAACGGGCCTATAAAGCAGGACAGCTCACGGTCGTTTGGTGGTGCTGAAGAACAATTTAGTAGCAAATTAACAATTTTGGAAAAGCTATAAGTGACATCAAAACTTATACAGAAATCAATGAAGTCAAACAGAGCATTCCGTAAACTGGTGCAGATACTTAATTCAAAATGATTAATTCATTTTTAAAAATCGGCTAAAGGATCGCACGAGGACAAGTCCAAAAAAAAATGAAGAACTCGAACTTTTCCTTAGTGCTAATGCAATTGATATAATGTCGTTAACAGAGACACATGCGTCATGACCTGAAAGTACACCTTCCCGGATACGATCAATATTACGCAAATTAACCCAGTGGACCTCGAAAAGTGGTTCAGCGCTTATTATTCAACCTTGAATAAATAAGTTGCCAGTGAGTGTGTCGACCACTGATGGATGCATCAAAATCTATTCCATATATCTGCCTCCCAACAAACCTTGGTGTAAAGCTGATTTTGAGCAATTATTTCGATACTTGGGCGACAGATTCATTGCAGGCGGAGAACATACGATCATGCACTAGAGAAAAACGTTTACAAGAAACCATCACCAGTAGCACATGCCAAATTCTTGCCACGGGCGAGCCAACGTTTTTCTCAAGCAACACACGACTTACTCCTTCTGCTCTGGATTTCTTTAAATGGGATTTCTTTAAATAAGCTCAATTGAAACTAAGCAACATTGTTATAGCAACATTACATCATAAACCGCAACTTAAATCCAAAAAGCAATATATTATCCCATCTGCCTCTAGTGACGAAGTTTTCCAAACAGAACTAAATAACAGAATTAACCTCAACACGGAAATAAACAGCCCAAAAGATATAGATGCACACTTTTTGCACCCGCTGATGCACACTTTTACGTCTGAAAAGAAGAGTGAGAAAAGAATACGCAAGAACAGGTGATATTCGTATCCATAAAATCTACACAATTTTATCAAATAAACTGCAGAAAGTTTGTGCAAAAGTTAAGCAAAGACTTATATAATATAATACCATATCTGTTTATGTTTATATATGTATGTATTAGGTATACTATCTATTTAATATAGGTACTGTAAATAAGCATATTTATCATAAAAACGAAGAATAAAAGAAATACGGCAGAAAAAAATTCAAATACCGACGGCATTTGCATAATCTGTATTAAATTTATAATAATTTAGAATAATGTACATATATAATAATAATAAATCAAACAAATAACATAATTAATTTTTTTCCCCCGCCCAAGTGTCCCGCACCGCCACCCACCCAGCCCATTCTTCAATTATTTTGTGGCGGGCGGCATGTCCGTTCAATAAGCATAAGCTAAAGAACCAAAACAAAAACGATACACAAATTTCGTTCTACCAGCAGCAATACTTAAACAATGTACGTGGGCATATATGTGCACCCATTTATCCAAATACGCTGAAGCAAAACAAAATAAAACAGAAACAAAAAACCCAAGAGCCCAAGAACTGACAATGCAAACAATCAAAAAAATTTTGTGTATTCTAACACATACACCAATGCGATTACTTCGTTGCTGTCGGCTTCTGCTAGCGCCGCGTCATGAGCCGAACAGTTGCAGTACCGTGCCGAACGCTTGTTACTGCATTTATCAGACTTCGTTTGCGACAGCCGTTTTTATGAAATGGTATATCTATATATTGTATGGTTAATGCTGTAATATATGTAGGTAATAAAATAACACTTCTCGATAAAATTGAAGTTTTTATTTCCGCTGTGGAAATGACTTTTTCTATTAGATTTCGGAATTTAAAATGTTTAAAGAATTATGGTTTTTTTGTATGGTGTAGTTTTATTTAAAGATTTTTTGAAATTTGGTATTTTTTTTATGTTTTTTTTCACAGATAGTGTTTCTATTTTCCACTTAACTTAAGAATCTAACACCTGGCTTTATAAAACTTTGTAATTCTGAAAATTTTATAATTCCGTTATTTTTTCAAAAATGTTGACTTTGAAAACTCAGGAAAAGTTGAAAAAAAATATTTCTTGGCCAACATTTTTGGTTTTAAGCATAGTATCCATCACCGCGGAAAATTACTGCCAGGAATCTTCTATTTATTTTGTTGGTGTGGAACGAAACTGAAGCAGTGTGACCAAATACCTAAAAAAAGGATGTCTCGTTCTCATAAATCAGCTGTGTTTTGTAAACAAAGCCAATTGTGATAGTTAAATTCAAATTGAAAAAGGAGACGAATTTAATGTGTTGGGGCGGCATATATTGTTGCAAACAAAAAATAGGAGGAAGAACAGCGCAGACGGGGGCACCAAAATTTCAAAATGATCAAAATACTAGTTTTAAGTAAAAATCTTTCGTGTCACCAATTTATTTGTATTCAAAAGTAAACATTTTTGTGAAAATTAATTCCGGAACCTGCCTGAAAGTTTAATTTAAGTTAATAAACCGCTCTCAATCATACCCTATAAAAAAGGAATAGGGTGATAATTCTGGACTGGTAATATATTTCGTATATTAGACATGGGAGATGCCAAAATAAATAGGCAAAAAATATTCTTTAGTCAAATTAAGTTTATAGGATACTATTTCCAATGTAGATAATTAAACAAAAAATATTACAAAATATTATTTTTTAATTTAAAAAAAAAATTTATGTTTGAGTACATTTTTTCCGCTCAAAACTATTTTTGCGAACAGCAGTGCATTATATATCCTACAAAATTTATTTTGAATACAAAATTCAATCATTTGCTAAACACATTTGTGAAAATGAATGCAAACTATTTTCTTCCAGTGCACAAATTGAAATACAAAAAATCGTTCCCTTCTTGGTATTGGTGTTTTTCTTTGTGAGTGTTTCTCCGCCGTATGCTGACTTTGGGCACCCCTGGTCTAAAAGCTTATCAGCACATTGTCATTCTAAATCAATTTTTGAGCGAAAAAAATGTACTCAAACATGCGCTATTAAACATTTTGCCGGCAGGTTAAACACAACAAAGTTTTTTTCCAGTGCAAGCTCGAAGATAAGGAAGAAGCAAAATGAGTAAGACAACAATAAAAGCATCGCAATTGTTGTTGGTTTTGCTTTCGCGAGCAACGACGAGGCACGACGTGGCACGACGCGTCGCGACGACCCAAGACAAGAAAACAGAAACGTTTCCGGTTTCGGTTCCACGCATAGCATACACACACATGTTTTTTTACTCTTGGTGCCGTTCATGTATGTATACGTTCTGTGAATTCCTATCTCCAGAGAAAAAACAAAAACAAACCGAGTCCTGGGCACCCCTGTTTTAGACATTAGATCACTTGTGCGTGCTACATTTTGAAAGATTTATCTTTCAAATGCAGCTTATTTCATGAAGATATCTTTATTCGTCCAGAATTTATTTATTCAGCAAGCTGAAATGTCCCACTCACTGTGCGCCGATGGCAAAAATTGTTTTCCAAAAAAATCGCGCGATTTTGTTAATTGAAATTTTATTAAATGCAACCAAATTTTTTTCCAAAAATATCGCGTTGAAAAAATATTTTTTTCTGCGCACTTACCCAAAAAAATTTTGAAATTAATTAAATAAAAAATGTTCTAAAAAAAAGTATAGCCAAAAGATAGCCGTAAGATTTTGTGGCGAAAAAAAGTCACAGTACTCGATATCCAAAACCTTGCCCCAACCGTAAAACACAGGAATCTTGACTTCATTGAATGTATAATGGATCAGAAGAAGTACATGGATATTCTAAAACCAAATTTGCACCAAAGCGCCCCGAAATTTGGACTCGAAAAGGACTTTTTGTTGGAAGGCTACGACCCGAAGCATACTGGCCATAATAAAAAGCATTGGTTGCTATAAAATGTTAAAAATCTTTTGAATTCGCCGCCGCAATCACCAGATCTTAATCCCACTGAACATCTCTGGGACCTTCTGGAGCGCTGGATCCGACTCCACACCATATCATCAAAGGATATGCTCAAAAAAATTATACCTCAGGTATTGAGCCAGGAATGGTACAGGATACCAAGAAATTGGTCGAATCAATACCAAATCGTTTGGCAGAAATAATACAACGTAAAGCGTATCCGACTTCATATTAATTTCTCATCACATTTTCCAAAAAACGGAATTTGCTTTGTACATTCTTTTTTATATTAAGAAAAGTTTATAAGTTAGAAATTAAGGAGTTGCATCAAAAAAAAAAGCCTGATAAAAGTACTATTATTCAGAAAAAATTTAAATTCCTATATATTTTTTAAAACGGGTTTCTTCAACGATAAAGTTGTACAACATGCTTGTACGCATAGTTATTCTGGTAAGTGTACAGATGTACATAGCTATCAGATGATAGTTCAACTCAGTCGAGTGGCTAAAACGATCAGTTCCAAATGTTAAAAGCATCTTTAGCACAACTTTTCTTTCGACACCTCTAGTGTACGCGAGGCCTATGATCAGGCGAGTACTAAATCTCAAGCAAAAGTAGGTATTGAGCAACGGACAACGCTCAATAGAAACCTACGTTTTGTTCATCATGCAAAATATTGATACAAAAATAAAAATTTGATATTTGTTATTTCATGTTCCTAAATATATTTTGAGTCAAATAGTGTATTTTTTTAACGATTATGAAATAAAATTTATTTTCGACAGAGAAATATGCTTTGAAAAATATAGTGTCAATCAATTTCATGTTATGACGTTTTAATGAATATTATAGAGGGCGAATGAAAGTTGAATTTAATAACTCGTCGATATGTACAAATGTATGTTCACACTTATGTAAAAAACATGTACAACAAATATATTTATATTTTTAATTGATTCGATTACAAAAATTCATATAAATATATGTATATCGTTTATTTAAAGACAATAGAAAAAGTTCAATGTTTAATTTACAACTTACCATTTTTCCACTATATTCTTTCTTTACTGACGGACTTCAGGAATGCTTATCAACAAATGTGCCATCAGTACAATCGATATTTGGGCAACTAATCATACAGTGTATCGATGTATTTCATAAAAAATACCTTTTGCTAATGCCCATATGACATTAGACGTTGCTAAATTTGCTGCGAAGAGAGATTTGTATACTGTAAACAAATTTTTACTAAATATGTTGTGAACGGAGGAAGCTACAGTGTTCCTTATAAATCTTGTTAAGAAATTCCCTCACGTTTGGTATTCTTCGCATGCCCGATATAAAATCAAACACCTAAAGCAGGCTTACCTGTACTTGCCTTATGTACTTACCTTCTAACTCGCGTTTCAATAGCCATTTCGCCGACCAAATATTTATGTATCAAATATGTATCTTTTTTTTTTTCTGCTGTTGCAGCATGTGACACGCAAAACAGTTCGTCTTTACGTTTTACCATTTCTTTTTTATATCAGCTTTAAAAAAAATAGATCAATTAATAACGTTTGGTAATTACTTAATATATTTTACCAACTTACCAAGATCTACGGTCTCTGCGAATCCGTTCTCCATTCTAGCAGCCGCTCGTACCCAGAAAGCCTGCTTTAGGTGTTTGTTTTTATATTGGGTTTGCGAAGAATCTCAAACGTGAGGGGAGTTCTTAAAAATGTTTGTACAGTATCCAAATGCTTCCCGCCGCAAAGTAAAACATATGTTTACCGGCACTAATATATCGATGTCTATCATGCTATCTCTCTCTTCGCAGCAAATTTAGCAAAGTCTAATGTCATATGGGCATAAGCCCAACTCCTGGCTATCAGTAGAATAGCTGAGTCCCAATTTAATAATAAAAATGAGAAGGTGTAAAGAAAATAGGTAAAAATATACATTATTTGTCTTGTGCCGGCTGGCTGGCTCTGTGGTTGTTCAAGTTGGTTGAAGCAAAGACAATATAAATAGTAAGATGCCGAACGTCCATACAAATTCATATCGTGAGCAGCGCCTATTTCTGTGAATGCTCGAGTACGCGCTGACTCGCTCGCACGAAGAAGATAAGAGAGAAGAGAGAGAATGAGTTTGCATGTGTGAGTACACACAGAGCTGCAAGCACTTATGTGTGCGTATTTGTGCCGAGCTGCCGAATTTTGACGAGACGTCAACAAGACAGAAATGTATTTGCTGGGAGTTGGGGTGGGGGGAAAAAAATTCGTTGGCGATTGACATTCGGATAATAAAATTGCATTATTCATTTAAATAGTAATAATAATATAATTCTTTAATATACAATGTAAATATATGACCCATTTTGAACATTTGATATTAGGTGTACAATTATTATGGTTTTGAAATTATCCAGTAAAATATTGATATGATAATAGACAATCAAATTTTTGGTTATATCCAACCTGTTCAATCGCAATTCGGGAAAATTTATCAAATTGTCTTGTCTTCTTTGCACAAGTTTACGTACAAACGCACATACATGCATGCATAAGCTTCAAAATTCTTTGCATATTAAGTCGACCCACAAATACCCAACAGACATTTCATCGAATGTGAAGTCATTTATGACATAGATTATGTATTTTTACATAAGTACATTCCTTCATTATATTCGTTTATAGTACATTAAACAAAATTAGCATATAAGGCATATACAAAATATTACTTTTTTTGTATTATGAGCAAGCGTCTTCAAATAGTGTCATAGTCCCGAATGAATTCTAAAGTATTGGTTATTTCGTTGAGCGCGGCGCGCCGCGGGTCGTTAAAAACCAATACAAACAAGCAGACCTAACATGTGTGCACACGTACACGTACATCTCAGCCTCATGTATATGGCGAGAGAGCGGTTCACTCTCTTTCTCTCTGACTATCTGTCTCTCTCTATTTGAATAAATTCCACAATGAATTCCACCGAGCCAAAATCGACCTCAAAAATTTTGTATGGCGAGATTTATCTTACTATTTATATTGTCTTTGGTTGAAGGATGGTTTATAATCACAAATAAGCCCGGTAGATGGTGCTGCAGTCTTATAATTCTTCTGTACGTGTGTTGACTGTGAATTCTTGCTAAACGGCAGGACCGATTTAAATGAATTCTTTTGTGTGTACTCAAGTGTATTGCAGGATGGTTTAGATTCACAAATAAGCCCTGCAGATGTCGCTGCAGTCCTATAATTCTTCTGTACGTGAGTTGAAAGTGAACTCTTGCTAAACGACTGGACCGATTTCAATGAATTTTTTTGTGTATGTTCAAGTGGATTGCAGGATAGTTTAAATTCACAAATAAGACCGGCAGATGGCACCGCAATCGTATAATTCTTCTGAACGTTCGTTGACAGTGAACACCTCCTAAACGGCTGGACCGATTTCAATGAATTTTTTCGTGTGGGTTCAAGTGTATTGCAAGATGGTTTAGTTTCACAAATAAGCCCGGCAGATGGCGTTGCAGTCGGATAATTTTTCTGTACGTGCGTTAACAGTGAACTCCTCCTAAACGGCTAGACCGATTTGAATGAATTTTTATACCCGGTACTCGAAGAGTAAAGGGGTATATTAGATTTGTGCAAAAAATTAATGTGTGTAACACCCAGAAGGAAGCGTTTCCGACCCCATAAAGTATATATATTCTTGATCAGCATCAATAGCCGAGTCGATATAGCTATGTCTGTCTGTCCGTCCGTCTGTCCGTCTGTCCGTCCGTCCGTCTTCATTAGCGCCTATAGCTCAAAGACCATAAAAGCTAGAGGAACATTATTTTCTATCCAGACTCCTGTCCTAACGCACTGTTACAAGTGTATTTCAAAATTTCGCCCCGCCCCCTTCCGCCCACTCCAAGGACGAAAATCTGTGGCATGCACAATTTTAAAGATACGAGAAAACTAAAAACGCAGAATCATAGAGAATGAACTTGTCTATCAGATTGTTGAATCTGGATCAGATCAGATGATAAATATAGCTACAATGAAGAAAACCATTTCGAAATGCATCGTTCCCTCTCGCTCTCTCTCACACACAGGGGTAGGCGCTATGCCTGATCGAATTTTTTGACGCCTAGTTCTCAGAGACTATAAGAGCTAGAACCACCAAACTTTCTATCCAAGCTCCTGTGATATCAAACCGAGACGAGTTTGTTTTAAAATTTGGCCACGCCCCCTTCCGCCCCCACAAAAGATGAAAATTTACAATTTTGAAGATACGGGAAAACAAAAAACGCAGAATCATAGAAAATGACCATATCTATCAGAGTATTGAATTTGGATCAGATCGGATCATAAATATAGTCAGAAGGAACAAATGAAATTTCAGTGGCCTCCCAAGCGCAGACTGATTCCCTCTCTCTCTCGCACACAGCCGTGTATGTATATGTAGGAAGTAGATAAAAACATGTAGAAATGGCAGATGTAAAAAATTTATGTAAACAAATATGGAAACATCTAATAGATCAAAATCTCCGAAAAGGTTCGACTTAAATTTTTTTTTTTTGGCTAAAATTAAATTTTGTCCTTTTGCGAACATGTAATAAATTACAACAAGCTCACATACATATATACTGACTGAGTACCGGGTATTAAGTAGAGCCGCGGCGCAGACGCGGCTCATAACGTTCCCCCTCGTTTTGTGTGTGTTCAAGTGCATTGCAGGATGGTTTAGACTTGCAACTAATCTAGGCTATTTATTTAGAAGAAGTAGACTTCTAAATGGACTTGAATGAATTTTTGTCACATTCAAAAATTGTATGGAGTTCATATATAAGGAAAAAGATCAGCGTATTACGTACAGTTGCGAAAAAAATAATAGCACCACTACAACACATTTTGTACTTGATATAAAAAGAAGCAATTACTATCGCGATTTTTTTAAATTTTGAATTTTTTTATATTATTTAGTATTCCCCATAAACAAAAACAGTGTTCCCATGCTTCAAATTTCTGTCTGTATACTTTTTTTTTGGGATTTTAAGAAAAAAGCCCCCAAAAACACCGAAAAAAAAAATAGCACCATTTGCCTTGTTTTTAAGGAATCCCCTATATTTCGCGGAATTGTCTTTGCTGAAGGCTCGTGTCTATTAGTTTTGACTAAGATTTCATTGTTTCTATCATAAAAGTTAATAATAACCGTTACAATGGGACATGAATAGCACTGCAATGCGGAAAAGTACATAAAACAATACCACGTCTTCGTGGTCGAGGAGGAAATATTGGTCGACGGATTCGGAATTCACCATTACTCCAGAACCGTCGGCTTAATAGATCGGCAGAAGACAATAGAAATGTAAAAAACCAGGGTACAATCACACGTTCTAATGAAAGTCAAAAGCTAATGAAATCGCAATGAAACAATGACACGTCTTCGTGGGCGAGGAGGTAATATTGGTCGACGGACTCGGAATTCACAATTACTTCAGAACCGTCGGTTAAATAAATCGGCAAAAGACAATGAAAATGTTAGAAACCAGGCTATTCTTATGTATGGTCATACTAAAAATGATTATGAAATAAATATTTTGTACCTTTCCAAATGCCATTTTACCGTCAAAAACTGTTACAAAAAATGATTTTTAGTATTCATTGTAAGAAAAATAATGGGTATATGTCGACTAAACGAAACATAAACATCGGAAAGAATAGACGCGTTTGTTTGTACGCTGCGTTCTTTTCATTAATTAAAACTAATTTCCTGCATATAAATTGGTTTACGAACTAAAAAAAAACTTTTTATAGTGGTTCACAAAGTGGCAGCATAACTGTTTCAAATATTTTTATAAATTATAACAAAAAAAGTTTACGAAAATTCGTTCCTGGCTAAGCGCGGCAAAAGATAAGAGCAAAACCACAATAACAATCTGTGAGAGTTATTCTCATAAGCTACAAGAAGAAACACTCGAAACACAAAAAAATAAATAAAAAACAAGTAAAACAACTCATAACGGTAAAATCGAAACTGCATAAGCACAAAGAATAATCGAGAGAGAGTGAGAACTTAACGAAGAACGAAATGTCGAAAACAGCTGCTAAACGTGTGAGAAAAGAGTCGACTGCTGATCTTGCTGGCAGCACCTTTGATGCACTTTTTCCACTGTTGGTTGAGCTAATCAACAATTCAGCTAATTCTCTGAGCAGTCGAAACTTATCAGTACAAAAATCCGGGAAGCTGAGGGGAGAATTTTGAAGAAGCTCGACACCAAGCTCAGTGGCATTGCAGTTGACCTTAACTACTTGCCAAGAGAGTCCAGCATCTCGAGGAGGAAAACACTTAGGCACTACAGGAAAGGGTGTCTGATCTCGAGGCAAAACTGAGAGAATGGAAGATGGCAGAGGAGAATGCCAACATTGCAAATGATGTTCGCATCCATGGTATCCCAATGAGTGATGATGAAATTCTAAAAACACTCATGCAGAGCCTATTTTTCTCACTCAACCTCACTTCCCCGCCGCCGAGAATAAGAGAGGTCTTTAGAATAAAATCACGCGGCCCGACACACATCGTTTTAGACCCAACTGTGATCGTCAAGTTTGATACCTTGCGAGACAAGAGGGCACTATTACAGCCAGCGGGAGCACACCGACGGATCTGCAAGCTGCCACTGAGTCTTAATCTCTTGGGGCTCAACTCTCAAGCGCCCTTTTACATCAATGAGCAGCTATCAAAGCTCAACTACAATATTTTTAAAGAGGCACTTGAGCTTGAAAAGCATAAAGCATTCTCGGCGGTCTTTACGCGCTTCGCTCAGGTGTATGTCAGGCAAGGCGGAGGCAGCGAGTGCATCTGTATTAAGAGCATGGGAGAGCTTTTATCTCTTTCAAAAAATGGCGTGGTGGACAAAACTTTGGTTACTGGCTCTTCGGACCTGGCCTCTTCAAAGGTGGGGAACCTACTTCGTTCTCAATTAACAAGCTCAAACCTTTTATTTGTCAACGTTTAATTTGTAGTGAGTTAGACACTAGCTTTAAGTTTCTCTGGTGCGTTTCTCAGCTCAGGTCTTATCTTATATGCTGCATAATATGATTGATCAAATGGCGAACAGTAATGTGATACTTCGAATTCTGGCTAAGCAACACAATGGGCTTAACATTTGCCATATTAATGCTCAAAGTTTAGTCAAAAAAATGGATGAGTTCCGATAAAGTCAAATGTTGATGTAATGTGTGTATCGGAAATATGGTTTATGACTGAAATGGGTGATCAGTTAGTCTCATGTGACGGTCTTACTGTATTTCGTGCTTGTTGGTTGTGTCTATCGTCGAATCGCACAACGTCATAAACAAATACAAATTCTTTAATTTCTACGTTAACTGTTTCCTACATTGACATTGCGATCCTGGGGGATTTTAATAGCAATGTATTATATCAGAACCAGCTCACTAACAACATGGAATCGCTTGGCTTACACTAAGTCAATTCGAGCAATCCAACCCACTTTACTTCCACTTGTAGTACACTCTTGGATTTGGTCTTTGTCAGTAATACAAAAACCCTTTTGTATGACCAACTTCCCTTCTCTTGTTTCTCCAAACACGATCTTGTTTTTGTGTCTGATGATGTTTGTATTAATAAGCTGGACCTGACCTATACATTGACTGACATTATACATGTAGAGACTTTAGAAATATCGATATGAACTTTTTAACTAACGAATTTAATAAATATGATTGGAGCTTAATATATAACATGCCCTCAGTTGACGATCAAGTTGAATATCTGCACGGTAGAATAGTAGATCTGTATAATACTTGCGTCCCTTTGAAATCTAAACGTCCCCAGCCAAGTGAGAAGCCCTGGCTAACACATTTCGTTAAGAGGGCAATACTAAAAAGAAATGAAGCCTATAACAAATGGAAGAGATTTAAGACAGACTTTTTGTACGATACCTTCAAAAGTTTATGATGCACAGTTCTTAAATTGTTAAAAGATGGTAAGAAGCGGATCTATTCCCAAAAACTCCAACAATCCATCTCGTCAAGAGATAAATTATAAATTATATAGTTATAAATGAAATTGAAGTGGGAAAGCAAAAATTTAGACCTAGTGTTGAAGTAAATACTGAAGAGCTTAATCAAAATTTCGTCAACTGCGCTGTACCTGGGGCCCTAGCCAATGAATACTTTAACAGAGATATTAGCTTTAGTTTGAGGTGTGTCAGAAATTATGAAGTCCTTGATCTATGTTAAATATCAAATCAAATGCAGTTGGACTTGATGATGTAAATCCACAATTTGTCACAATTCGAATTCCGGCAATTTTAAATCAAGTTACACATATTATGAATAAAGCAATCACCAGTTCAGTATTTCCTGACAAATGGAAACTCGCTAAGATTACCCCTGTCCTAAAAGGCAATGGCGACTTCAGACCAATCTCAGTTCTTCCTTTTCTGTCCAAAGTGTTTGAAAATTTACTAGCTAGTCAAATTAACGAATATATGGTAACATACAGTCTACTCAGCAAAAACCAATCCGGATTTAGGAAAAACAGGAGCTGCACTACAGCAATCCTTAACTTTGTTGAGGACTTACGTAGAAATATGGATAATGGCAATGTTACGTTCTTGACACTGCATGACTATAGCAAAGCTTTTGATACTGTCAACCATGAGATCCTATGCACTAAAATGGAAAAGCTATTTAGTTTTACAGCCACAGCCTATTCTTTATTACGCTCACACTTAGTAAATCGTCTACAAGCCTATAAGCTCCTCGTCATTTCTGTCTTAAAGCCGTAGAGTGCCACAAAGATCAGTTCTTGGGCCGTTACTGTACTCGTGTTATGTCAATGATATTTCCCATGTCTTCGCTGAATGTAATGTTCACATGTATGCTGATGATGTGCAGTTGAATTGATGAATTTGTAAGTGTAACTAATAGAGAATTGGAAAAGGTGAGCGAGTGGTTACGAAACGACGCCCAATTAATGTACTTATCTAAACCCAGTTTTTATAGTCAAAACTACCGAAAAAAATACCGAAATTATGAAATTTGCGAAAAATAGAAAATGAAAAATAGAAGCACTACCTCTGGAAAAAACATGAAAAAAAAACCAAATTCAAAAAATTTAAAAAAAAAACTAAACCATACAAAAACATATAATTCTTTAAAAAAAATTTAATCCCGAACTCCATCAGAAAAATCATTTTCGGTCACAGCCGGAAAAAAGAGTTCAATTTTGTCGAGTGGTGTAACCGGGAGGTGGGATTAGAGACGACTGTGAACATTCATTTCATATTGTTTCGATCATGCTATCTCTTTCTTCGCAGCAAATTTAGCAAAGTCTAATATCCTATGGTCATTAGCAAAATTCTAAAAGAAATCAAAACGTTGAGAAATACTTCGATACTCTGCCGCAGCGCTGCTCTTAGCTCAACTGGACGCATATATCTCTCTCGCTCTCACTGCATGCTTTTTGCATAAGGCTATTTCTATTTTTGCAGCAAGTCCAGCTTGAAAGTCCAGCTTCAAAAAACAGCACATATACAAGAAACGGTGGTAAGTAAAACGACGATTCCTACAGAAAACCATCCACAATCCGTCTGCTGATGAGGATACAATAACAAAGTTTTAGCAATAAATCGGTAATCAATATATTTACAAGGAACGTTGTTTTTTGTACTCCCTTAAAAATGGCAGCGGCTCTGTTTAAAAGTTGGTTTTGCCCTGTCTGCTCCTAATTTGCTGGAGTATCTCTCTCTTAGTTGCCTGATGCTCCTCCTATAATTTCTGCTGCTTTTTCCGGACTTCAAGCATTTCCCGATCAATCTCCAGAAAGTTGTCCAGTTTAATCAAAATACTTGGCAACAATATTGAACTTTTTTACGCTGTGAACCCAACCGAATTTTTCTGATAGATTTGGATCTAAACTTTTTTTCGGGAATTGTGGTTTTTATTACTTTTAACTTGTTTTTACTTTATTTTCTTTATATTTAATATCTGGTATATTTTTAATGTTATTTTTCAAAGAGCCGTATTTTGCTGTTAAATTTCTTTATAGCCTGTTCCCATGGGCGACCATCCAATATTAATCGATCATTTATTTTGCTTGTCTGAGCACTCATTTGCAAAATTCTTGCGGAAGAAATTTCTTGCGCAAGAATTACAGGCATGCATTCTTATCGTTTCCATACGAATTTCCTCCCTGATTCTTGCACAAGAAAATGTTGCTTGTCTGAGTACTACGCTTCACAGCAAAAAAATTTTTCCACTGCGAAAATGCAAACAATAACTGGTAAGAATAACTTATATTCTTCAGCAAATGGCGAACAAGGTTCGTTATGCAAGGCTCGACTTTTGATATAATTTCGAATCGTTTTACCCTCCTGGAGAGCCCATGTCCACTTGCATAAATCTATATCTGAAGTAAATTGTAATGAAATACATATGGAAGACTATGACGAAAACAAAAAGTGCCGTACCGCTTCTAAAACGCATAAAACATAGTCTTGTACATAAAATTCTACTTCGAATGCAATTAACTAACAACCATCCATCTCCTTCTTGGCACATTTTTACTTAAATAATTAAGCATTTAAAAAAAATGTTTCCTTATCGAAATCATTAACATACTTGTTTTCTCTTCTGAACACAACCATAAATTTTTCAACAGCATTTGTTGCAGGTGATTTACAGTCGAAGCACAAGTTTTTGTTTGTTATTGTCAGCTGTGTTTTTAGTGGATGGTGGCCTGTGGGAATCGAGGTTTCACATTCGCCAAAACTCCCACCGTTCCCCGTAAATGCGCTGTATGGAAAAATACGATAATTTAGTTGACCTAACTATCGATAGGCTAGGTGCAAAAAAAAAAGCATCGATATATCAATTGTGCCATCGATGGTTCGCAGCACTAAATGGTATTTATAATTTGCAGTAAATAAACAAAACAAAATAGGATCGAAGAATTATACAAAATCTAAGATATTACAGGTAAAAAAATTCATAAAGACAACTACGGAAATTTAAATACAAGCACTGTCTTCTAAGTCCTCTTCCAAAAAGTAGTTGATAGATGTTCGATGTTTGATATTTTTACCTTAACTACGTTCTTCATCCTATTCCCACTAATAAAAACAACTCTTTAAAACACCAAGCAATGAAAAAGATCTGTAAATAATATAATTCATGTGAAAATCATACAGATACATGTACATAACCGTGTCTCAATATACGTCATACAAATAATTATATGTGCAACATGTTTTTATACCCGGTACTCGATGAGTATAGAAGTATATTAGATTTGTTTATTGTTTAATATTGTTTAAAGATTAACAATGTGCAGTTAAACTGTAGGGGGAAAAATTAAATGACAAGTGTGTATCCTACGAGACTATGGCAAGATACAAGATAAAATTAAGATATAATTTAAAATTATTACAGTAAGTTATTCATTAGGATAGAACTAGTATCAAAGGAGAACAGATGAAAAAATTTGTTATAGTTTCGGCAAAGACAGCAAAACTAATAAGACTGATAAGAGCAGATGATTCAATCTCACCAGAAAGAAGCTTGTGGAGAAAAAGAACTCCATGACAGATCCTACGGGACTTAAGAGATTGGAGGTTAATAAGACGCAGCCTGCTTTCATAGGAAGGGAGATGTATCACAGTGTCCCAATTAAGTCCACGGAGTGCAAAGATGAGGAATTGTTTCTGTACGGATTCAAGCATATCTTGAAATATTTGGTAATGTGGTGACCAGACACAGGAACCATATTCCAAGATAGGACGGACCAGAGAAACATACAAAACTTTAGTGGTCAGTAAATTCCTTAGACCATCTTTTGACGAATCCAAGAACTCCTTTGGCTTTATTTGAGATGGTGGAGATATGGGAATTAAAACAAAAATTTGGAACAAAGATAATGCCTAGGTCATTAACTTTGAACTGGCGTTGTAAGATAATGCTATTGATGGAGTAGTCAAATAGGTATGGCTTGCTGCGGGGGAAAGTCATGATATTTCGGTGGAAGAACGTTAATTAGGCACCAGTTATTAAGATCGTCAAGATCCGATTGCAGAGATAACGGGGACACAGGGTCATTATAAGAAAAACAAAGCTTTACATCGTCAGCGTACATAAGGACACGGGAGTGAGATAAGACTTGAGGAAGATCATTAATGAACAAATTCAATAACAAGGGGCCCAGATGGCTGCCTTGAGGTACACCCGATCTGACAAGAACAGGTTTAGAGAAAGAGGAGTTAAAGCAGACACGCTGAGAACGATTGCATAGGTAAGAATAAGTCCAGTGGAGAAGATTAGTCGGAAACCCAAGGAGAGATAGTTTATGGATAAGGAGATTGTGATTAACTGAGTCGAAAGCTTTACTAACATCAGGGTAAACTACATCAGTTTGACACTGATTAGCAAATCCAGTAGTTACGAAGGAGGAAAATGCACATATAACTATTTTTATGAGGTACTTGGTCTCAATACAACTAAATATAAAATAAATTTAAACGGTAAATAGTTCTCTTATCCTGCCCTCTATTAAAGATTCGGCGAATTGATACTGACCTTATATTGATTGTGAAACTAAATTTGTTGGGCTCAGAGTTTATTTTTTAAAACACAACCATTTGTTTGTTGCGTTGTTATTTTATAAAATACATACAGTAAGGGCAGCATATGTTTATACAAGTACACATAATTTCTAAGCGAAACAAAATTAGTTACTTTTTATAGGGATACCGTATATGAAATTATTTCTTTTTAAGAACCGAGTAGAAATTTTGATATTTAATCTTCTATTCTACAATTCTTTTTTATATAAAAAAGTTTATGGGTAGTCTGGGACGCATTATTGCATTTTTCCGTTAAGTCTATTACTCAGATCCGAAAAACGTTTGCCAGGCGAAAAGTTCCATTCCCTATTCTTAGTAGCCTTTCTTAATTTCATTAGGTCCTCGTCGCAAAATTTGCCTAACCACTTGTTTGGTTTTTGTTTTTTCCACTACATATCATTGTTTAGTTATCGTACTCACACATATGCACGCACACAACCTCAGCTTTATTGCAATTCGAATAAAAATTAGGGGTCTGGAAAAATACCCAAAGAACCATGCAATATTTTTCCAGTATTTTTCTGAGTACTACCTGCGACATTTTTCTAGCAAAACCATTTTCCAAGAAAAATGTTTTTATCGGTTTCATACGAATATCAACCCTGATTCCGTTCGCTAGCCTTTTTTCGGATCTGATTACTAGGCTTAACTCTATTCGTTGTTTGCGTCGAACTCATTCAACTCAATTCCATTCGAATGCATTCGATTGGATTTTTGTTTTGAATTAAAATATATTTTTAAAAAGATACTCTCGATGGACCGCGACTTATCAAGAAAATACGGGCAGAAATTATTTTGCGGTCAGACATTTCATATACCATATACTATGCGTATAAACATGACGTGCAACTTTTTCTTTAAAAAAAACCGTGCTAGATTAAACTCGTTCTTATAAACTTTTCTTGATATAACGAAAAATGTCCAAAGTCGTACGATTTGCAATCATACTTTTTCTGATAAAGCCTAATACTCAACTCCGAGGAAAGGGCTATCGAGCAGAATAAAATTCGTATGAAACCGATAAAAAAAATTCTTCCAGCAGAACGGTTCGTCCAGCGGCATTATGTAATTAGTACTCAGATCGACAAAATTAAATGCCTTTATACACAGTAAAAGTATTTCATGGTATTTGCGGTATTCTGCTGGGCATCGCGAATTATAATTCAAATTGAATTATAATGTGATGGTGTGCAAAAAACAAAAACCAAACAAGCGATTAGTAGAATTTTACGACGACGACATAATTAAATTAATAGTGACAGTCGAGAAGTGGGAATTGTTATGAAATTCAGGGCATAAATAGAGAATAGAAAATAGTGGTTTTCATTTCAGTTCCGCAAGAACTGATTTATCCAATATTGCGGTGCTTTATTCGTGCATTGTCGTCCCCAAGAGCCAAAGAGCTCACAAATAATACCTTCCTGCTTGCTGTGATGCTCTCAGAGAGAAAAGCGCTAGAAAGAGATCGCAAGCGTTTTACTCTCTGCACTCTTCGTATGTTATTGTTTCAGCTGGCAGAATATAACATATTTTCGCTAAAAAATAATTTGAATAATAATAATAATAGCAAACAAAAAATGAAGCAGACAATGGAAAAAATCGTACGCTACACTACCTCTTTTGGCGACGTTTGAAGAACGACTGACAAAAATAACGTCCCCGGAAGAGAGCACATGTGGGGAATACGCCACCTTTATATAATTTCACCATGACTAAGCTTAATGAAAAAGTTCCACATCATCTTCGTACGAATACATTGTTATTCTTCTAATACGGTTTTTACACTGCCGCATCATTGTCGAAGGTGCGCAGAAATGATGCGAGGCGCTTAAACGTAAGCCGAATCTTGTTCCGCATAATTTTTTTTTTAGCAAAGAGAGTTAAAGCGTTTTTATTGCAAGTTAAAAAAATGATTAAAACATTTTCCGCCACCTCAGTCCATTTTTTTTTTTTTTTTTTTTTACCGCGTTGCTTGAATTTTTTTTTTGACAAAAACAGCTGTTTGCTCTCGATACCCCATCGATACCCCGAATAATTTCAGTATGTTGTAAAAATACTACACAGAATACGGTAAAACTTAACAATGAACGCTGCAGCATAAAAGATGCGGCCGCAGCATTGTCTTCTTCTATCCACAGGGCTCTTACCGGCAGCATTGTCGCATCTCCCATTTAACGGAAAAATCCAATGCTGCGCCCCAGTGTAAAAAGGGCATTAATATGCCGCCGCATCATTGTCTTCTTGTATCCACAGGGCTCATTTGAGCATATTTGTTGCTTGTTCCATTTAAAGCGTAGTACTCAGTAGTAGTAGTATTCAGTTCAACAAAAAAAAATTTCCGATATATAGAGTCAGGTGGGGGGAAAAATTATTATTTTTTAATGGTTTTTGGCCTAAATCGAAAGAATGGACATTTTTCTTAATTTCTATGCATTCGGATTTGAAAATGTTCGATTTCGAGAAAAACTGATGGGGGTGTTTCGAAAGTGCTCGGTTTTCGAGTGTTGAAAAATGGTGGGGTGAAGCGGTTCACCAAAAGAACCTTCGACATAAATCAGTTTAATGGACTCGGACAGACTCCTTAGTCAGCAAGAAACTAGAATACTGAATAAAAGTGATCGAATCTAATACCAAATTAGTCATAGTCCCATTGGTTGCTCTTTCCGCTGAGGAGAGCTGGCCTACAAGGGCGCCCTTTTCGGCAACGACTTTAACAACGTTTGTAGGTAGTGAAACACACACAAAAAAATACTAAGTACGCATTAAAACGGAGTTTGTGAAGTGAACCGCTTCACCACACTTCTAGTGAACCGATTCACCCCAAAATGGGCATTTTGAAAAAACGGCTGCCATGACACTCGATAGATATTTCACAAACACTTTATATATTTGAAGAAGAACGTTAAACCAAAGCTTATACAATACCAAGATACTGCATCAGGAACAAATTTAATTTCCATTTGCGTTCGACGCTTTATGGTACGGGCACGCGGGGCTTATGCCTATTCTCTTTTGGGCTCTCCTTCGTCTCTGACCGCCGCTCGCTCCTTACCTACTCGGGCTCGGCTGCTCAGCTCGTCTGTTCGTTTTATAGCAACAACTATACAGTCTCGCACAAGCGAGACTCGATGCTCTTCTGGGTCCCGAGATTTCAAAAACAACTACATTGCTTGGGCATGATTCAGCACAATGATTCTCGACTCGATTTTGTTTTGAGTTGGTTTTTTGTTGTTGTTGCTATATTTTCAAATTGAAAAAGCTGCTGGTTTCAAATTTGTTCCTATTGACCAATTATTTTTAGTTTTTTGATGCCTTTTTTGCACCTCCATGAGTAGCTCATAAGGATTGCTTCCTAAGAAGGACTAATATTAAAAAAATCGAATAGAGCCAATTTATGGTCTCCACATTCACCCGTAAACCAACCAGCAGTCTTGTTTTACAACAAATTTATTTCCAGAACACTGCGTTTTCGTTTAATTTTCAGTATGTTTTGATCACCCTATAACGAATTTTTTCCCCTTTAAATTCGGTTTAGGGAAATTCGACTGTAAATCGCAATGATTTCTCCACAAAAAGTGAAGAAGTGAGCCTGGCACGAGCTCGAGGCAGCTCTTGATAATCAATGTGCCGAATCATGCCCAAGAAATGTTGAGTTTTTTGGAATCTCGGGACCCAGAAGAGCGTCGAGTCTCGCTTGTGCGAGACTGTATAGTTGTTGCTATAAAACGAAACAGACGAGCTGAGCAGCTACCTACCCAAGTAGGTAGGGAGCGAGCGGCGGATAGACGAAGAATTGAAACCCCGCGCGCGCCCTCTGTCTATGTGGTGTAACATAAAACCCTGCCATAGTCTTTTGTTAAACCAACGCGACTGATATTTTCACTTTGAATTTGTGCTGAGTAGTTCGCATAAAATACAATAAATTCACTGCATCAAAAAAACTTTTGGAAACAAATTTTCACCATGGTTTTTGAAAAGTTACACATTCAGGCAGGTTCCGGGTTTCACATTCACATACATTTTTTCATTTACTATTGAATTCACATAAATTGGCGCTCTTACGCTCAAAATACGAAAGATTTTTTAAATTTCAAAACGTCAACCCTTTCCTATGCGAAATGAGAACAATGAAAACAACAAAAAAACGAATCTTAATTGCAAAAGGAAAAAAATAGATGACAAGGAAATTTAGTTTGCGTGTGCAACAATTAATGGTTTGACCTTTAGCAATTAAATTTTCAATTTACATGCTGTTACTCACAGTTCCTCGGAAATATTAAATACACAAGTATTGCATCTAAGATATCTTGATCTACGCAAATCGAGCACTCTCTGCCGTCGTTTTGCTCCAGAATCGATGAGTAAACGAGGGGGAACGTTGTGAGCCGCGTCTGCTCCCGCGGCTCTACTTTATACCCGGTACTCAGTCAGTATATATGTATGTGAGATTACGATATAATGTAATAAATTACATGTTCGCAAAAAGGGACAAATTGAATTTTAGCCAAAAAAAAAAAAAAAATGAATGGATAGGGTACATTTATTTTGGTTCGCATTTGTTTTTTACATCTGTCTTCTCTACATTTCCACATCTACATACGTCTTTACTACGACTCGTGGAAATGTGTGCGAGAGAGAGAGAATGAGAAAGCGCTTGGAAGGCGTTGCGTGGCCACTGAAATTTCATTTGTTCTTTATGGCTATAATAATGATCAAGCTGATCCAGTTTCGGCAATCTGGTACATACGGTTATTATCCATGATTCTGCGTTTTTGGTTTTCTCGTATCTTAAAAATTGTGGATTTTCGTCTTTTGTGGGGGCGGAAGGGGGCGTGGCCAAATTTTGAAATACACTTGTACTGACGTGATATCACAGGAGCATGGATAGAGAGTTTGGTTGCTCTAGCTCTTATAGTCTCTGAGATCTAGGCGCTCATCTGGACGAATGGGCACAGCACCTACCCCGGTGTGTGAGAGAGAGCGAGAGGAAACGATGCTGTTAAGCTAGTGAGGGTTTTCACCAGCTGTTGCGAAGTAAAGTTTAAATAAAGTCAAGCGTTTAAATAATAAGATTGATTTATTGTATATGTATGTATGTAGAACAATGTGGTATGACCGATGGATATTAATTTATCCCGGTGGCGACGAAGCTTAGTTACCGACTGATTGCAAAGGCTGGCGACCTAATTGCCGTGCCCTATGAAGCAATGCTTAAAGAGGTCGAGAGAGCGCGAGAGTAATACAGCTCGGGCTGCTGCTAAGCCGAGGGCGAAGATCGAAAGAGGCGATATAAAGAGGCGAAAGAACACCGCTGCCGTGCATAAGCATATGCGGGAACAATCAATTTTAAGTGGGCATTGCAAGTGACAAACAATAATCTGAATTTACTTTAGGCCGCACTGACTATCATTTATAATATTTAGAAGACGTCATTTTGGGGTGGGAAACCCGACATACTCCCCCCGTTGAATGCCTGAGTTTCAACAGACTTGAAAGGGTTTAGCAGCCGTAGCTTGTTGGTGATTCGATTTATCACTCCTGTTGTCATCTTCACTTCAGCACAGCAGCTCGGGAAACACCAACTCCTCGTCCTCAGGGAGGTGCCTCGACCTATTGATGCGAGACAGATCTCATTCTTGGCCAAATCAATTTCTGGCAAGCGAGGGTAAGGAGAACGTTTTGAGCGATGCTGCAGCGACGATAAGCAAGCTTCCTTCCATAGCAACCAGAAGATGTGCTTCATGTAAGCGACGCATTTCCCGAGATATGATTGGTTGTTGCAACTTGAGCTGATCACATTAGGCTCAGCAAGCGAAGAGGGAGGGCCGCCATTCAAATTTGCTAGAATTAGCAAATCCAGATCGGTAGGACTCTCTGTAATTGAAACTAAAAATGTAGAATTAGTCAAGGCCCAGATAGGGCCCCAAAGCTCCATTGCAGATCCACTCTCCCCAATAGACCAATATGGTGATGGACTTAGTCCAAGAAAAGCTCGAAGTCCAGCGCGAATGCTTATGATCCTTGATGAAAGTTTATTCGGGAATTCGGGAAGCAAAGTTCAAGGAGGATTGAGCGAGCCAAGCATGTGGGCTCGCTCAGATCAGCTGGAAGTGTCCTATGCGAAGGAATATCAGTCGGATGCGGAACATTTGCTTTGACTTAGGGCTGTTTTTTTGGTTGACAAGTCAAGAAATGCGCCTTTGCAGAAAGGCGACGATGATTAATGATTCGAAAACGAGGATATACGTTGATCAGTAGCCGTCTCCGAAGCTGGTTCCAGCGGTGTAGAGACATCGCTGTCAATGTCCAAGTTCAAAAGAGATTCCGCAGGCCCCACCGAATGCCCCAATTGGCATCGATGTCTGGATAAAGGTCCAGTTAGTATCTCCAAAATCCTATTGGACTCCTGAAAGTGAAAGCCGTATTCCGAGTCATCTATGTACAGGTAACGGTGATGGATTTGATTTTGAAGATTAGAACCCAGGTATCGTGGGGATTGAATTCGGGGAACCTTGACCTGGAGAACTTTTCGATGAGCCGTTTGCCTATAAGATAAGGCAGGAGCGCATGAAACCATCAACGAAGAGCCAGTGTACCGGCCACAACATCCAGACATGACCCATCCCAAACGAGTTTTCTGAATTAACGGTAATCCCGGTAGCAGCTTGACTCCCGGATCTACGAGTGGTATGTTTGAAGGAATGTTCCAGTTGCAAATGTCCATTTCAAGGCTTGGCTGGCGATCGGTTATGTTAGGGACGATAACAGCAGCAATCAGAGTGGAGTAGTTCGAACAGCGGGATGCAAGCTAATATGGCCGACAAGCTGGAATCGCGTATTCCCGAGACTGTAATAGACGTTTTTGTCGTCGGAAGCTGAAGCCGATTTGCGAAACGGGAAGTTATTAAATGCAGCTGAGAGCCGGAATCTAGCAGCGCTCGGCAAGAAACTAAGTTTCCAGATTGATTTTTGATCAAAACGGTGGCCGTGGGCAATAGTACATCATCATTGCTGAGATCCTGGGCAACAAGAGTAGTAGACATAGATGCTGAAGAAGAGGGTTCAGTGGTATGCTGGGACGACGTGGACGAAGAGGGAGCATCAATTGGCGCTGTTTGCCCTTGGGCTGCAGCCGCTTCAGGGTTGCCGAAATGCAGGGTAGTATGATGCTTACCCCCGCAGGTGCGACAGTGGCTCGAGCTGCACTGACTTGTTCGATGCCCTGTTTTAAGGCAGTTCATACACAAGGAAAGCCGCTTGGCTTCTATATGATGATTTGCGGGGGACAATGCTTTAAACTTTGAACAGTATTGGACATCCAATTGCATAGCATCGGCAGCGTTAGCAGCGGCAGCATTAGCAGCGGCAGCGTTAGCAGCGGCAGCGTTAGCAGCATCCATCTCCATGGCAGCGTAGCTTAGCAAACGTTTCTTGCGGGAAGGTGATGGGAAAGAGTGCCACGTGTAATAAAGTCTCTAGCGGGAAGATGATTGCAAAGAGTACCGCGCGCAATAGACGACAACGACCGAGCACTGCAAGGCAAGCCAACAGCTATATGCGACCCTATATGTAAGGGCGGCCAACGTCTCTAGCGGGAAGATGATCGCAAAGAGTACCGAGCGCAATAAACGGGAATGACCGAAAAAATGCAAAGCAAGCCAACAGCTACATATGTGCGATTGCTATATTGAAGGGCCGCCAACGTCTCTAGCGGGAAGACGGTCGTAACGAGAAACGCGCGCAATAGACGACAGCACGAGAACCGCAAGCCTGCAGCCTATGTGCAAGCCCTATATACACGAGCGGTCGGCGTATGAAACGTTTCTTGCGGGGAGATGAACGCAAAGAGGACCGCGCGTAATAAACGGGAATAGACGAGAACCGTAAGCCAGCTATGCACAATCCCAAATATGTAAGGGAGACCGGTGTATATTGTAAATATGTACTGTAGCCGATGACACTTGTTGAGATGGCAATTAGTTTATAAGTTTTAATGTACAATGTATATTCACAAAGAATGCACAAATTTTAATTATTGCACAAAATCACGTCGGGGTCACCAATGTTAAGCTAGTGAGGTTTTTTACCAGCTGTTGCGAAGTAAAGTTTAAATAAAGTCAAGCGTTTAAATAACAAGATTGATTTATTGTAAATGTATGTATGTAGAACAATGTGGTATGACCGATGGATATTAATTTATCCCGGTGGCGACGAAGCTTAGTTACCGACTGATTGCAAAGGCTGGCGACCTAATTGCCGTGCCCTATGAAGCAATGCTTAAAGAGGTCGAGAGAGCGCGAGAGTAATACAGCTCGGGCTGCTGCTAAGCCAAGTGCGAAGATCGAAAGAGGCGATATAAAGAGGCGAAAGAACACCGCTGCCGTGCATAAGCATATGCGGGAAAAATCAATTTTAAGTGGGCATTGCAAGTGACAAACAATAATCTGAATTTACTTTAGGCCGCACTGACTATAATTTATAATATTTAGACAACGTCATTTTGGGGTGGGAAACCCGACAGATGCATTTCGAAATGGTTTTCTTCATTGCGGCTATATTTATGATCCGATCTGATCCAGATTCAACAATCTGATAGATATGGTCATTGTCTATGATTCTGCATTTCTAGGTTCTTCGTATCTTTAAAATTGTGCATGCCACAGATTTTTGTCCTTTGAGTGGGCGGAAGGGGGCGGGGCGAAATTTTTAAATACACTTGTAACAGTGTGATAGGACAGGAGTCTGGATACAAATTTGTATTGCTTTAGCTTTTATAGTCTCTGAGATATAGGCGCTAATGAAGACGGACAGACGGACGGACAGACAGACATAGCTATATCGACTCGGCTATTGATGCTGATCAAGAATATATATACTTTATGGGGTCGGAAACGCTTCCTTCTGGGTGTTACGCACAACCGTTGTCTCCACAAATCTAACATACCCCTATACTCTTCGAGTACCGGGTATAATGAAGCATTGCGATAACAAGAAAATGTGAAAGAGGGAGCTCTTTAAAATGAAACCCGGAACCTGCCTGAAATTATTTTTGAAACCTTCGAAGTATCATATAAAAACATTGCGACAATGAAAGCAGCACGTGACAGTATGAGACTTGGGTATATGTAAGCGCGCTGTCATTTCAACCACTTGACCTCACCGAACAACTTCACCACACCTGCTTCTACTGGAAAAATATTGCATGGTATTTGGGGTATTTTTCCAGACCCCTTGATTTTTATTCGAATGGCAATAAAACTAAGGTTGCGTGCGTGCATATGTGTGAGTACGATAACAAAACAATGATATGTAGTGGAAAAAACAAAAGCCAAACAAACGGTAAGGCAAATTTTGCCGAGAATAAGGAATTGTTATGAGATTTAGTGGATAAATAGAGTATATAAATAGTTGATTGCATTTCTATTTCGCAAAATCGGATTCATTCAATATTGCGGTGTTTTATCCGTGCAATGTCGTCCTCCAGCTCTTGCTTTTGGTACAAAATTTGAATTATTAACTGATTTTATTTGTATACAGTGCTACCGCAGGACATGCACACCTGGTCTCACTCGGCCGCGAATATTTTTGTACGTCACGTTTTGCTAGCAAACGTGTTTTCGGATCTAAGTACTAGGCTTAAAACACTTACAAGTTCGTTGGAGCTGTCAGCATTCAGTTGTATGAGTAAAGCCTTGTACTCAGATCCAAAAAAAATGCTGCTAGCAGATAGGTAGCTAGTATTTATAAAAATTCAAATTTTGTATCAAAGCAAGCCGGAAGGTATTATTTGTGGGCGCTGTGGCGCGGGGGGACGACAATCCACGGATAAAACACCGCAATATTGGATAAATAAGTTTTTGCGTAGCAGAAATGCAATTGAATATTTTGTATTCTCCACTTATCCCCTATATTTCATGACCTTTGTCAGGGACGTCGATTAGCGTCCTCTCCTTGGCAATATGCGCGAAGGAGACGTTTGGCAGTACTCTGGACCGCTTTGCTGCCGGTCCAGGCGTCTCCTGCGAGCGCTGCCTCTTCGGTTGGGGCGCCTGTTGTTGCTCCTTGGTGAAGTCTGGGAGCACTGCCGAGGCCCACTTCATCTTCTTCAGCCAGTCGGCTGATGGGCTTTCTATTTTGCTCGCGTTTTGCCGACGGAGGAAAATCCCTGCATTCCTCCTTTCGGCATACGAGTATTTCCTGACTTGGGCACTTGTCGATGGCAAGTCAGCCCCCGCCACTTTACCAGGAGGTCGGGCAGCCGCACTAATGCTTAGTTGCCTTTCCAGGGTGTCAGTTTTGGGAGGTGCTTTGCCAAAGCCTTCCACCGAGCAGGTCTTTCCTGCTGTTGAGCTGTTTGGGCCAGGCCTTTGGGTCACTGACTTCCCAAGCATGGGATTGCTCCCAGTTGGTTTTTGGGGAATGCCAGACTCGGTTTTTTGGTTTTTTGTTCTTGTTTTATTGTTATGCATAGTTGTTCAGAGATTCACGTTGCCCGGATAAGGCATCATTCGAACAAGGGGCTGCCAAGTCCCTGAGCTCTCCGTTTACGACTGAGCTAGTTTTTAAACCGGGCCATCAGCCACGCTGACTCTCGGCACGGGTCGAATGACACCTTAGTCCGGCCCGGTGTGAGGTGAGTGTGGGGGTTGGGATGTGGGTAGGTAGTGTGTAGGGATAGGAGTGTGTGAGCTACTTATACGAGGCGGCACTACAAGCGCATCGTCAGTGTTGCTGCTTCGCCAACACCCGCTGGCTGTCCGGGACTGCTTATTTTCGGTACTCTCCATAGGAATGCCCGCTTATTCGCAGCTGACCTACCTGCCGAGGTAGGCCGTTCGCTATCCGCAATTTGCGACCCGTCCGGTGGCCTCAGCTAGGCCCCCTTTGAGCCACCTCACTAGCTCATCAGACCAGATGTTATTGAGTAAGTTGATTGACAATTTCCATTTGAAAATGTTAGTGTGCTCGTAGTAATAGTACTAGTGGTTATTGCGAACAGGTCGCTTCTGGGATTAGACCCTCCAGTTAAGTTACATATGTCTCTTGTCAAGCTGGCCCGCAGCTGCTGGTCCAGGTATTTTTCTCATCTTTTCATGCTCGGACAGCTTATCTCTAAGCTGGATGTGATCAGGTGAGTCTGGACAATTAACAAAATTTGTTTAACCAATTTGCAATTTGCCAGCATCAAAACTGTATTTGCTGTTGTTATTGCTCCATAGTCTTGCCCAATGGGCAAAAGCTTACTCTGTTTACGATTTTTGCTTTATCTTGCGTTGCCGACACAGATTCGCAGTATCCAAAAGATTTGAATGCGCGATAAGCACACAAGAATGCAGTTTGCGATTACTTAGAATTTTGCAAAGCGTGACACGTCCATCATCAACGAATGCATGAGAAGAACTGTAAGATAAATTTGACAGGATTACCAGGGAAATTTAGCTTGTGACTTCTTTATAAATAATTCTTTTTGAAACCAGCCTCAAATTTGACTCGACAAAAACTGGTCAGGGCAAATACAGTTTTCGGATTCGTAACACCTGACACATATCGATTCGTTTATCGGAGCTGGTAAAAATACATTTTTGCGCATAAAAGCACAAGTAATACTAAATAGCATATCAAATAATACTAAATAACAGCTTTGACTGTGATCGCAGCATGCGCGTAACAGAACAGCTGGCTTAAGACTGATGTTTCCCGCAAAATTTTATTCAAAATGTAAGTGTAACAAATTAATTGTTTGACCATTTGAAATTCAATTTTCAATTCGCACGCAAGTTTTCTCACAGTTTCGTCAGACATGTTAAATGCACAGGTGTTGCATCTAAGATGTCTTGATCTACTTACTCGCGCACTATCTGTCGTCGTTTTGCTTTAAAATAAGTAATTGGAGAAAAAAAATCTCGCTGTGTTTTTACAAAACAGCCAGGTTAGCAGGTTTTGTTTGTCAGTACCGATGATATTTTCTCTTTATCTGTGGTGGGTTTCGTTTAATTTTTCTTAATTTGTAGTGGATTTTTCAAGGGGGCCCAATACAGGATATATCATTATACCCGGTACTCGAAGAGTAAAGGGGTATATTAGATTTCTGCAAAAAGTGGATGTGTGTAACAACCTGAAGGAAGCGTTTCCCGACCCCATAAAGTATATATATTCTTGATCAGCATCAATAGCCGAGTCGATATAGCTACGTCTTCATTAGCGCCTATAGCTCAAAGACCATACAAGCTAGAAGAACACAATTTTCTATTCAGACTCTTGACCTATCGCACTGTTACAAGTGTATTTCAAAATTTCGGCCCGCCCCCTTCCGCTCACTTCAAGGACGAAAATCTGTGGCATGCACAATTTTAAAGATACAAGAAAACCAAAAACGCAGAATCATAGAGAATGACCATATCTATCAGATTGTTGAATCTGGATCAGATCGAATCATAAATGTAGCCACAATGAAGAAAACCATTTCGAAATGCATCGTTCCGTCTCGCTCGCTCTCACACACAGGGGTGGGCGCTGTGCCCATTCGTCCAGATGAGCGCCTAGATCTCAAAGACTATAAGAGCTAGAGCAACCAAACTTTCTATCCAAGCTCCTGTGATATCACTTCAGTACAAGTGTATTTCAAAATTTTGCCACGCCCCCTCCCGCCCCCACAAAAGCTGAAAATCTACAATTTTGAAGATACGGGAAAACCAAAAACGCAGAATCATAGAAAATGACCATATCTATCAGAGTATTGAATCTGGATCAGATCGGATCATAAATATAGTCAGAAGGAACAAATGCAGTGGCCTTCCAAGCGCAGACTCATTCCCTCTCTCTCTCGCTCACAGCCGTGTATGTATATGTAGGAAGTAGATTTAGACATGTAGAAAAGACAGATGTAAAAAACGTATGTAAACAAAAATGGAAATAATATATATAAATCTCCGAAAAGGTTGAATTAATTTTTTTTTGTCTTTTTTGGCTAAAACTAAATTTGTCCCTTTTGCGAACATGTAATAATGTAATTTATTACAAGCTCACATACATATATACTGACTGAGTACCGGGTATAAAGTAGAGACGCGGCTCACAACGTTCCCCCTCGTTTTTAAATCTGAATCCGCCCTGACCTCAAATTTAATCTAATTTGAGAAATGGTTTGGTTTTTAAATTTCGGATGAGATTTGCAGGAATACTTTATTTTGTGTCGAAAACCAATATGTTTATGTTATGTTAAAGCTTTTACTCGCTTGCCCTGCTAAGCCCTTTCAAAGCTCGCTCTTCGTTATCTACATTTATCTATTTTTGGGACTTATAACGGTAAACTCCCCTTAAACAAAAAGTAAAAACGTTTCACAAATCCTTTAATTTAAAAAAATTCAACATTTCCTTAAATCCGTAAATTTTGGCTGGACACAATAATAGATGTACGAAGATAAATGATTGAATTAAGTCAATATTTCACTAATTATGGTCTTGTTTTATATTAAATTGAGTATATGGCAGTTAATAGCCGGTATATCCGCCATTATTTTGCAGGATTTTCTCCATTTTTCTTGGCATATAGGATATTAACTTTCGACAAGTTCCAATTGGAATGTTGTACCATGCATTTTGGACCATATCCCAAAGTTTTTATATTGACAAAAAATCTTTCCGACCTCTCTTTTGAGTTCACCCGTGAGATTCTCAATGGGTTTGAGGTCCACGGATTGACTTGGCCACTCAAGAACATCCACATTTTGCTTTCGGAACCGATCCCTTACTACTTGAGAGGCGTACTTCGTGTCATTATCGTGCTGGAACTTCCATAAAAGTGGCATATTATCCTCGGTATATGGTATTCTGGAAGACTTGAATGGGTCGCGTTTAACCAACTTAACCATGCGATTGCCTATTTTTTCCGGTTGTAAGGCATTTGTTACAAAGTTTTGGGATTATTTTACTAACATAGTAACGGACTTATAAGTTTGTCTTTCATCTCTGAGTCGTCGAATGAGCCTTATCTCCTACGTACTGCAGTGACGCCCACGGCCCATCTAATAATATTTTAATGGTTGGTTAATCCTTATTTAGTTATATTTTCTTGATACCTTGACCGAAGCTAGTGAAATATCGACTTAATTTAAACACTGATCTTCGTACACCTATTATTGTGTCTAATTAAAATATAAGGAAATATTTAATTTTTTTGTAAATTAAAGGGTTTGTGAAACCGTTTTTACTTTTTTACTGAATGACAATTAATATAAGTTTTGAAAAAACTTTGATTTTTTGAGATTAATGAAGATATGTAGGGGAAACATGCCTACGGTTATTTCCAAGTGTAGGCACCTGTTCGGGACAGACCCTTTGCTCCCCAAATAGCAGCCAATTACGGGCATTAAGCCACTTATTCAAGTTGGCACAAATTTCTATGTTATATGTTTTTCAATATGTTTATGTTATGTTAAAGCTTTTACTCGCTTGCCCTGCTAAGCCCTCTCAAAGCTCGCTCTTCGCTAAACAACTTTCGTAATTTTATTTGTGCGCCGTCTTTATTTAATTTGAAATAATTATTCGGCCAATCGGGGATAAAAACCATTATCCCCACAGCACCCTGATATAGCCAGTTGTGAGCATCCGTTTTTGCGTGTGTTTGGTCGAGAAACTGCGTAATATAAATATCTATGTTAACGTGAGATATTTTAACATTGTTCTTATGCATTTTACGTCAAGTCAACACCGGCAGAATCATTTTATTAAATATAAACATATAAATCAATTAATTGAATGAATCCTACCAAATTAGTGTTCGTTGATATACCTGGCATAAAACCATGCTGATTTGGGCTAATGTACGACTTCATGAGGAAAGTGATCTTTTTGGCAATGATGCGCTCAAGAAGTTTTGAGACATTGCTGAGTTTGGCAATCTAGTCACTTAGAAGGCCACTTTGCAATAAACCGACAAAGAATTAACAAAGAATTTGTGAAGAGAATTTTAAGAGGTTTGCAAAAAGCAACATTACAGTTGCGAAGCAGGAAGGCAGAAATGCCATCAATGTCGGGTTTAATCGAATTGTCAAAATCAGCAATTGCCTCCAAAATGTCCTCCTCCGATAAATCAAGTGAGCCAATATTGACCACCGAAGGGATGGAGTCTAAGACATCAGACTCATGCCAAACTGCGTATGGCTCAAAATTTGAGCTAAAACGAGGGGGAACGTTGTGAGCCGCGGCTCTAATATATACCCGGTACTCAGTAAGTATATATGTATGTGAGCTTGTTGTAATTTATTACATGTTCGCAAAAGGGACAAATTTAATTTTAGCCAAAAAAGTAATTAAGTCGAACTTTTTCGGAGATTTTGATATTTTCCATATTTGTTTACTTAAATTTTTTACATCTGCCTTTTCTACATGTCTTTATCTACTTCCTACATATACATACACGGCTGTGTGCGAGAGAGAGAGGGAATGAGTCTGCGCTTGGAAGGACACTAAAATTTCATTTGTTCCTTCTGACCATATTTATAATCCCATCTGTTCCAGATTCAATATTCTGATAGATATGATCATTCTCTATGATTCTGCGTTTTTGGTTTTCTCGTATCTTAAAAATTGTGGATTTTCGTCCTTTGTGGGGGCGGAAGGGGGCGTGGCAAAATTTTGAAATACACTTGTACTGAAGTGATTTCACAGGAGTATGGATAGAAAGTTTGGTTGCTCTAGCTGTTATAGTCTCTGAGATCTAGGCGCTCATCTGGACGAATGGGCACAGTACCCAACCCGGTGTGTGAGAGAGAGCGAGAGGGAACGATGCATTTCGAAATGGTTTTCTTCATTGTGGCTATATTTATTATCCGATCTGATCCAGATTCTACAATCTGATAGATATTGTCATTCTCTACGATTCTGCGTTTTTAGTTTTCTCGTTTCTTTAAAATTGTGCATGCCAAAGATTTTCGTCTTTTGAGTGGGCGGAAGGGGGCGGGGCAAAATTTTAAAATACACTTGTAACAGTGCGATAGGACAGGAGTCTGGATACAAAATTGTGTTCCTCTAGCTTTTATAGTCTTTGATCTATAGGCGCTAATGAAGACGGACAGACAGACAGACGGACAGACGGACGGACGGACGGACAGACAGACATAGCTATATCGACTCGGCTATTGATGCTGATCAAGAATATACTTTATGGGGTCGGAAACGCTTCCTTCTGGGTGTTACACACATCCATTTTTTGCACTCTTCGAGTACCGGGTATAAAAATAAGCAAAAAGGTTTGCTATGCCACTATCAGTATTTGAGCTCAAGTTACCAAGGTTCATAGATGAAGGAAGAGCACTCGTAGACCTTTTTGAATTTATGAATTGCCAGAACGACCTGGGATTCATTTCGGGTCCCCTTTCAACGTCGGAAATATACTGACTATATAAAAATTTGTTTAAAGAAGCAAACTCCCGCTTATGCTTAACATACCTATCCCAGTCAACAAGGTCACGGGTAATCTTGAATCGTTTAAAAAACTTGTTACGCAGATTCTTATACCTCAGAAGACCCTTCGTATACCACAGTAGCCTATAGGAGCCACGCACTCTTCTGGAAGCATTTTTATCAACAATATGATGAACGATACAAATGAAAGCATTATAAGAAGAGTCCGCACTAGGATGCGAGAAAACATGAGCCCAGTTCTCGTTTAACATGTTATCCCGTATAGCATTTAAAATAACATCAGGAAAAATATTCAGAATCGGGTTCAGTTAAGCGTGTTTGGACGTTGACGTGCAATGACTGCACCATCAAGTGGCCCATGGGACACCAGCCGAATGCTGTTACGCGCGAATCCCAGGCCGAAACGCAGCCCTCCTCCCACCCAACCGACCGAGGGGCGCTGCCGCAAAACGCGCGACACGTTAACCGAACCGATCGCGATCATGCAGAAAGATAGATGTTAGACTAGTATTCGAGGAAAATTATAACTAATCTTACTAAAGGAATTAATCATGCATTAAAAATATCGCACTCCACAACTACAATTACTAACTACGAGAAAGGTATGTGAGTAATAGTAATTTAAGAAGAGGAAGGGAATTAGTTGCCGATATAATATGGTAGAGGGAATTATAATCCGAGCATAAAACTCTAAAAGGTTCATGCAAGGAACAATTCGATCTACAAATCGGAAGGAACAGAGGTATATCATTTCTAGTAATTCTAATAGGAATCGTGAAGTTTATGCGGCTCAACAAGTCAGGGCTATCTAGTTGTGCACAAAAATCACACCAAGCATTTTTCTACGGTTAACTAAGGATGGAAGGTTTATTAAAAGCGATCTACTAGAGTAAGACGGCAATCTCACACTTGCATCCCAGTTGAGGCCGCGTAGAGCGAAAATTAAAAAGTTTTTCTGTACTGATTCTATACGGGGCTGGTGTACTTTGTACTGAGGGCACCATACACAAAAACCATATTCTAAAATCGGACGAACAAGCGATACATAGAGAGTCTTTGTTATATAGGGGTCGTCAAATTCCTTTGACCACCTCTTTATAAACCCAAGCACTCCCATGGCCTTATTTACCATGGTAGAAATGTGTTCAGAAAACTTTAACTTGGGATCTAAAAGAACACCAAGATCATCAACTAGGGTAATTCTCTCGAGAGAACCCCCGCCTAGGGTGTAAGGAGCCATTACTTTACATTTCGAAAGGAAACATATCTCTAATTTTTGAAAGTTTAAGAGACAAAAAAAACGAAACACTTTTAACTGAAGTGATTTTTCCGATAACCGTAAAAGTCACAAGAAAACCTCCCAGGAATAAACGAATTTTGTGGGACCAGTACCATAGCTTGAGATACCCTCCAGGGTATATACCACGAGATGATTTAAAGGTTAAATCCGATCCTCTAGATTGGCGAGCGGACAACATACACACAAATTTTAAGGACATGTATACATATTTACGTAACGTTGGGTAATACGTTGATGATTGATTTAAAATTTTTTAGACTACTAGATTTAATAGGACAGGAAAGCGGGACGCAAGACTCAAAAAGTGAGTCAAGTGCATCGTAGAAAATGTTTGTGCATATCGTAACTTCAGTGCACAAATACAAAGCGGACCAATCAAAATCCCTAATGAGGTTATTAAGCTTCGCAAACTTGGCTTTACGAAAGCAGCGGACACATTGAGGTAGCCTACCCGACCGATCCAATGCGGTTGGTCCTATATCGAGCGACACTTCACGTGTAGGATGGTAGGCGTCTACAGGTGTAGTGAGCGGAGGGACTCGGGTTAACAACGCTATGGTCGGATCCGTTACAAAGCACAGATCAAGCAATCGACCCAGGGAATTTTTCTCATGGTTGACTTGAGGCAGGGATAAATCGAGTAAGCCGTCTATAAACTCATTTCGTGACATGGGCACTAGGTTAATAGACTCGTTTACCGAAGACCAAACAGTTCCTGGCAAATTGAAATCCCCAAAAACTATCAAATGGTTTTTATCTGATAGGGGGAGTAACTATCGAAATTAGCTGAGAATATCAATGGCACGTGATGCATGTCACATTCTGCAATAGGCAGCAAATGCACATTGCTCGGCATCATAGCCGACGACTGCGGATCGGCGGTTTATACCAACGACCCCAAATTGATGTCGCCAACAACGCAGAGATGCTGACGGTCTCGTAAATTGCCACACATATTGGCAATATTCTGCGTGTGCGCCCTGTAAGCATCATAGCTGCTCTTCGGTGGAATATATGAAGCGCTGATACACAGCGTCTCCGACTGACCGGCAACAGACACACCAATCTGATCCAAGATAGAGTCGCCATCAAGGAGACAAATCGGATCACAGCCTAGGGTGCGTCTAACGGCCACAATGACCCCACCCCCTCTGCAGCGCTTCGTTTTGGCACAGTCTCTGTCCTGACGAAACACTTGGGATCAAAGAACTCGTTGTCGAAGAAGTTTTCGTTGAGCCAGGTTTCAACAAGGATGATAACGTCGAAATCGCACGTAGATGTTTCCAAGTAGACCGCTGAGCCTTAGTTCGCATACCAGAAATGTTTTGAAAGAAAATGCGGATGGATTTGGCACCATCTATCGGCATAGTCCCAGAAAGTGGCGGTGTTGTCCGATTAGCGGCCACGAGAGTAGTATCCAGAGGAGGGTCAGGAACATCACATACGGCAAGGCACGTGCGTAAAACCTGCCCACACGTCGAAGTCCGAAACAGCAGCACACCATCCTCGTCCAGTAGATTGGTCAGGGCGGTGGTAGGGAGTACCAATCCAGGTGTAGATACTCCATTTAAGAGCGAGCGCCGGGCTGCTGACTCTCCCCAAATGTCTAGCACAGAGACGGCGCAAGCAAAGCACACGAAGAACTGCATTGGCGTATGTTGTTGTGATGATGACGTCAGAAGCGCACACAGTCGAGAAAGAGCGCCAGCAAGAGCATCGTCGTCTGATCCATTAGCAGCCGAACGAGTGTCGCACAAAGCGCAATGCGAATAAGCGGTATTTTGTTGTTGTTCCACAAAGGTATGCCAGAAATGATGCAGCGGGCCGTTGGGCACTGCGAAGAGGGGAGAAAGTGTAAGCAGAATATGCTGTCGAGAAGCGGCGATCCAGAAACCATAGGCGCCGCTCACTGGGGGTTTTTTGAAGTGGATGGAACTGGAACTTCCTCAGTCGGGGTGGACGTCCACAATGGCACAAGTGTAGGCAGATTAACAGCCGTAAAATCAGCTGCAGGCCTCTGTCTATGCACAAAGCGGGAAACTCTTTTGTTGTTGTTCCATAGAGGTATGCCAGAAATGATGCAGCGGGCCGTTGCGCACTGCGAAGAGGGCAGAAAGTGTAAGCAGAATATGCTGTCGAGAAGCGGCGATCCAGAAACCATAGGCGCCGCTCACTGGGGATTTTTTGAAGTGGATGGAACTGGAACTTCCTCAGTCGGGGTGGATGTCCGCAATGGCATAAGTGTAGGCAGATTAACAGCCGTCAGATCAGCTGCAGGCCTCTGTCTAGGCACAAAGCGGGAAACTCTTACCGATACAGGCCAGAATTTGTCATCAAAGACCATCGGGAATAGAGGCTCAGTGACCCCAAGTTTGAAATTAACGAATTTCAACGCAGATATGTCAGCATCTCGCTTGACCAACTTCGCACAGGAAATTCCGGCTTCGGACACCTTGAGCTTACCGGCAACAAATTTCACCACCGCCTCTGGCTCCGTCACGGCGGCAAATTTACTGATATGCAGGTATTTTCTGTTCTGCACTACATTTAATTGCTCACAGCTCGCCGGCAAGGCATTGTTGGCATCCTTCTTAGAAGCAACCGGCTTCACCTTCTTATTCAACTTATTCGGGAGGCCAGCCTGAATATCGGACTTGAGATCCCAATAAAGGCTTTCAAGCTTCCGCACCTTGTCACTGAGTTCATCAATTTTAGAGTGCGAGTCATTCGCACCACACAGTTATCACACTGCCACAACAGGTTGGGCAGATTTATTAAAAGTTTAACAGCATCTGAGGGCAAGTCTATGCACGACAAATGAAACGCACGGCGGCATAAAGACGAGCAGCGAACAGCATCAAAGCAGCGAAGCTGCTAGTGCGTTCACGGCACCATATACCCCGCAAAAAAACCCGACGGAGCGAACCAACAAGACGGTGAAGACGATGATGGCACAGTTCACCGAAGGAACCAGAGGTGTTGGGACGAGAAGTGGCCAAAGCTAATGTTGGCCGTAACTGGGCGTGGACCTGGGAGTCGAGTCATCCATATCTGTCGGGTACAGCCGTGCAGAATGCCCGGGGTCCGGGGCGGTTGTTTGGCGCAGAGGCCACGCAAGAAGCCAAGCCAAAAGCAGAGGGGAAGGTGTGGGTCGGGTACGACCGCCGCCGTGTACCCGGGCGAGAGGCCAGATGACCTACCTGCGGCGGGTGATAACGGCGGTCGGGACGGGCTGGAAGAGGGGTCGAAATTAGTGAATGAAGGATTCGAGCTTGGGTACTCACCTGGGTCGATTGGGGTCGAACAGTTCGGGGACAGCATCTCATCTGAAAACAAATAGAGGTCAGAAAACACTACAAGGAAAATAAAAAAAAACAAAAACGGGTAATAACCATATATATAGAAAAGTAAAAAAAAAGGAGGAAACAATAGTAATAAAAAAGAAATATAAAGGCCAGGAGGCCAGGCGCGACGCAGCGTTGCTGGGCATCGCCAACAGGTCCGCGGAGCGGTTCCTTCGGGAGAAGAGGAGGGAGGAGCCGGCGCAGGCAGCGCCGAAGCTGACGCAGGCAGTGCCGAAGCCGACGCCAGCAGAGCCGACTGTGGGAGGAGGAGCCGCCGAGATTGAGCAGCGTGCGTGATCCGCGGGGACACCATTCGGAGGCGGGAGCGACAGAGGAAGGGATGGCACCCGAGGAACCGGCCGCACCATGCAGGCCATGTATGCTGATCCCGCTAGGGAGGACGTGGGAACACAGAGAGGCAGATGGAAAATTACCGACGCCACCGGAGTTAACCGTTGCGGCTTGGCAGCGGCGCAGATGCCGTAAGATAGCCATAAGATACCAATAAAGCGAGGTACTCTTAAGATACCCAACCCGAGTGTATTTCTTGCTTGTCGCCGGGGCAACATACAAATTTGTTGCATCAGCCTATCAACCGCTGAGCCAGCCTAGCTGAACTTTGACGGAAGAAAACGGTTCGTTACAATATAATAAATGACATAAATCGTAGGCTCACATATATACTGACTGAGTACCGGGTATAAAGTAGAGCCGCAGCTAGGGCCGCGGCTCACAACGTTCCCTCTCGTCTCTATTCAAAGGATTCAATTTAGTTTCTTCACTTACGTTTACCTAAGATATCTAGCTTTTAATTCGTATACATTGGTTTGTATATATGCTCTTGGTCAAAAGCTATGAGGCAAACACTGGCAGTTTGCTCAACATTGAAGTTTTCGAAAAGAGAATTTCACAACAGCCTTTTGCCTTTTCTGCACGAGTTTATGGTGCTACTATATCTATAAGCTTCTCTTTGGTGCCGGTACACATTCGCTTACTTAAAATGCTATTCCGGGTTGAGAATACAAGAATAGAGAGTATTTTCTACTATTCAGAGAGACTTTATTTTCCGACAATCTACGTGTTATTATCAACTAACTAACCAAGACTAACTATTTCTAGTATGTATATTCCAGCATGACAACAGTAGTCAGCCTACTAAGTTTGTTCGTGTCGAACAAGTTCCTAGTCTCTTCCATGGCAGGTGCGATCCTAAGCATACTATCCGAAACTCTTTTCCAGGCGTCTTCCTTCGTTCACCATTTAGGCGGTTTGACGAGAGGACTTACACCTTCTCGCTGCCGGTGAGAGTGATAATGTAACTTCACTGTTAGATTATTCTGTTTCCCTCGGGCTACTAGCTCTAACAGGATCTTTTAAGACTTAACGTGGTTGATAACGGTTTGAATCAGCTTTTATTTTAAATATCTCGCAGCAGTACTCACTGTTCGATGTTATATCGTCGCGCGTTCCACTGGTTTTCAGCGTGGAAGACGACTTTTCTGACCTCTCGACTCGGCGGGCACCTTTATTCCTGAAAGCACGAGACATCTCAACAGCCTGGAATTTGGATGTAGTTTCGGTCTAAGCTGTAGCGTTGATATTTTTCTTTGCTAATTGCGAACCGTAAATCTTTTTTCTCACATACCCGTTGTCACAATGTTCACATATAGGCAATTGCGTATTCCCATATCTCTGAACTCTTTCTTTTTAGTCAAGTGTAAAACCAAAACGGGTCATAAAATCGACTCCTATTATGATATCGTTCATGACATCAGCTACAATGAAATCGTGCTCTAGGGTCCTTTTTCGCAATACTACGTTTTTTTTAATAGTGCCCATTATCTGCGCTTCTTCACTTGTAGCTGTTTGCATTCGTACCCCATTCAGAGGCTCCACATTTCCTTTAACTAAGTCTCTTTTTATTACACTAGTCAAAACGACATAACCGCTGTGGCCAAAAATTACTTTTTCTGTTAGATTTGGGAATTTAATTTTTTTAAACAATTATGGTTTTTTTCGTAGATTTAGTTTTTTTAAGAGTTTTTTTTTTGAATCAGTTTTTTTCAGAGCTATTATTCAGATAACTTAAGCATCTTACATCTGGGTGTAATGAAGAACTTTGCAGTTCTGAAAAGCTTATTAATGCAGCTATAAATCGTACCCAAACACTTGTAGCTGCAGCTTACCGTCTGTAAGTTATTAAGCTTTCAAATTTGATAATTTTTGCGGTATTTTTTTTTCGGAAATTTTGATTTTGAAAACTCAGGAAAAGTTGAACAAAAATATTTCTTGGGCTGTATTTTTGGTTTTAGATAGGTACAATAATTAGGCGTTTAAAGTATCGTTTGTAAGAATCGATGCATAAACGGCTAAGGTGGAGCCGTTTGACCAAATCTTTGTTTGCTCAAGATGTAATCTCGCTAGCTCTGAGAAGCAATTTTCTGTTCACGAAGTCCGACTGTGGAATCAGCTCCCAACTGATATGAAACTAATCAGAAACGCGACGGAATTCAAACTAAAACTCTACACACACCTAGGGACCCTACAAGAAATTTAATTTTATTTAATTAGAAAATTTGACAAATTAGTAAGAAATAAGAAATAAATCAAACAAAATTAAACAAATAAATAAATAAATATCAATATATCCAAAAACCATTATATTATGAATATTCAAAAAATAAATTAAACTTGAATATACATTTTTAGAATTAAAAACCAATGTATGTAATCTATATTATAAGATTAAAATAATTTAATGACTAGTGCTTTAAATATAAGTTAATCTTGTAGCACTAGATTGAATGAAATCCAAATAAATAAAAAACGAGGAGGAACGTTGTGAGCCGCGTCTACCGCCGCGGCTCTACTTTATACCCGGTACTCAGTCAGTATATATGTATGTGAGCTTGTAATAAATTACATTATTACATGTTCGCAAAAGGGATAAATTTAGTTTTAGCCAAAAAAGACAAAAAAAAATTAAGTCAACCTTTTCGGAGATTTATATATATTATTTCCATTTTTGTTTACATACGTTTTTTACATCTGTCTTTTCTACATGTCTAAATCTACTTCCTACATATACATACACGGCTGTGAGCGAGGGAGAGAGGGAATGAGTCTGCGCTTGGAAGGCCACTGCAATTTCATTTGTTCCCTCTGACTATATTTATGGTCCGATCTGATCCAGATTCAATACTCCGATAGATATGGTCATTTTCTATGATTCTGCGTTTTTGGTTTTCCCGTATCTTCAAAATTGTAGATTTTCAGCTTTTGTGGGGGCGGAAGGGGGCGTGGCCAAATTTTGAAATACCCTTGTACTGACGTGATATCACAGGAGCATGGATAGAGAGTTTGGTTGCTCTAGCTCTTATAGTCTCTGAGATCTAGGCGCTCATCTGGACGAATGGGCACAGCGCCCAACCCTGTGTGTGAGAGAGAGCGAGAGGGAACGATGCATTTCGAAATGGTTTTCTTCATTGTGGCTATGTTTATGAGTCGATCTGATCCAGATTCAACACTCTGATAGATATTGTCATTCTCTACGATTTTGCGTTTTTAGTTTTCTCGTATCTTTAAAATTGTGCATGCCACAGATTTTCGTCCTTGGAGTGGTCGGAAGGGGGCGGGGCGAAATTTTAAAATACACTTGTAACAGTGCGATAGGACAGGAGTCTGGATACAAAATTGTGTTTCTCTAGCTTTTATAGTCTTTGAGCTATAGGCGCTAATGAAGACGGACAGACGGACGGACAGACAGACATGGCTATATCGACTCTGCTATTGATGCTGATCAAGAACATATATACTTTATGGGGTCGGAAACGCTTCCTTCTGGGTGTTACACACATTAATTTTTTGCAAAAATCTAATATACCCTTTTACTCTTCGAGTACCGGGTATAAAAATACATAAATGCCGAGTTTTGCCGATAAACTTTAACTCTGAAAAAAATACAAATTTTTAAAAAATTCTTAAAAAAAAAAAACGATACCTACGAAAAACAAAGTTGCTTAAACATTTTAAAATCCCCAAATCTATCAAAAAAAGGCATTTTTGGCAACAGCGGGAAAAAAGGTTAATTTTGTCCAGTATTGTTATTTAATGAGAAGCACCAGTATTCAAAAGTCACTTCCATCCATTTTGACTTTGATACTAATATTTCCAAATCTCAAGATTATTTTCTCAGTGGATGCTTTCAGCTCCCGCAATCTGGCACCGTTTTGTCGGCCACTAAATTGTCTCGCCATATGTCCTGGCTTATTGCAGATGAAAAACCTTCGCGAACTCTTGAAGAAACTCCGTAACGTTGTACCCTGCCCTTCAGCTCCAAACGATAGGCCGGGAATCGATTGCAGTTCCTCAGTAGCAAGACCTTATAAGGAAATCACCAAAACGGCAGCGCGGTCAGCTTCCGTCCAGTTATTCTTCGACGCTGACATTCCAAATTGTGTCATGGAAACGCCAAATTTTATTGTGCTATCAAAAGTAGGTGTAGAATATTTCGGTTTAGCTGTTGTTATGTTGATAGCAGGCACACCCACTTACAATTGATGGATTCGATCTTTGAGCCGATTTTCGAAACGATTTTCCACTTGTCTGATCTATTCCGTCAGACGCCTCTGAGTTCTCGTGGATTTTTTTGTCAACTTTGGCCCACTTGTCTTCCATCTGTTTTACCAAAGCTTCTAATTTCTGATCAATCATCCCTTATTACTTGTGCTTGATCCTTTATCTTAATCTTTGTCCTTTATAGTAGCATCTCACGTACCGATTTTTTTTTTTTAGCCTGATGCATTACTTATATTTCCGAAGAAAACAAAGAAAAAATTTCAAAAACCTTTAACTGAATGTTAACAAAACTATTTTTTATAAATTTTTTTTATAGACATAAAATGCATCAACCGTTACTGTCGGAGGAAAAAACGCAGGATGACTCCTTTGGTGTTGAGGTTTCGAAAGATATTTTGGTTGAAACTACCACCGAATCAATTACGGAAACGCCTTTTGTAGATTTTTCTATAGAAGAAATAAACCAAGTTGAAGTGCGCACTTTCTCTAATGGCTACAATAGTACTGAAGAATTGTTAAAACTCCCTACAAAAGAAATTTGTCGTAAGGAATGTAATTGGTTGAAAAAAAGTGACAGAAGCTTTTCAGACGCATTGAGCGATCATAACTATACATCACAAAAAGCGCTTAAGTGTCGACAATGCCTGGATTGTGTTGAAAATATGCTTCTAAATCTTATTTTTCCAAATAGAGCTGAATCTGAGCCTGTTCCACCAAGAGTATCAAATTTTATTGATACCACCATAAAGAATCTAAACAATTTGAATTTAAAATTGGATCTAACAAAAAAAAAGAAATGTACTACAGAGTTAAAAGAAAACTGTTCAGAGCCCTTGGAAGTCGAGCTGAATCACCAGTACCTTGAAAATCTTTATCCAAATTTTGGGAACGAAAAAATTCTCCTAAATCCAATTTTAATGACCACAATAAATGTAGCAAAACAGTTAATAAATGAGTGTTATGCGCACACATCAAAATCTGAAGAGGAATTTAAAGTGATTTTGTTAACAAAAATAAAAAAACTAAGTGAAATTGCCACCATTGGAACGTCATCATGTCAAACTCTAGAAAAATTGTTCAATGGATCAAAGATGACGAAACATCAAGAAAACTATAAAGCAAAAATGAGACTACTTTTAGATACATCTAGTTCCTTGAATTCAGAGTCCGATTTCAAAAGTAGCTGGGACGATCTAAAAGAAAAATCTTCAAGTGAACGTAGTTCAAGACTGTCGTCAATACCTCGGTACTACTCAAGTAAACAAAGGAATTTTTATTATGATTATAATGACGGTGTTGATCTTTTCAAATTTATCAAGTTGGATATAAATATTAATTCAAAATTATTTGAGTGCGATATAAAAACTAAAAAGATTACGAGATCATGTGTATCGGATATCGATACTGATCAAGAAATTGACAGGTTTGTATTTGATATGTCAGGCTCTTTCTTTGAATCAATTTATAACACTATGCAACAACATTTTCACACTTAAAATCAAACCGACTTTTTCTGTTTGAATTGGAGCTTTAAGAATTGTTAATGAATTATGGTTTGTTTTTTTTTTGGCAATATTGTTTTCTTTTAATATAAAAAAAACATATATTTTTTGTATGGAACTTATTTTAGGCTGGGGTGAGATCAGCTTGTCCAGGGTCCTCTACAAGAAATTTGTAGTTGAAAGGGGGACTTTAGGCGGGAGGTGGCGTAATCGAGGTGGTGCGGGGGTGCGAGGTCTAGCTTGGTGTGAAGTACCAAGGGTATGCCGGGAGAGGCAAAGGGAGGACCACGTGGCGTGGGAGAGATCCGTCGGGCTGTCGACATAGGGGAGAAGGTTCTTCGAGAGCGATGCGTCGTCTCTGAACTCTCGGGACTACGGGTCTGAGAGGGGGGGAGACGGGATGTAGAACGATGCGTAGTCGCTAAAGTTCATAAAACTACTGTTCGAGGGGCTGAGGCGGGATATAGAACAATGCGTAGTCGATAAAGTTCTCAAAGCTACTGGTCGAGGGGCTGAGGCGGGGTATAGAACGATGCGTAGTTGCTAGAGTTCTCAAAGCTACTGGTCCGAGGGGTGGAGGCGGGATATCGAACGGTTAATGAAGAAATAATAACGCCAGGAGTTGTGTCGTTTCTTATGGTATCTATTTCTTTATTATTATATACGGGGCCTACACTGTGATCTGGCTGCACAACGGGATCTAGCACCAGACTTACGTGCGAGGATAACTATTTTTTCAGCGAATTCGAGGGTGTTGAGCGCGGGATCACGGACGCGCGTGGACATAGGTTTGGGGTGGCGCGGGACCAATGATGGGAATGTTCGGTGGCGCGTTCGGGAGGTATCGACTCTTGTATACAGATCGAGAGCTGGGACGGAGGCAGAGCACCTTATTTCGTACACGTGTTTCAGGTTGTTCGTGAGTCTCGTGGCTTGGTTCTCGCGGAAGTGTTTTTGGTGCGTGCGCGTCGTTGTCTGGCTCTCGTCGATGTAAAAGATCGCCGGTCGGTCAGCTCCCTTTCCTCCTCTTTCGATATTTTTCTTATCGATCGCGGTTTTAGAGTGACCGTAGAAAAATACCATTCGGTATGTTTTCTTCGTCTTAATTGGCAAACTAATCTAAATGCTATTTCTTCGTTTCAGTATGCGTTGGAATTATTTGCGTCTATTATGTCTATTATGCAACGGTATATGTTATTATTGAACATAATTTTTATGTAATGGTGGGTTCCCAGTCTAGTATTTGAACATTTTCGGCCTGATAAGATTTTTTGTCTTAGTCAGTATCGGTTTTTATACCCGGTACTCGAAGAGTAAAGAGGTATATTAGAATCGTTGTAAAAGTGGATGTGTGTAACACCCAGAAGGAAGCGTTTCCGACTCCATAAAGTGTATATATTCTTGATCAGCATCAATAGCTGAGTCGATATACTAGCTGTCTGTCTGTCCGTCCCACAATGGGTCATAGGGTCTATCTAGCTTATATAAACTAATAGATGTAGATCTAGTATGTATTATGTAGATGTAGAAATGTAGAGAAGACAGATGTAAGAAACAAATGTAAACAAAATGGAAACGGATAACATTTAATATATAAAAATCTCCGAAAGGGTTCGACTTAAATTTTTTTGTTTGTTCTAATTTTTTGTCTGTTTATCTATTGGTCTCTTTTGCGAACATATAATAAATTACATATATAGTAAGCTCACATATATACTGACTGAGTACCGGGTTAAATATAAGCCGTGGCAAAGGCCGTGGCTCACAGCATTCCCCCTCGTTTATTTAGAGGTAGTGGCTATTGCACATGACTTAAGTATTGAACTTCACAATTCTGAAAAGCTGTAAAACTTTAGGTAAAGTAAGAAAATGATTCCTAACACAGAATTTTAACGTTCGGTCTATTGCTGGCCCAACTGCTAAAAATGCAAACGAAAAGCATTGTAAGAGCTTGTAGTTTTTGTTTTACCGGATCGTAGGTATGGATATACGAATCTCACTCAACAAGTAGACTCACCGCCCAATGAAGCTGCTATTCCAAAAAAGTTTTACCACCTGCACCACTCTATCAGTAGCCTACTGTCAAAGTCAGTCAATTCCCTTCATTAGTTTTGTTTGTATAGTGTTTCGTAGCAAGCGTGTCGGTCGGTTTTACAAAAATAGAAAAAGAGGAATATCGTTCTGTGATTCCATTCTTGTTTTTGGAAGAGAAAACGCGCAGTGAAATCAAAGATCGATGACTTCGAGGGCGACCGTCCAGAATTGGTTCAACGAGTTTGTTCATGGCCGCACGTTTGCACGTCGCAAACGGCTACTACTTAGGAAAACGTAAAAAAAAATACGCGATCTCGACAGACAGCCGATTGAAGGTTTGAGATATAGCTTAGCCTGTGGGCATCGCAGAAGGAACAGCGCATTATAATCTACACGCGTTCGATTACACCGGAGAGCAAGCGCAACTGTGAGATCATATCGGCGACGTGTTACGCGTTGTTTAAGCGCAATCCGGCGGAGTTCTTGCGACGTTTTGTGGCCGTCGGCAAAAAATGGATTCACTGGTACTCACCAGAGACCAAGGAACAGTCAAAACAGTGAACTTTACCCGGCGAACGTGCTCCGAAGAACACGAAAACTGTTCCATCGGACGGAAAGTTGATGGCCACCGTTTTCTGGGACTAACAAAGTGTGATCCACATCGATTACCTCGAGAAGGGTGAAAAAATCCCGGTGCTCTATTATGTCGGCTTATTGGGCAGATTTGACGACAAATTTAAAAAAAAATGCCTTATTAGCGAAGACAAAATCTTATATAAACAAATAGCGTCGATAATAAAAACGATATCGTCGTCGTGTTTTTTCCTTCGTGTATTATAAAATCATACAATTTTTATACCCGGTATTCGAAGAGCATAGGGGTATATTAGATTTGTGGTGATAGTGGATGTGTGTAACACCCAGAAAGAATCGTTTCCGACCCCATAAAGTATATATTCTTGATCAGCATCAAGGCCACGCGCATACTGTAGCTAAAACGGAGCTGAAAGCCGAGCTCATAGCTTATTTTTAAGCTCCAAAAAACAAACACACTGCACCGGTGCAAGTGCGCACATTGCTGACTGACACTATGTTTATGCTATGAATTTCATGAATTCTAGAATACGTGAAATTAAACTAGCCCCTGTTTATTCGACAGAGACGAATACATAAAATCATATCAGCAGAGCGTTGCCACCTAATTTGTACACAATTTCATGAATTCAAACTGAATTCATAGTCAACTTTCGTGTGTTAACGAATACATGAAATGGTGTTTATGTTTATTGCATGAAATGATTTCATGAAATGCGCCTAGCATAAACACAGTAAGAGCTGAGCTGAAAGTTGAAAAAGCTTGCTGAAATCAGCTTTGTTTGATCGATTAAGCATGTTTGTTTTTTCAGCAAGCTGATTGCTGATACTTACCATCAATATTATCCTTCTATGCGATAAAGTGGTCCGATTTTAACCAAATTTTCGTGCGTTTTGTACAAACATGTAAATACAAAAATGTATAGATATAGATGTCCGATACCGCCCGACTCTAACAAGTGATTGATAAAGTCATAAAATATAGCTTTATAAAATATTTCGTTGAGATAGTTCTTAAACTGAAATAATAGTTTAGCAGAAACAGTGCACGCACCTGCCGGCTGATTCTGTCTGAAAAAAGTTGAGATCTTTCCGCTCCGTTTTCAGCTCTGCTTTCAATAGCCAATAGCCGAGTCGATGTAACCATGTCTGTCTGTCCGTCCGTTCGTCCGTCGTCCGTCTTCATGAGCGCCTAGATCTCCGAGACTATAAAACCTAGAGAAACCAAATTTTGTATTCAGACTCCAGGGATATCATCACTCCAGCGCCTTTCTGGCTTCTTACACTTTAGGCGGGGGTCCTTTCGAGAGAATTACCCTAATTGATGATCTTGGTGTTCTTTTAGATCCCAAGTTAAATTTTTCTGAACTCATTTCTACCATGGTAAATAAGGCCATGGAAGTGCTTGGGTTAATAAAGAGGTGGTCAAAGGAATTTGACGACTCCTCTATAAAAACAAAGACTCTCTATGTATCGCTAGTTTTGTATGGTGCCCTCAGTACAAAGTTCACCAGGACCGTATAGAATCAGTCTAGAAAAACTTTTTAATTTTGGCTTTGCGCGGCCTCAACTGGGATGCAAGTGTGAGATTGACGTCCTACCCCAATAGATTGCTGTTAACAAACCTTCCGTCCTTAGTTAATTGTAGGAAAATGCTTGGTGTATTTTTTGTGGACAATTTGATCCAGGGTGACGTAGACAGCCCTAACTTTTTTAGCCGCATAAACTTCACGATTCCTGTTAGAAACACTAGAAACTACATACCGTCGTTCCTTCCGTTTTGTAGATCGATTTATTTTTTGCATGAACCTTTAATGGTTTTATGCTCGGATTAAAATTACCTCTACCATATCATATCTACTACTCATTCCCTTTATCTTTTAAAATCACTAATACATAACTTTCTCGTAATTAGAAATTGTAAATATATTATATTTTAAATGCATGTTTAGTTCCTTTAGTAAGATAAGTTCTAATTTTCCTCGAATATTAGTCTAACATCTATCTTTCCTGCATGATCGCGATCGGTTCGGTTAACGAGTCGCGCGTCATGCGGCAGCGCCCCTCGGTCGGTTGGGTGAGAGGAGGGCTGCGTTCCGGCCTGGGATTCGCGCGTAACAGCAGTCGACTGGTGTCCCATGGGCCAATTGAGGGTGCAGTCATTGCATATGAACAATTTTGCCAGGCCCCCTTCCGCCCACACAATGGATGAAAATCTGTGGAATCCTCAAATTGTAAGATACGAGAAAACAAAAATCGCAGAATCATGGAAAATTACAGTATCTACCAGATTGCAGAATCTGGATCCGGTCGGGTCATTATTATAGCCATAAGGAATTAATGAAATTTCAGTGGCTACGCAACACCTTCCAAGCGCTTATTCATTCCCTCGCTCTCTCTCTCGCGCACAGCCGTATATGTATATTTACAGACGTAGATGTATATGTAGACATGTAGGAAGACAGATGTAAAATACGTATGTAAACGAAAATGGACACATCTAATATGTAAACATCTCCGAAAGGTTAGGTAAGGTTATCCCGGACGGCCCTCAGCGGGGCCTATCATAGGCCAATATGGCCCTTAGTTTTCCGGATGTGAATGGACCTTTTCGGGGGTGTTGGTGAGGTTTGGAAGTACTCGAGAATCGAAGTGTGTTTGGCAAAGGCAAGTAATTCCCTCGGCGTCCTCTTGGATGCATCCTCGCCTAGGTGTCTGCTCCTTGCCCGTGAGAGAGCCGGACAGTTGCATATGAGATGTTCCAGAGTCTCGGTAGCCCCAGGTTCATCACATTTCCTACAGCTGTCTCTGTTGGTGATGCCTAGCTTGGCTGCATGCGCCGCAGCTAGGCAGTGACCTGTGATTATTCCCACTAGCAGTCTACAGTCTTTCCCTAGAAGGTGCAGTAGATAGTGAGCTAGTTTTTCATTGCGCTCTTTGCACATGGTCCTCGAGGTTCTGTAGGTGGTTGTGTTCCTCCATCTGTTCTCGGTTTGTAGAGCGGCCTGCTTCTCTAGATCGCTTTGTAACGTTCTAAGGGGGACAGTCACGTTTTCGGCTCTTTCGTTCGCCAGCCCGACGCCTTCCTTAGCCAGAACGTCCGCCGCTTCGTTTCCTTCGATGCCCTGGTGACTGGGAACCCAATAGATCCGCAATGACTTGATCGTGCTTAGTGTGTCTAGTGCCTCCCTGCCTGCTAGGAGACTTCTAGGACTAACTGCGAACGACTGCAATCACATTGTGTGATCGCTGAGCGACCTCTGCTGCCTTCTTGATGGCGAAAACTTCCGCCTGGAATATGCTGCATCGGTCCGGTAGCTTATATGACACCCTTATTTCAGGGTTCGTGCGGTATAAGCCCGCTCCTACTCCTCCGTCCATCTTGAAGCCGTCTGTGTACATGTTAAGGTGCTGAGTCTGGTCCCGTCCTGTTTTCGAATCTTCGGGTCCCTTACAGGTATTTGTTTCTATTTCGAGGCACGTTTGGGAGGTCATGTAGTCTGTAACTGGTCATGTCCCTGCTAATTGAATTGTGACCGTAACCTTGGGGCGTAACCGATTCAATCAGGCGCTGTGCTGTTTACCTGTAGTCAGCCGAGCGTGGAAATCGAGGGAATTGATTCCGAGTATGGTTTCGAGTGCTTTAGTTGGGGTTGACCTCAGCGCACCTGTGATACAGAGCAAACCATGTGGCTGGGTCCTTTCCATAACGCTTGTCCGCGTTGATACTGAGTCCTACATCTCCTGCCCACTCACATAACTCTCTGAGTGTTCTTTCCATTATGGAGCTGAGGGTCGATGGACATACACCCGTAATAATTATGCTTATTTCGTGGGCATAAGCTGTTATTTTAGGGGCCTTCCTCTCGAATCCCTTAATAAGGTTGTCGACCACCAGATTCTACAGAAGGAGCGACAGGACTCCACCTTGAGGTTTGCCTCTGTGTGCTCCCTTTACCATGGAAGCAGTGCCCCACTGTGATTGCACCCGTCCACAACTTATCCATAGGTTGATTGCTGGGCTTATGTTGGTCGCCTCTAGGTGATTCATTATTGCGTTCCTAGCCACGTTATTAAATGCTCCAGATATATCTACGAATATACTGCCTTTGCGAGGAAGACAACTCTAGAGGTCCTCCATTGGATTGGGATATAGCGTGTACTTAGACATGCCGCGTATATTGCGAGAAGCCATGGGGTGATCTCTTTGGTCACCTGCAATATGGCTGAGAACAAGCCGTCCAGTCCAGGTGCCTTTATGCCCGTAAAGGAATCTATGGCCCATTGCATTTTCTTGGAGGTTATTAGATCTATTGGATAGGTTTGTTCCTCAGTTGCTAGGTCCGGATGTGTTTCGGCATCTGTGACCTCGGTACATCCTAGGAAGTGAGATTCTATTAGTGCTGTCAGGGCTTCATCGCTGTCCTCCGACCACTGTCAATTATCTAGTTTGAGCGGACTCTGTACAATGGGTTGCTTTGAAAGCAGCTTCCTGAGTCTAGCTGTTTCAGGCACTTTCTCAACATTGGAACAGAAGTTCCTCCACGAGCTACCTTGAGCCTTACGTATTTCCTTCGTGTAGTCTCTGAGTAGCGTTTTGTATGTTTGAAGAATTCCTTGAGGTTATTTCTCTTGAGAGAGAGGACCCGATTCCATCAGAGTGGTTTACTCCTCTTTCTTGTTCTTGATGGCCGACATGCTCCATGATAGGCAGCCAGTACTTCCTCGGAAAGTGTCTCTATGGACTTCTTCGCGAACTTCAAAGACACAGTCTTTCCAAACTTCTCCCAGTTTGTGTTCCGGGGGTTTCTGTAGACTGTTACCTTCGGAGTGTGTTCGAATTCGCACTTGTACTGAATGTACCTATGGTCCGAGAGGGATGGTCTTTCGAGGACTCTCCACCCAGATACCAAGGTACTCTTTCCCGTTACGAGGGTTAGATCTAGCACGTTGGACGAGGTGGGACCTACATAGGTGTATTCCTCTCCCACTTTTGCTACATCTATGTTAGTTGATAGTATAAAGTCTAAGAGTGACTCACTTCGGTCGTTGATATCGGGGCTTCCCCACACACTGTGGTGGGCATTGGCGTCCGTACCAATGAGAAGTTGGTAGTCTTTGGAGTCGGCTTCTTCCACCAGACTCCTTAGCTCTTCAGGTGGTGCGAGCCTGTCGTGTGCTATGTAGCAGGAGGCTACCAGGAGGCGCTTCTCCTAATTCTCCAGCATCACTACTGTCAGGTCATAAGGTAAGCGTGGATTCGTTTTCGTACTGGTACGACGGTTCTATTCCTGGTTACCGATGTTGGGTAGAACGAGTTGAAGTTTTAGAACTTTAGTCCGGCCACTGAATTGCCTGATGCAATCCTGGGCTCCTAGACCAAAGCTAGGTCAGCGGACCCTTGCTCCATGGCAATTTGGAGCTCCACCGACGCTACCTTGCTTTTATGTAAATTAAGCTCAGTGTCATGAACGGCTGGCTCTACTGCAAACGACGGGTTGACTACTATTGTCAGGTCACCGTCCTTATCGTCCTGCGAGTAGTCTAGCGCCAGACCACTCGACCCACAAATACCCTACAGACATTTAATCAAATTTGAAGTCATTTATGACGTAGATTATGTATTTTTACATAGGTACATTCCTTCATTATATTCGTTTATAGTACATTAAACAAAATTAGCATATAAAGGATCTACAAAATATAACTTTTTTTGTATTATGAGCAAGCGTCTTCAAATAGTGTCATAGTCCCCAGTGAATTCGAAAGTATTGGTAATAAAGTAAACAAGCAGACCAAGCATGTGTGCACATGTACAGTTAAATCTCAGCTTCACGTATAGGACGAGAGAGCGGTTAGCTTTCTGTCTCTCTGACTATCTCTCTCTTCGTGTTGGAATTGATATCCACACAGCCAAAATCGATCTCAAAAATGTTGTATGGAGATGTGCATCTTACTATTTATATTGTCTTTGGCCAGTCCCTGGGCGGCCTCCACAATGGTATCCAGATCTAGGCCCTTCTCCACCTCGCCTGCCTGCAGGGTTTATGTGTCGGTGTCTCCGGGGTGGTGCTTCTTGAGGGGCAGGAGTCTGGTCTGCGTCAGCCACTTCATCGTCGGGTCGTCGTTACACTTCAGGATTTTGACTCCATTCAGCCACCCAGCACCATCGAAAGTGGGCATGGGCACTGTTGGGTCTTCCTCCATCCGTGCAAACAGGGAGTCAACGATGCGTGCGTGGACCAGTTTCCACTGCACCGCCGTCATCCTCCCGTTCTCATCACGTCTGTTGATGAGAGCTACAATCAGGTGTCTGCTGGACACATCACTGATCACATCACTGCTTCGCTATTTTCGGTATATGTGAGGGTTCCGCTCTCTTGGGTCCGCGTTGCCGCTTGGTGACGCTGGGGTGACTGCATTTTCGGTCGAGTGCTGCCTATTGGTAGCTAGCAACTCTTCCACCTTGTTGGTGTGTTCGCTCGTCGAAACCGTCATCTGAGGCAACTGTGTGTAGTACTAACGGCCCTCCTCTACCTTTAGTTCGACCCAAGCTAGCTTGGATTTCTCCTCCTGTGGAGATAGCCGCCTTGTTTTGGAGCCTGCTATATATGTTCAGGGCCGCCTTTTATTGCGCTTTCGCCTTCATCCCCTCGCCCGAAGGCTTCGGCCCTTCCCTACGTAGGGAGCTGGAACCTGGTTCAGGCGAGCGGAGAAGGCGTTCTTTTTCAGCTTTGCTGATGGATAGCACGCTGTCCTGGTCCGAGTCTGTCTCCACTACGGCACCTGCGTGGCTGATCCTACAGCGAGGAGTTTTTCTGGCAGTAGATTTACAACCGACGTGACCTGCTCCCGCCACGTCAGAGGTGTGACGTCTGACGACACGCAGAGTGGATTGCTCCTGACTGGTAGCAGTCACGCTTTCCACCGATGTTTGAGCTTACATCCCTGCCCGAGTTTTCTCCGTCTTAGCCTCCATATTTGGCCCGAAGGTCCATATAGTTGATATTTTTCTGGGGGAACAACCACCTAGCGTCTTAGGCCTAGCCGCCAGGTACTTCTAACCATGGCCCCGACTCGAAGTCAAGATTACGTCGGGCCATTGCCTTAGCTAGACACTGCATTGCCTGGGACGGAGCAAGCGACAATGCATTACCCTTGTCCGGGATAATGCAGTGTCCATTGCCCGGCCGTCACCCTCGAGAGGGTTCAGCTAGAGGATTGTCGCCAGCCATCTCCGACTTAATTTTTTTGTAATTTTCTTTATTGGCTAAAATTTAATTCGTCCCTTTTGCGAACATTTAATAAATTATATAAATAGTAAGCTCACATGTATACTGACTGGGTACCGGGTATAATGTAGAGCACAACGTTCCTATAGTTTTCAATGTATTTTATTTAGTTAGTTATTTTTAAATAAATTTTTTTTAGTTTTTAATAGTTAAATAAAAAAAAGTATGCTTCAAATTATTTTTAACGACTGGTAACAAAATACAAAATATGAAAAATTATAATCAAAATCAGATTCTGATCGGATCCAGATCCTAAAGCAGACTTAAAATTTCTGGATTCGGGAGAAAAACGCAAACAAAGAACAATGGTATTTTACTGTTTTTACATAAATCAGAACAAACCAAATTACCAACTGATACTGGTTTTAGTCTAGACATGTCTACAACAGAATGCTGTAAACATACAAAATATTTAAGGTTATGTTCTACATTGTTATTTCGGGAAAAAAACATAAAAAACATGCAAACAACTATTTTTATTTCACTGTGCATACCTTTACCTTTAGTGTAAGCATTTTATTTCAATAAGGTCTGTTTATTTGTGAAAATTATAATTGGCTGTTTAGATAGGATTGGCTCTTTTACCCACTGTGCAATGCGCCGGCTTATACCTCTGACGTCGCCATGGCCAAATTGTTCGAATTGCGCTATGAATTGCTGCCCCATCCACCGTGTTCGTCAGATTTGGGCCCCTTTGACTTCTTATTGTTTCAAAACTTAAAAAAAACTACTCACCGGGAATATATAGTTATAGAATCTATAGTTTTGGGTCGAATGTTATGTTAAGTATGCCCAAAAAGTTTTCCATAGGGTTGAGATCTGGACTTTTTGTTGGCCATTCTAAAACCGGGATTTGTTTCTCATAAAAAAATGGTTTTGTTTACTTTGGGACATGGATCGGACATTTTCCTGTTAAAAAATGCATGAACCTCCATAATATATTTCCCCAAAATCAATAAGTTCTTCGTCTAATATTTTAACATATTTCTCAGAGTTCATTTTGATTGTTACAAAGCATATACAGAACCGCAAAGAAAACAAATCAATTTGATGCTCTGATTCACTACTAAGATGCCATCAACGACTAATGTAAGCTCAATTATTTCGTTCAGCAACGGAACCTAATTCGTTCTTGAACTGCACTTTGTTATTGCGAGCAAGGTGAGCTCTGTGTACGAATTTCTGCCCAAAAGAAATATATCAAACCCAACGAATAAGCTCTGGCATCAGATCATAAACATTGTAAGGTGACTTTTTTCGCATGCCTTATGTGTGCGTACTTGTGCCGAGCTACTGATTTTACGACTAGACAAATGTATTTACTGAGTATTGTTGTGTTATTGACGCGAAGCAAGAATACCCTACAGACAATTAATCTCATGTGAAGTCATGTATGCTATACATTTTGTATTTGTTATACCCGGTACTCGAAGAGTATAGGGGTATATTAAATTTGTGTAGATAACGGTTGTGTGTAACACCCAGAAGGAAGCGTTTCCAACCCCATAAAGTATATATATTCTTGATCAGCATCAATAGCAGAGTCGATATAGCCATGTCTGTCTGTCCGTCCGTCCGTCCGTCTGTCCGTCTCCATTGGCGCCTATAGCTCAGAGACTGTTGAAGCTAAAGCAACCAAATTTTGTATCCAGACTCCTGTCCTATCACACTGTTACAAGTGTATTTCAATATTTCGCCCCGCCCCATTCCTCCCTCTCAAAGGACGAAAAATCATAGACAAAGACCATATTTATCAGAGTGCTGAATCTGGTTCAGATCGGATCATAAATATAGCCACAATGAAGAAAACCATTTCGAAATGCATCGTTCCCTTTCGCTCTCTCTCACACACCGGGGTGGGCGCTAGGCCTGAACGCATTTGTTGACGCCTAGATTTCAGAGATTATAAAAGCTAGATCAACCAAACTTTCTACCAAACCGAGCCGAGTTTGCTTCAAAATTTGTCCACGCCGCCTTCCGCCCCCACAAAGGACAAAAATCTATGGAATCCACAATTTTTAAGATACGGAAAAACCAAAATGTCAGAATCATAGAAAATTACCATATCTATCAGAGTGTGGAATCTGGATCAGATCGGATAATTATTATAGCCAGAAGGAACAAATGAAGTTTCAGTGGCCTTCCTAGCGGAGACTCTCTCTCTCTCGCACACAGCCGTGTATGTATATGTAGGAAGTAAAAGTAGACATGTAAAAAAGACAGATGTAAAAAACTTATTTAAACAAAAATGGAAACATCTGATATATAAAAATCTCCGAAAAGGTTCGACTTAATGTTTTTTTTTTTGTCTAAAATTCAATTTGTCCCTTTTGCGAACATGCAATACATGACATATATCGTATCGTATACATATATACTGACTGAGTACCGGGTATAAAGTAGAGCCGCGACCGTAGACGCGTCTTACAACATTCCCCCTCGTTGTTTCTATTAAAATTAATTATTTAAAAAAAATGGTCTGCATAAGCACAAAATCTTATTTCTTTATAAATTCCTATAGTTTTTGCCAGTTTTTTGTAAGCTATAAGAAAAAGTATAACCGATATGGGTGAACCTTGTGGTATTCCATTTTCCAATGGGAAAGTATTAGAAAATTGATTTGCTACTATACAGCAGTTTAAAGAATTTGGTCTAAAAGAGGAGACTTTATTTAAGTTTGGCTTGTTTTATAACTCTGTAGTATGTAATTGTTGAGTATATTATTAAAATGCTGTATTATTCTTTTCTGTAGTGTATATGAGCTATTTTTAATCATGGGGTAGGAAATACTATTTAGTCCGGGTGTAGAAACTTTTAAAGATTCTATGCTAGTTTGAAATTCTATTAATGTGATTTCTTTTTCTATTATTTTAGCTGACTTGGATGTCGTATAGTAGGTGTTTAGGTTATTGTATATGTGTGATATACAATTGTTTGAAAAATGTTTATCTTCAGAGTTCTGACCAATAGTTTGACAAAAAATATCCGCCATATCTTGCTTAGATGTTACTGCAAGGTTATCAGTAGGGTTTTGCAGGCAGTGCATAGTCTTTATTGGATTTAAACCACAGAAACGTCTAATATTTGACCACGTTTTATCTGTAGGTGTAGAGGGCTCTATTGTTGATGTGAACTTTTTAACTTGGTTAACTTTAATTGTCTTCTAAAAATAGCATTTGCACGTTTGTAGTTGATTACGTTTTCAATATTTATACATCGTTTTAGTATTCTCCATGTTCTGTTTTTTTTTTTTTTTTGGGTCGTTTATATTTGAATTCCGCCATGGAACCTTGTGATTGTATTTATTGGGCGAGGTTTGGGCTATTGTGTTATGTGCACTCATTAGTATAATTTTGTTTATCAGTGCTGCCTCCTTGTTAATATTGTTACTGGCTAAGTATTTTGCGTTTATGAAGTTAATAGCATTGGAAAAGGATACCCAGTCTGCATTTTTGGTTTTGAAATATGGTCGGGATATATTTTCTATTTTTGGGTTTGGGAATAAGGAAATGAGGATAGGAAAATTATCGCTCCCGCAAAGGTCATCGAAATTTTTACATTCAGCAAATTTTGCAATTTGGGGTGAATAGAATGTTAAATCTAAGTGTGTGAATGTGTTGTGTGTGTTGTGTAGTGTGTGGGAGAGTTGCCATTTAAAAGTGTGCAGTGTGCTTGTTCAATAAATTTTGCTAATATGTTACCTCTTCTATTGGCTTGTGGAGATCCCCAGTTAGGATGCCAACTATTAAAGTCTCCTTTGATTATTGAGGAGATATTTTGAGTAATGAAAATGTTTTCAAGATTTGTGCGTGAAAAAGGTTTGCTGGGAGATATATATGTAGAATATTTTGCGAGTTTCTGTTTTGTATGGATTTCTATAGCGTTAGATTCAAAATTGTTGTTTGTGGCTATTTCAGAATGTTCTATTGATTTGTGGATGAGAATAGCTGCTCCACCAAACCGGTTGGAAGCGGTGGATATTATTAATTTATAGTTTCCAGGAATAGGTAAGTTAAGGTTGTCGTAAATGTGTGTTTCTTGAATAGTGATAATGTGTGGGTTATGTTTTTTAATTATTATCAATAGCTCACTATATTTGTTTGCATATCCTTTGATATTCCATTGGAGAGAAGAAATTTTGATTGATTACAATTTAATAGTAAAGTGTAAGGAATAATATTATCCATTCCTGATTTTGGTGAGCTAAGTTTAGTGTTAAAGAAAAAGATCTCGATTGGACTCACGGTCAGGGAAATTAGTCTCATCGTCCGTCAGCCCAGCCGAGATCGTATTTTAAAGTAACTTGTAACTAGTTCTTTGAATCTGACTTGCGGCTGGGGTTGTTTGCGTTGTTTGATTTAGATTTCTTGTTCGCCGCCTTAAGTTGCCGCAGTGTAATTTTTGATGTCGATATTGGAGCGATTTTAGTTTTATTTTTTCCTGTTATATTTTTTACATTGGGCTCTTTATGTTGTTTTTAAGTAACTCATTGATATCATCAAGGTCGTCGTAGCAGGTACTAGGGCGTTGACGAAGTTTTGTAGATGTTGATGGGGTATTACTAGTATTGCTTATTGTTGGTTTCAGTGTTGATGTTAAAGATGAAGTTTGACTAGTAGCTGTTGCGAATGTTGTATCTCCAATGTGTCTTGATTTGTAAATAACATGTGCGGTTTTATTGTCAACTTTTTGTGTGGTTTTAATAGCAATAATCTCTTGCTCTTTGGGCATTTTCTATCAAATGAGGAATGGTTATTGCCAACGTTTTTTCCACTGCAATTTATGCAGTGAAGTCCATTTGTACATTTGTCCATATCTTCAGTGTCACAATGTTGTGGGTTTCCACATGTAGTGCATGTTGAGTCAGCTGAATGGCACACTTTAAATGTGTGTCCAAAGCGCAGACATTTCCTGCAACGCATAGGCATAGAAATGTATGTACGAACGTTTGTTTTTTGATATCCAATGCGTATATATTCTGGAAGATCGTGTAATGCAAATGTGAGAATAATCAGACCAGTTTCAACTCGTTAATTTCCTTTAATTTTTGTTATTGCTGACACATATTGTGTGCGCAATTCTTTTTGTATGTCTTCTTCTGGGATCATGCGGTCATTGCAATATATTACGCCTTTGCAGAAATTGATTGATGCATGTTCTGTTATTTTAACTTTTATCTCGGGAGATAGGGCTGGTTATAGTCTTTTGTTTGTATGATTATTGCTCCATTTCTCATTTGTTTGCAAGTTTGAACTTCGCCATTACATGTAAAGTCTATCATTTTTTTAATAAAGATAGGAGAGACATTTTCCAGATTTTCAGGTTTTGTATCATTGCTGTTGCTAGAAGTATTATTGGTTAATCATTCCATTATTAAATATTTGGGTCCGAAAGAGAAATCCATTATAGTTGTGTTGTTTTGAGATTTATGAATGTGTGGTGGTTCAGGTGGCTGTCCCATTGTAGGTCAGTTTGTGTGTGCTTTGCGCACTTCTTCGCTTGTTGTTGTTGTACAGTTGTTGAGTAGTTGTGGGTACAGCGCGCGTGTGAAGATGAGATTAAAGAATGTTTGATATCAAAGTTTGATAAGGTTTTATGCGCTGAGCTTGATCTTCCGC
>OZ018402.1:44835334-44863823 GCA_963969585.1 Drosophila helvetica | reverse complement strand
CGTTTTTGTTTTTCACGTCTGAACACTTCGATCGCTGGTTGGAAACCCGTATCTTAATTTTATTTATGGATATTTTATTTATTTATATTATTTGTCAAATTTTCTTTTATATTTAGGTAAGGAATGTACCGAAAAGAAACTGCACATTTTGTTTAATTTGTATGTCAAAAGTTCTTAATCAAAAGAGTTTTTTTTTACATATTCAATATGCATTCATAATCCTTATAAATAAAAAAATTATTTTGGAAAAAAGTCAATTCCTTATTTTTTACCAAATTTTTTGTTTGTCTCCATTCATTAGACTTTGCACACCTGACTTGGTCACTTCCTGACTTGCCCTTATCCAGTTTTTTTTCATCTCATACATTTTTTCGGCAACTCTACCATCTTACCTTAAATTTCTTTTAACAATAGCCCAATATCACTCTATGGGTCGTAGCTCTGGACAATTTGGTGGGTTCTCCTCCCTACGCACAAAATTAATTTCATTTTCATTAAGGAGGGACATTATGTTTTTTATAAAACAGCACTTGTTTTGAGACCACAGGTGCAAATGGCCTGCCAAATCAACACTTTTTGTGCAGATTTTTCCATCCGAATTGTCGATACGGACTCGTCAACAGTACTGCCTCTCTTCTTTGTGTAAAATTGTGGGCCAGGTAAAGTTTGTTGAGTCCAATTTTACATATGTTTCGTCGTCCATCGAAATGCATTCAACCGCACCACTGCACAACCGATCATAAAGCTTTCGAGCTCTCTGCTTTCCAACTTCTTATCGCAGACTTTTTTTGACGCTTTTTGTTTTTTGTATGGCTTGAGGTTATTGCGTTGTTTCACTCTTTGTATCATTGACACGCTTCTTCCCCTTTTTTTGCCAAATCTCTGACCTAAATTGTCGGGTTTTTGTTCATTAAGTTTAACACAGATTGCTCCAATTTTGGACTCTGTGCATGTGTTTTTCTACCGGCTTTCGGTAAGTCATTTATAGAGTATATCTCTCCAAACTTAATTATAATGTTTTGAACGCTATTTGCACTAACTTTAAAGCTTTTAGCTAATTTTCTGTACGAAATTCCGTTTTCAGTACAGTATCTGTGCACAATTTGTTTGCGTACTTGCTCTTCGATTCGATGCATCGTAAAAACTGAAGATAAAGAGAACAAGCGAAAAATGCAAAGTTGTTCAGAATTGAGCGAGCTTTCTAACGGTGCATTGCATTGCGCTCACACTTCGAGAAATATTCATTTGAAAGTGTGCAGTTTCTTTTCGGTACATTCCCTATTTATTAGTTAAATTAAATTACTTAAATTTCTTAAACTTCTTGTTGGGTCTCTAGGTACGTGTAGATTTTTAATTTAAATTGCGTTGCTTTTCTAATCAGTTTCATGTCATTTGGGAGCTGATTCCACAGACGGACTGCGTGAACAAAGAATTGTTTTTCAGAGCAAGCGAGATTACATCTTGAGCAAACAAAATCGTTCCATCTTCTGGACACTGTAGGGCATAGTTCATTGAACAAGCTGGTTCCTTAGTAATTGTTAGTTTATGGAGGAAAATCAAAGCCCTTGCATTTATCCAGTTATTTAGACATAGTTTATATATTTTTTTTGAAAATTGTGAGACGTGATCACATCTCTTCAGTCTAAAAACATAGTGTTTACTGATATCATCTGTATTGCAAAAAACTTTTATTCCATATAATAGTGTTGTAGTCAGATATCTTTTGGGTATCAGTAGTTTTAAGTTTAGCGGATGAAATCTTTAGTATGGTACAGTTTCCTGAGTAAGCCATACGTTTTTCCTATAGCCTTGCGTATATGGTCATTCCAACGTAATGTGCTGTTGAAACCGATGCCTAGATTGTTTACTCAGTCAACGTATTCGATGGATGCGTTGCCGATCTTGAGCTGCTCAAATGCTGACGTTTCTAATGCTTTTTTATAGATAACTAAACATTAAGATTTGACCGGGTTTAGACTCAGCCCGTTTTTTAGTGCCCATTAATTAATGGAATTAAGCGCATTATTACTTTCATAAATACATTGAAGGACTCTACATAGTGGACGACTTACGTAAATTTGAACATAATCAGCATACATATGGACTGAACATTGAGACACTTGTAACAGTGTGATGTGACAGGAGTCTGGATGCAAAATTGTGTTCCTCTAGCTTTTATAGTCGCTGAGCTATAGGCGCTAATGAAGACGGACGGACGGACAGACGGCCAGACGGACGGACAGACAGACATAGCTATATCGACTCGGCTATTGATGCTGATCAAGAATATATATACTTTATGAGGTCGGAAACGTTTCCTTCTGGGTGTTACACACATCCATTTTTTCAATAAATCTAATATACCCCTATACCCTTCAAGTACCGGGTATAAAAAGACCAATAGCTAGCGGCTTGCTGAGTTCCTCCAGGAAAGTGCTAAAAAATTGCCATAATGAAAAAATATTGAATCTCATTGAAACCGATTACATGGATATTGTTTCTTATCAATTTTATAAACGATACACATTTTATTTATTTATAATTTAATAGATTCTGATTTATCCAATATTGCGGAGCTTTTTATGTTCTTTGTCGTTCTCCAGCGCCACAGAGCCCATAAATAGTACATTCCGGCTTGCTTTCTGACAAAATTTGAATCGATTTTTACTTGCGTTTGGACACACACCAATACCATTGCTAGGGGAGCTGCACACTGTGGCAAAGGGTGCTGAAAAAGAGAAAGATGTGGTAATAATTGTAGCAAACATGCAAAAGTCAACGGATCTTTTCGGTATGGATTTATTTAATGTATTCGAATTCGATATCATGCAAGTAGCAAACATTTATAAGGTGCATAGTGAAAACATACGTGAAATTTCTAGTCAATTTAAAGACGTATTCGAGCCTGCCATGGGTACCATTAAAGATTTTAAGGCCAGTATACTTTTGAAAGCTTCGGCAATACCAAAGTTCTTCAAAAGCCGTCAAATTCCGTTCGCGCAAATAGACCAACTTAAAGAAGAAGCAAACAGACTAACAAAAACCGGAATTTGGAAGCCGATTAAGTTCAGTAATTGGGCATCTCCAATTGTGATTGCACCCAAGCCAAGAGGAGCAATTCGTATATGTGGTGACTTTAAGCAAACAGTCAACGCGCAAATCAATATAGAGCAGTATCCATTACCAACGAAAGAAGCTTTCTTTCACGTCATTCGTTATGGTAAGCAATTCAGCAAAATAGACTTAAAAGATGCATATCTTGAAATGGAACTGGATGAGGCTTCAAAGCTAATTATGGTTGTAAACACGCCACTGGGACTCTCCCAGTATCAGCGCCTTCCTTACAGGATTACCCGCGCACCTGCGATATTCCAAAGATATCTCGAGGAACTTCTAAAAGGGATAGAAGGGTGTGGCCACTATTTAGATGACATCATCATCTCAGCACCGACAAGCTAAGAACATCTTAACCGAATCGACCAAGTTCTCAAAATTCTTCAAAAGAAAGGCATCAGATGCAAGAAGGAAAAATGCTTCCTTTTTAAAGATGAAATTGAATATTTGGGTCGCAGAATCAGCGCAAAAAGGATTCTTCCAGACAGCTTCGGCTTGGAGGCTGTACAACTTTTGAATCCGCCTTCTAATTTGCAACAATTAGAAGCATTCATGGGTAAAGTAAATTACTATTGCAACTTTATTCCAAACTACTCTTAGGTGGCTTCGCCCCTGAACCAGCTTCGCAGAAAAAATTTAGAATACCGTTTTGGTCCGCAACAGCAGCAAGCTTTTACAGCTTTGAAAACTCACATCGTTAATGCAATGCAGTTGGACGTGGAGGTGTGCAAATGACCACTCTCCCATGTTAGCGAAACCACTGTGCCTTCCGCCCCCACAAAAAACAAAAATCTGTCGAATCCACAATTTTTAAGATACGAGATACTAAAAACGCAGAATAATAGAGAATGGCCATATCTATCAGAATTTTGAATCTGAATCAGGTCGGATTATTATTATAGCCAGAAGGAACAAATGAAATTTCAGTGGCCTTCCAAGCGCTTACTCATTTTCTCTCTCTCTCGCACATATCTCCACGAGTCCTAGTTAAGACGTATGTAGATATAGAAATGTAGAGAAGAAAGATGTAAAAAACAAATGAAAACAAAAATGGAAGGGGTTCAACTTTATTTTTATCTCAAAATTTATTTTTTTGGCAATTATTAAATTTTTTGCCAACATATAATAAATTACATAAATCGTAGGCTCACATATGTATATGGGCATTTCTCTGAGTCGAACGGGACGCTCATACACATATCAAGGGGTAAAAATGGCCAAACGAAACGGATTTTCAAAATGGTTTTACCGTTATGATTCACCACTTGGCTAGCCCTATATCTGGTGCTAAGGGTGATTTTGGGCTACTGTTAGTTTTCGAGATATTTGCAAAAAACCATGGTATTCGCACGGGACAAATAAAGAAGTGGTTTCCGCGTCGACCAACTCAAACTCAGATTTCAGCGAAAGTTGATGCGATATATTGATGCGAATTTCTGATTACTGTTGTGCATTGATGACTCTTTCTAATGGTTATAATTTTACGCAAACATGATTCGTAGTTTTTTTTAAATTGAGTTTTAACCATATTCGCACGGGACATGTCGCACGGGACATTTTTTCCATATGATATTTATATTTTTTTTTGGCGCTGTTTTTCAAAACTTTCAAACTTGTATACAATTAAGAATTCAATTTAAAGCGTTTATTTGTACATCATCGATCTGCAATAATATTTTAAGTTTCTGCCCCGAAGCTATTGCTTACAAAATATATAATGTCTATTTTTTCTCTAAAGATTGACAAATTTGAGTGCGTTGAATACCCGTCATGGCCATAAAACTTTCACCAAATCAAATCAAAAGAGTCGGCAAAATTTTTTTCAAAGGACCCCGGGTAAAAAGGACCATTGCTTTGAAGAAGATATGGACCAATATGAAAGTGATACCACATTTGAAGTGAGTATGTACGATGTCAACCCTTTTTAAGGGAAGGTTCCCGTTCTAAGGCCCAAAAATGGATTACATTTCAGGAATTTTTTTCTATATAAAATGAAGTATTCTCTAAAAACTTTTTGGTAGGTTGTTCTACCTTAAAAAAAGTAATTAAATTTGTTAATTGAAAAGTATTTCAAATTGACAGCTCTCGCCAAAGAAGCACTCCCGGCACGCGCGTCAAAAAACGTTGTTTCGAGAAAACTCCGTTTAAGTGCTGCCATTTTGAAATATAATAAAGAAAATGTACTATTAAGTTACTAAATTACTTACTATTCATAGTTACAAAAAAAAATATATCGAAACAAAATTCCTGAAATGTACAAAATTTTATTGGGCCTTAGAACTTGCCCTTGAATAATAGTATACGTTTTTCGTCAAGGAAACATCTGAGATAAATAAATAATAATATTAAAATATTTTCTTTCATTCTAGAATGAAAATTGTATAACCGAGGTACAGTTTCTTTCGCGTTATAATGAACAAATTAAGATTCAACTGTTAAATGATTCAAGTAGTGAATCAGAATTGTCAAATCAAAGTGGTTACGATTATTCAAAAGAAAATGTTTCAGAAGGAAGTTATAACATAGATAATACTGTAGACAAGTTTTTACGAGATTTTAACTCTGATACAATAGTTCCATATCAAGTAAAAACAGACGAAGCTCTTATTGTTGACGAAGAAATTCAACTTGACTATAAACGCGCAGTGAAAACAGTTGACTTATTTGTCAAAAAAGATGATCAAAAAAGGTCAAACATTATGTCAGACGATACATTGACAGAAGCGGGAAAGCACAATAAACATGAAGAAATCGTGCTAAGCTCGGAAAGTGATTTTTCAGATGTTGAAACTGATCTTCAAAAATCAAGATTGATAAAACCAATGCTTCGAATTGATCAACTTGCCAATGAAACTAGAGCTGCACAAAAAACCGAAAGTGAGCGGATTCGACGTCTGGAAAAGAAAAATTTGGAACTTTGCAAAGCAATTAAAAAGAATTTTGAATGTATAAATAAATCAGAGCTAATACTTGATTACATCGAAAGCACTAATACATTTATTAAAATGCATAGTGATATAGTCAAACAATTAAAGCCGCACCAAATTGAAGGTGTTAAATTTATGTACGATTCTTGTTATGGCGGGGTGGATCAAGCCAAACCAAATTCTGGATCAGGATGCATTTTAGCTCATTGCATGGGCCTGGGAAAGACTCTTCAGGTAAAACTTATATTACAAATATAAGCTAAAATTAATACAATAAAAAATTATTTTTTAGCTGATCGCTTTGCTACACACCGTAATATCCTACAAGGAACTAAATACGGCAAAGGTCATGGTACTTTGTCCAAAAAGCACGGTCATGAATTGGGCTGACGAATTTCATTATTGGCTGAGTCCTTTGAATATAAAAAGTCAATTAAAGGTTTTCATATTTCCTGATTCATCGTGAGTTTGATTTTTTCTATTATGATATATATATATATATACTGAGACATTACCCTCCCCTGCATGGGTTTTGCGTATAAAGTGGGACATTGTGTCTCCGAAGGGATTTTTTTTGCTAAACAACTTCCCATCACGTCAGTCACATTTTCAAATTATTTGAGTTGAAACCAATTAATATAGCGTTTTTTGACATTTAAAAAAAATGTCTAATATATGAAAAATACGAATATACAGTAGCGGACAAAGAAATCCGGAGACCCAGGTATGGCCTCTAAACGCAAGCTTTGAAGGGCGTAAAATATGTAAAAAGGGTTCAATCAGTTTGGATATTTTTTCGTGTTATCTATGAAGTATTTAGATTTAAAATACCGCTTAGTTTTGTGCATCCTAAGCTTTTGATGTGAAAAAAAATAAAAAGTGAAACATGTCGAAAATGACTGAAGCTGATAAAGGTGCCATATTGGCTTTGCGATCGGAAAATGTAAGCCTCCGTTATATAAGCTCTAAAGTTGGCTTTAGAAAATCTTCTGATGGGGATTTCTTAAAGAATTTTGAAAAAACCGGAACTCTGAAGCGAAATCCAGGGACAGGAAGAAAGAAGAAGACCAACGACCAGAAAGATCGTATTCTGAAGCGCTTAAGCATTGCCAATCGATTCAAAACGGCAGAAGATAAAAGATTCGAGATTGTTCAGTCGGAAGGAGTTGATATTAGCACTCGAACAGTACGAAGACGCCTTCAGGATGCAGGACTTAATGGGCGCAGACCAGCAAAAAAACCGGTGTTGACCGTTTTGGTTCCGATGGTATGTCCTACGTGAGACGTAAAATCGGATAAATGTTCAGGCATGGTTGTTCCCGTATAGTCTAGGGATGCTTTTCTTACTTTGGAGTTGATCTGGCACTAATTAATGGAACAGTAAACGTCGAAAAGTACCAACAAATTTTGGAGGATCATCTTGTACCATCTATTGAGGAGCATCTTTCGTATCCCGATGATATCATTTTTCAGGACGATTCTGCTCCTTGCCATCGTGCAAAATCGGTAAGTCATATTTTTTTTAAATTCCTTTCTTTATTGTATAAATGTACTTAAACTCTTAAATTTACAATATTTTTTCTTCTTTTCAGATTACAAAATATTTGAAGCTGGTTGGAATAACTTCATTGGACTGGTCAGGCAAAAGTCCTGATTTAAATCCGATTGAGAATCTTTCACATATTTTAAATGTTAAAATAACGCAGAAGAAACCCAAAACTTTAAGAGAGCTTGATTCAATTGTGGAAAATGTTTGGTAAAACGATTTGACCGTTGAAACAATCCAGCATCTAATGGATTCTATTCCGACACGGATAAAGGCGGTCATAAAAAACAAAGGATGTCCAACAAAATATTGAAAACTAATTTTTTAAGTAGAATAATATTCCATTAAAAAAATACTATTTTCAAATAATTAAAAGTAGAACAAAAAACAAAAATTTACGATTTTTCCTAAAAAACAAACATCACTGGAATCGATATAAGAGTTGTTTTGGTTAGCAAATATATTCATTTAATAAGTTTAATACAATTTTTTTTTGAAACAATAAACACAATTTGAAAAGATTTACGAAACGAACTTTTTTTGCCTGTCCGGATTTCTTTGTCCGCTACTGTATTAGTATATGGATCTCTCTTTTTAGTTATCTTTCAACATTGACTTGACTTTACAAAAATAAACCCATAAATTCTTTGAATTATGCCACCTCTTTTCAGCTGAGACCCGTCTTACTTTCTTTGCCCCGTCTAAATTTATTAGGTAACTAAAAGATTAACTTGTCGATCACACTAGTCAACACAACATTTCCGCTGTGGCCAAAAAATACTTATTTTTTGTTTGGACGTTGACGTGCAATGACTGCACCATCAAGTGGCCCATGGGACACCATCCGAATGCTGTTACGCGCGAATCCCAGGCCAAAACGCAGCCCTCCTCCCACCCAACCGACCGAGGTGCGCTGTCGCAAAACGCGCGACTCGTTAACCGAACCGTTCGCGATCATGCAGGAAAGATAGATGTTAGACTAGTATTCGAGGAAAATTAGAACTAATCTTACTAAAGGAGTTAATCATGCATTAAAGAATTTTTGAAATCTGGTATGCTTTTTTCAGAGCTAGTGCTTCTTTTTTTTACATAACTTAAGCATCTTACATCTGGTTGTATTGAACTATGCAGTTCAGAAAGCTGACGAATTAAGCTATAAATCAGACCCAATTACTTTGTAGCTTCAGCTTACCGTCTGGAAAATATTAGGCTTTCAAATCACATATAATCATTTTTTTGCGGCATATATTTCAAATTTTGACATTGAACACTCAGAAAAAGTGAAAAAAAAAATATTTCATGACTGAATTTTTATACGCGGTACTCGAAGAGTAAAGGGGTATATTAGATTTGTGCCAAAAGTGGATGTGTTTATCACCTAGAAGGAAGCGTTTCCGACCCCATAACGTATATATATTCTTGATCAGCATCAATAGCCGGCCGAGTCTGTCCGTCCGTCTTCATTAGCGCCTATAGCTCAAAAACTATAAAAGCTAGAGCAACACAATTTTGTATCCAGACTCCCTTGATATCACACTGTTACAAGTGGATTTCAAAATTTCGGCACGCCCCCTTCCGAATACACAAAGAACGAAAATATGTGGCATAAACAATTTTGAAGATACGAGGAAACTAAACGCAGAATAATATGATGATTTATCGAATTTTACATATGCACTTGCTTTTATGCACAGAGTACGATTCCCATTTCTATTGGTTGTGCAAATTTCCATCTCTAGTATGAAGTTTTTCCATGTGCATCTACAATCTACAATGCCGAAAAAATAAAAACAACGAGGGGGAACGTTGTGAGCCGCGTCTACGCCGCGGCTCTACTTTATACCCGGTACTCAGTCAGTATATATGTATGTGAGCTTGTTGTAATTTGTTCGCAAAAGGGAAAAGGGAAAGGAAAAGGGTAATTAGAAGTAGAAATATAAAATTTATAAAAGCGAATTCTCTTGTAAGAAAACCTCTTCATCGGATGACGAATTCATTGTAACTGCCAAAATAGCGCAACATATTCATCTTCCACTATGCACACTTGTCAGCTTACTCGCAAAGCAACCAATTCTTCTTCATCTTCGTTTTCAGCTTCAGCTTCGTCTTAGCGCGCACAATGTATATAATATCCAATCTTTTCGCGAACGACGGCAATATAAGTACTGTGGGGGCCTTGTGATGGCTCAATGAGACCGTCAGCTAGCTATTCGTGAACTTGTTCGTCTATAACTTGAATCAGGGTCCAGGGTTATTGTCTGTTCTGGTTCGTCTTCGGTTGGCTTATTCATTTCTGGGTCGGAGGTTTTATCCAGTCTAAAAAACTTAAAATCAAGATTTTACAAAAAATTTCAAGAAGTTGGCTCTCCTTCTTCTCTCTCTGGCTCGGTCAAACTTTGCAGTTCTTAACGCTCAGTGCTATAAGAACTACCCATCTCGATGCAGGCTAGATGTAGATCGTCCGCACACCCATCCTCGCTATTATTTCCTAACACGTCGGCGAATAAAGATCGATCAGCTGTACCCATACGGTTTACCGAGGTCGAGCGGCATTTTCAGTCCCTTGTTATATGAAAGCTCTCTGCTTTATGATCTTCGAATAGTTAAGGAGGTGTTTTCACCGGGTCCTGCCAGAGTTCCCGGCTCTCAGGTACCCGAGTCTCTGTGTGGACCGTTGTTTAAACTATTTAGCCTGTCCAACCTCATGCTTCCCCTCCATATGGAAGGAGTCGTTTATAATTCCTCTCCATAAAAAAGGTAGTAAGTCTGACGCGAAGAACTATAGAGGTATATTTAAGTTATCCGCTATTCCTAAAGTGTTTGATAAAATTTTAACTCCACATCTGCACCATCTTTGCAGAGCACTTATATCTTCTGCACAGCATGGATTTATAAGGCGGTGATCAGCAAACACGAATTTATTGGAGTTCACCTCCTTCGTCATTAAAGGCTTCCAAGACGGAAGTTATTTACACAGATTTCAGTAAAGCATTCGACTATGTAAACAACTCTCTGCTACAACAAAAACTTGACCTTTAGGGTGTCCACCCAATCTCTTGAGATGGATTTCTAGCTACTTTTGTTCCAGGTCCCAAAGAGTCCTCTTCAAAAACTCCCTGCCTTCACCAGTTATGGTTACTTCGGGTGTACCACACGGCAGCCATCTAGGCCCCTAACTTATTACACTCTTCATCAATAAACTGCCTTCGGTATTAACATACTCTCGATTACTTATGAATGCGGATGATGTTAAGCTGTGTGTCCAGTACAGGGATAGTTTATCTCAATCCAGGTTGCAATCCGATCTTAATAGCTTTCAGTCATAGTGTTGTGCAAATTTGTTATACCGTAATACTGCGAAATGTAAAGAAATGACCTTTCATCGCTCCGGCGACTTTCTGGCTCCTTAAACCCTAAGCGGGGATTGTCTTGAGAGAATTACCCTAGTTGATGATCTTGGTGTTCTTTTGGATCCCAAGTTAAAGTTTTCTGAACACATTTCTACCATGGTAAATAAGGCCATGGAAGTGCTTGGGTTAATAAAGAGGTGGTCAAAGGAATTTGACGACTCCTCTATAAAAACAAAGACTCTCTATGTATGGCTAGTTGTGTATGGTGCCCTCAGTACAAAGTACACCAGGACCGCATAGAATCAGTATAGAAAAACTTTTTTATTTTCGCTCTGCGCGGATTTAACTGGGATGCAAGTGTGAGATTGCCGTCTTAACCTAATAGATTGCTCTTAATGAACCTTCCGTCCTTAGTTAATCGTAGAAAAATGCTTGGTGTGATTTTTGTCACAATTTGATCAAGGGACACGTAGGTAGCCCTGACATGTTGAGCCGTATAAACATCATGATTCTTGTTAGAAACACTACCGTTGTTCCTTCCGATTTGAAGATCGAATTATTCCTCGCATGAACCTTTTAGGTATTTATGCTCGGATTATAATTCCTTCTACCATATCATACCTACTACTAATTCCCTTCCACTTCTAAAATTACTAATACTTACATACTTTTCTCGTAATTAGAATTATAAATATAAAATTTATAAAAACGAATTCTCTTGTAAGAAAACCTCTTCTTCGGATGACGAATTCATTGTAACTGCCAAAATAGCGCAACATATTCGTCTTCCAGTATGCACACTTGTCAGCTTACTCGCAAAGCAACCAATTCTTCTTCATCTTCGTTATCAGCTTCAGCTTCGTCTTAGCGCGCACAATGTATATAATATCCAATCTTTTCGCGAACGACGGCAATATAAGTACTGTGGGGGCCTTGTGATGGCTCAATGAGACCGTCAGCTAGCTATTCGTGAACTTGTTCGTCTATAACTTGAATCAGGGTCCAGGGTTATATGTCTGTTCTGGTTCTTCTTCGGTTGGCATATTCATTTCTGGGTCGGAGGTTTTATTGGGATGTTCTTAAAGGATTGTCATGTCGAATGGACTGGAGTGGTCTGGTCTAGTGGGGTATTCAGAAATATTGGCAATGACAGCAGTGATGTCAGCCATAATTGCTGGATACCTCGGGTCTGTGTAATGAATGAATGTCGGCTCTATTTGTGTCTCCGGTCCGAGAGTGTTAGTGTCTACCTATTCAGTTGTGTTTCTAAAGATCATGATATTATAGTTCTCGTGATCTCTGTTAATGTTATAGGGCTCGTGCGCTCTGTTGGTGTTCTCCTGATCGTGGTTTCTGTGGATATTTTCGTAATTCTGTTCTCTGTTGGCGTTTTCGTGCTCGTAGTCTCTGTTGATATTCTCGTAATCGTGTTCTTTGTTAGCGTTCTCGTGCTCGTAGTCTTTGTTGATATTCTCCTAATCGTTTTCTTTATTGGCGTTCTCGTAGAAGATACCGGCTTCTGCTTCCTCGGCTGTCTTTGAGCCGTCAGTGAAGATGAAAAGCTCGTTCTGTCTAAGGACATTGTTTTCCATTCTTCCTTATCCGGTATGTGCCCATTGAAATTTCTTTTCCACGAGAACTCTGGCACACAGCAGTCACTCAGCCTTACTTTTACACTCTCTTCCTTACGGAGTAAAGCGGTATAGAAGAACCATGACACCAGTAGTCGCGCAGCACTTGTCACCGCTTGGCAATTAAGATGAATGTCTATCGGTGTCAGATTCATCATGGTGTCCAGAGCCACCTGGGGTTGGATTTAAGAGATCCGGTGACCCCAAGGCATGCTATTCCTTGGACTCTACGGAGGTTTTCCAGGTGTTGACTGCCTCCCACCATACCAAACCTCCGTATGTCAGAATATGTCGTACAACCCCTGTGTACAACCAGTGGATGATGCGGGGTTGTAGGCGCCATTTTCGTCCGAAAGTCTTCCTAAAGATGTAGAAAGCTACCATTGCTTTTCTCTTTCTTTCCTCTGTGTTCTATTTCTACGAGAGTTTGGAGTCAACGTTGACGCCAAGATACTTGCCTTCGCTCGATAGTTTGAGTCGTTCCCCCAAAACCCGGAAGTTTGAAACTTGATATCTTATATTTTCGTGAGAACAGCACCAGTTTGGTTTTCTGAGTGTTCACCCCAAGGCCGTGTTGGTGTGCCCATCTATCGGTCGCTCCTAGTGCGAATTACAGCAGTTCACTGATTGTTGAAACTTGATATCTTATATTTTCGTGAGAACAGCACCAGTTTGGTTTTCTGAGTGTTCACCCCAAGGTCGTGTTGGTGTGCCCATCTATCGGTCGCTCCTAGTGCGAATTACAGCAGATCACTGATTGTTGGCAGAAACTTGCCCGCTAACAGTATCACTATATCGTCTGCGTAGTCCGCTATCTTGTGTCCAATGCTCCTCAGTTGCAGAAGAAGGTCATTGAGATTTAGTTCCCACAGTAGTGGGGATATGACTCTTCCGCTTTCCTTGAAAAGGAAATACTTAGGTTGGCATTTATCGTTCTGCCTTTGAAAACGCTATCCAGCCATCTGGTGCAAATATTGGCCAATGCAGCTGTAATTGACTCGATCCTGACGTTATTGAATGCGCCCTCTATATCGAGGAAGGCCGCCAATGCGTATTCCTTATGGCTAAGGCCACACGCACACTGAAGCTGAAAACGGAACTGGCCTAAGAGTCTTTTCGACTTGACCAACTACTTCGTGCAATGCGGACTCGTGAGGTAGGCATGTTGACCGCCGCTGAAGACTCGTTCGGTGAGCATAGATTTTATATGTAGGTCCATTAGGCGTGCTATCGTTTTCAACAAAAACGAGTATAGGTTGATGGGTCCTTAGTCCTTGGGTGAGATGTCGTTTATCTTTCCAACCTTGGGGATGAAGACCACTCTCACCTCCCTCCATTCTTGGGGCTACGTACCCGGTTAGAAGGCATCCTTTAAAGATTCTTTCCAGCCACGGCAGTAGGTGTGAACATGCCATCTGCAGCATGGCTGGTCTGATCTCATTTGGCCCCGGGGATTTGTAGGGACTGAATGATATATCCATGTCATCTTTACTGGTGCCATTATTTTTCGTACGAGATCCTCGATTTCCTCTCTGTTGCTGCACTACGGCGTTGGCTGGCGGGTTGGTTTCTCCGCCGGTAACACTATAGCAGCCAGGGAAATGGGTTTCCATTAGGAGCTCTAGGGATTCTTGGCTGCTTTTCGCGAACGTACCGTCCTGGTTGCGCAGTAGTCCAGGGGTGATAGGCTCCTTTGACATCACTATTCGAAGCCTTGAGGCCTCGGTAGTTCTGTCTATTGATTCGCTGAAGGCTGCCCATGATTCCCTTTCGCTTTCCTACTGGCGCTCTTGTAGGTATTGAAGCTGTGATATGCATCCCAGCCTTCCGGTGTGTTCACCGGTTTCCCATTTGATATCGTACAGTGTCCTGTAGTGGTCCGAGAAGGAGCAATCACTGGACACGTGCCAATCCTCAATAGTGAGGGAGCTGCTGTTCGAGGCCAGGGTTATATCTATAACCTCTGCACGGTTCCTGTTGCGGAAAGTGATGTGGTCTCCGGGTTACACACAGTCCGGACTGCTGTATCTGGCAGAAAAAAAAACATTTAGCTTTTTCCTTACCACGATACAGGTTCTTGGTTTACCTGCAGATTGTGGTGTGAGAAGACGGTAACCACGACCACTCAAACCCCAACCTTTTCACCTACGATCCAGGGCTTTTGGATTAGGGCCACTTCTACCGTCTTCTCGTCCATAAACCGCAGTAAGTCTGCTGATGGTACACTTGAGTGATGCAGATTAATCTGCACCACCTTCATACTCTTCAGCGGGCCTAGGCCTTTGCGGCACTACCACCGCCAGGCTGTCCTTATCAAATGATACGCTGCAAAGAGCTGTTCTGCCCGAGTTCCTTGCCGTTTCCTTTGTTACTCACTATCACCCTTGTGATAGTCCAGTCAGCTGTCTCCAGGGTCCGATTCTTAGCTTTGATCAGGACAATTATGTCGTCCTCCGCCTTAATCGGAGGAGGGATCTACACTTTCATGACCGTTCTCGTTGGAACCTCGTCCATAGGGACCATACAGAGTGCCGTTCCTGGGTTTCTGCGTTACCACGGACCACTGCTTTAGCTCCCTTGTACCATTCGATGCGCTTGAAGTCGCATACAAACGGGTTGTCAGCGCGAACAATGGCATCCTACATAGCGCTCAGTATTTCTGACTCAGCTGTCAGCCAGTTTACGTCCGAAATTTTTCCGTCTGGGTGACTGCGATCGATCATAAGTACCTGCAGATCAGGCGTACACTGATCAATGCCTTCCTAATCAAAGCCGGCCAGAATATCCTCTGGTTTATCCCGTTTCGGCTCGGAAGCTTTTGTGGAGTCATCCGTCCTCTGACGCTTGAACCTTGGCTCCCGGCCAGTCGGTTCCACCGGTGCCTTTTGTCCAGAGGGCTTTGGTGTCGCTTTGGCACAAGCCGCGTTCTGCGTCTGAGGTGTGGTATTTCCCTTCTGCTTCTTGATGTTCTCCCTCCTCTACGATTTCGCTGGCGACGGCTTTGAGGGTTCGGTCACCTTCGCGCTTGTGCCATCTACCGTCGGCATTGTGGTCGAAGGTTGATCCCTTGTCGGCGCTATGACGGGTTCGCTCTGGTGGGTTTCTTCTTCGCTGGGTCGAACGGCGGTCGAACATGCAACCGTTCGTACCTCCGAACGTTGTGCTCATGCTTCTTCTTGAGGCTCCGATCTCTCGATCTCAGCGTGTCGGGGGGTCGCCGGCCAAGTCCCCGAAGATACTTGACTGACGCCCTATATCCCGACAGCTGTTGACGCTGGCTCTCTGCCTCGGTCTTAGCTTTCGCCACATCAACAGATGTAAGATCCAAGAGCCCTGGGTTGCGAGATTCGTGACTTCGGCAATCGCCTTCTGCGATTCCTCATTGTGTCCAAGACGAGCGAAGGCCCTAGCCAACTCTGCCTCCGAAACTGAGGGACCTATGAAGACGAAGCTTCTACCTGTGTTTCCCGGTTCTGGCCTCTGCTTGTGGCATTACGCGAGTTAGCAGCCAAGCAGTCCACTGCTACCTCGGGTTTCTTCTTGCAATCACTGTATATCGAAGCCAAGGGGCCTGCGTGCCTACCCCCAATCACCGCCGGTTCTGGGTCTCCAACTCCCTGTACCTTAATTGTGTTTTCGTTAGAGGATATTTACAATCGAGCAATAGATTCTTCGGATCCACTTCTATCAAGTCTCTATTTGAATAGAAGATTAAACAGAAATCAAAAACAATGTCCACTAGACGTGCTGGAACTTTTAGAGCAACCAGCCGTCGCTGCTCAGGAGGAAAATTAGTATTCTGATGATGAATTCGAATCTAATTTGGAAGGGACATAGAGTCTAGTTGCTTCACTTGTAAATAACAAAATGCGTTTTAGCCCTACCGCCAGGGATGAACCACTTTTAGCTTCGGCGTTCCCCTTGACCTGCCCGGCTTGGGTGGCCCTTCCAGGAGCATGCGCTACCGCCGGTATAGCTTTGGGTTCATTACGCTTACTCAACCCCCACATCGCGACAAGATGGAAGCTCGCGAGCGGGATATATAGGTTCGGTTAGGTTAGGTTAACCCGGACGTCCCTCAGCGTGGACTATCATAGGCCAGTATGGCCCTTAGTGATCCGGATGTAAATGGACCTTTACGGGCGTATTGGTGAGGTTTGGAAGTCCTCGAGTATCGAGTATCGGCGTGCTCTTGGAGGCATCTTTCAGTGATGCCATCTCCGGTGCGCCTAGGTATCTTTTCCTTGCCCGTGAGAGAGCCGGAAAGTTGCATATGAGATGTTCCAGAGTCTCGGTAGCCCCAGGTTCATCACATTTTCTACAGCTGTCTCTGTTGGTGATGCCTAGCTTGGCTGCATGCGCCGCAGACAGACAGTGACCTGTGAGTATTCCCACTAGCAGTCTGCAGTCCTTCCGTGGTAGATGCAGTAGATAGTGACGGAGTTTTCCGTTTCGCTCCTTGCACATGGTTCTCGAGATTCTGCAAGTGGTGTTACTTCTCCACCTGCTTTCGGTCTGCAGTCCGGCCTGTTTCTCCAGGTCGCTTTGTAGCGTCCTTAGGGAGACAGGCACGTGTTCGATCCTATCGTTTGCCAGCCCGACGCCCTCCTTTCCCAGAACGTCTGCCGCTTCGTTCCCTTCGATGCCCTGGTGACTGGGAACCCAATAGATCCGCACTGACTTGGTCGTGCTTAGTGTGTCTAGTGCCTCCCTGCTTGCCAGGACATTTCTGGAACTAACCGCGGACGAATAGATTGACCACGTTATGCTCTCGTCCGGTCTGTTGAGCGACCTCGGCAGCTTTCTTGATAGTGAAGACTTCCGCCTGGAATACGCGGCATCGGTCCGGTAGCCTATATGACGACCTTATTTCTGGGTCTGTGCAGTATAGGCCCGCTCCTACTCCTCCGTCCATCTTGGAGGCGTCTGTATATATGTTGAGGTGTTGAGTCTGGTCCTGTCCTGTTTTCCAGTCTTCGGGTCCCATAAGTGTGTTTGTTTTAACATCGAGGCAAGTTTGGGGGGTGAGTAGAACTGATCATGTCTCTTCCGATTGAACTCTGTCCGAATCCTTGTGGTGACATGTTACCTGATGCAATTAGGCGCTGCGCTGCGTTTCCTGCAGTCAGACGAGCGTGGATGTCCAGGGGGTCAATTCCTAGTATTATTTCGAGTTCTATTGTTGGGGTTGATCTCGGCGCCCCTGTAATGCAGAGCAGAGCCTGCCGCTGAGTTCTTTCCATAAGCTTGTGATATGTTTTCTTCTCGGTGGCTTTCCACTACACCAGGACTCCATACAGCAGAGTTGGTCGCAAACCGAGATGTAGATCCAGTGCATTAGAGCAGGTGACAGGCCCCATGTGCTGCTAAGCATCTTCTTGGATGTATAAAGCGCAATGGTGGCCCTCTTCACCCTTTCCATTACATTGGGTTTCCATGCTAGTTTGCTGTCCAGTACTGTGCCGAGGAATATGACCTGTGTTTTTGGGGTTAGCCTTGTTCGGTTGATTTTTGGGGGGATCCATGCCGGTACCTTCTACCTCTTTGTAAAGAGGATGAGGTCCGTCTTGTCCGCGTTAATACTGAGTCCTATTCCATCCGCCCACTCACATATCTCCCTGAGTGCTCGTTCCATTATGGAGCTGAGGGTCGATGGACAGACGCCCGTAATAATTATGCTTATGTCATCCGCATAGGCTGTTATTTTAGGGGCCTTCCTCTCGAATCTCTTGATAAAGTCGTCGACCACCAGATTCCACAGGAGGGGTGACAGGACTCCACCTTGAGGTGTGCCTCTTTGTGCTCCCTTCACCATGGAGGCGGTGCCCCACTCTGATTGCACCCGTCTACAACTCAGAAGGTTCTTTGTCCATTGGTTGATTGCTGAGTGTATGTGGGTCGCTTCAAGTGATCGTCTCTTTGGTCGCTTGCAACATGGCTGGGAATATTCCGTCCAGTCCAGGTGATTTTATGCCCGCAAAGGAGTTTATAGCCCATTGGATTTTCTTGTGTGTTATTAGATCTATTGGATGGGCTTGTTCTTCAGTCGCTAGGTCCTGTTGCGTTTCGGCATCAGTGACCTCGGTGCATTCCGGGAAGTGGGACTCCATTAGTGCTGTCAGAGCCTCTTCGCTGCCCTCTGACCACTGTCCGTTATTTAATTTGAGCTTTGGTTTGAACTCTGGTGGGCTGCATTGAGAGCAGCTTCCTGAGTCTTTCTGTTTCAGGCACTTTCTCGATGTTCGAGCAGAAGTTCCTCCACGAGCTACGTTGTGCCTTGCGTATTTCCTTCTTGTAGTCTCTGAGTAGCGTTTTGTATTCCTCGTTGATGATCTCCTCATTCGCTTCTCTGGCGAGTTTGAAGAGTTCCCTGAGGTTATTTCTCTTGAGAGAGAGGTCCCGGTTCCACCAGAGTGGTTTGGTCCTCTTTCTCGTTCTTGATGGCGGGCATGCTCCTTGATAGGCAGCCAGTAGTTCCTTGGAGAGGGTCTCTAAGGACTTCTCTATGTCTTCCGCGGATTTCACTGTGCTCCCAGTTTGTGTTCCGGGGGTTTCTATAGACTGTTACCTTCGGAGTGTATTTGAATATGCACTTAAACTGAATGTACCTATGGTCCGAGAAGGATGGTCTTTCGAGGACTCTCCATCCAGATGCCAAGGTACTCTCTCCCGTTACGAGGGTTAGATCTAGCACGTTGGTCGAGGTGGGACCTACGTAGGTGTATTCCTCTCCCACTTTTGCTACATCTATGTTAGTTGATAGTATAAAGTCTAAGAGTGACTCACCCCGGTCATTGATATCGGGGCTGCCCTACACACTGTGGTGGGCATTGGCGTCCGTACCAATGAGAAGTTGGTAGTCTTTGGAGTCGGCTTCTTCCACCAGACTCCTTAGCTCTTCAAGTGAGCGAGCCTGTCGTGTGCCATGTAGCAGGAGGCTACCAGAAGGCGCTTCTCCTCACTCTCCAGCATCACTATTGTCAGGTCGTCTGTGTTGTAATGAGACATAAGGTAAGCGTGGATTCCCTTTCGTACTAGTACGTCGGTTCTATTCCTGCTTACCGATGTTGGGTAGAACGAGTCCGGCCACTGTATTGCCTGACGTAATCCACGGCTCCTGGACCAAAGCTATGTCAGCGGGCCCTTGCTCCATGGCTATAAGGAGCTCCGCCGATGCTACCTTGCTTTTATGCAAGTTGAGTTGAAGCACACTCAGTGTCATGGGCGGCTGGCTCAACTGCATACGACTGGTTGACTATAATTGTCAGGCCACCATTGCCCATTGCCCAGCCGGCACCCTCGGGAGGGTTCAGCTAGAGGGTTTTTGCCAGCGAGCGGTATAAATAAGAAATTTGAAAAAATATAAATAAGTAACATTAATTTAAGTTTTTCTGAAACATTTAATTCAAATATTTATATTTCTCTTATAATAAAAAAAAACAGTTTAGTAAATGCAATTTTAGTTCAATTTGTATAATACATTTATCTTATATAATAATTTTTTTAATTTTTTTTATACTTCTAATTCTAACGGATTATTGTCCAAATCAGATTCGAATTCTTCATCAGAATACTAATTTTCTTCCTGAGCAGCGACGGCCGGTTGCTCTAAAAGTTCCAGCACGTCTAGTCGACATTGTTTTTGATTTCTGTTTAATCTTCTATTCATATAGAGACTTGACAGAAGTGGATCCGAAGAATCTATTACTCGATTGTAAATATCAGTCAAATTGTTAAAGCGACTATTTTGTCGCGCATGCAACAGTCTATGGTGCTTATAAAATTTGTTACGCGCCTCGAATCCTGTTGAAATTTGAATTGTAACCATAACATGATCTGTGTGGCAACGCTAATTAACATAATGTACATGAACAGCGAGAGCCTATGTTATCTCTCGCATCTCCTTTGAATTCTTATTCGTATGTACATATCTCATCTTTTTTAGTTCTGAATAAACCACTGATGTATACAGACGTCGTTCGCTCTTTAATACGCGAGAAGCGCATATTACAATAGGTTATGGGCCCAGATCACCGAAAGATCGGGCGTGTATAAAAAAACCGTGGTTGAACTGCAAGTTAACATTTTGTTTGATGCAATTGCAAATAAATCGTGCACCAGTTAGAAAGTGACGTGTGGCAATTAAAACAAAATGAGTGTGTCTCTGCAAATTGAAAAATTGGGTGAAGACAACTACGATGTGTGGTCAATGTCCATGCGTAGTGTGTTGATCACAACGGATTTGTGGACACATGTTAGTGGTAAAATCGAAAGGCCACAGGAGGAAGAACAGTTGGCACAGTGGGACAAGTTTGACCAAAAGGCACTGGCATGCATTATATTAAATGTAAAACCAACGCAGTTGATGCACATTAAGTCATGCACAACGTCGAAGCAAGCGTGGCAAAAATTACGCGATGTTCATGTGTCAGTGGGACCAGTGCGAAAGGTACAGTTATACCAAAAACTTTTGCGGCAAAATATGCAAAACGGTGATAACGTGGTACAATATGTAAACTCTTTCGTGGAAATTACTGAAAAGTTAGCCGAGCTTAATATCGAAATTCAAGACGAGCTAAAAGTAATAATGCTGTTGTCAAGCTTGCCCAGCGGTTGGGAAAATTTCGTCGTGGCGATAGAAACACGCGACACTCTGCCCTCGTTTGAAACGGTAAAAGTAAAAATACTTGAAGAAGGAGCACGTAAAAATGAAAGAGACGATCGTGAACTTGCTGTACAGGCTGTGTACGCACACACACAGACTCAAAAAAACAACGGTTCGCGTTCGGAGAATTACGGCGCCAGTCGAAAAGACAGCAAACGAGACGGCAAAAAATCCAACGAGCATCGCGAGTTTCGAGGAAAATGCTACAAATGTAAACAAAGCGGGCACCGCGCATCTGAGTGCAAAAGCAATAAAGAGAATTCGAAACAGTGCGCAAGGGATGAAAGATCTAACTGTTTAATGCACAGCTGCGTCTCTACACAGCGAAAAAATTCTTGGTGTATCGACAGTGGAGCAACATCGCATATGTGTTGCAATAAAGATTTGTTTGAAACCTTTAAAAAGACAAGCACAACAATTATGTTGGCTGCAGAAAAGTATATTGAGTCCCCAGGCTTTGGAACTGTGAAAATTAAATCTAATGAAGCAAATATAGAATTGCGAAACGTGTTGTATGTGCCGGATCTAAAAATGAATTTTTTGTCGGTGAGCAAAGCAGCCGAGTTCGGGAATATCACAACATTCGGAAATGCAGAAGCTTTAGTGCGAAATAAACACGGACATATAATGTTGCGTGCGGTACACAAAAACAATTTATACGTGTATGGAGTGGAAAAAACACATGATGCAGTGCATTTAATATCCGATATATCTCTTGCAAAGAAATGGCATAGCCGGTACGGGCATTTAAATTTTCAAAATTTAAAGAATCTTTGCGAAAAAGAACGTGTGATCGGAATGAAAATTAAAAACGTATCCGTAGACACAAATTGCAACACATGCAATAAGGCTAAAATATGTGCATTGCCGTTCCCACAAAAGGCAGAACGTGTTACGAAAAGTGTTCTCGAATTGATCCATACCGATGTATGCGGACCTATGAATGTTAAATCTCTGGCTGGAAACCGTTATTTTGTTACATTTATAGACGATTACTCGCGAAAAATTCACGTATATTTTATGCGCGCCAAAAATGAAGTTTTTGAGAAATTTAAAATGTATAAAAGTTATGTCGAGTGCCAAACCGAAAAAACAATTAAAGCTTTGCGTAGCGATAATGGTACTGAGTACATAAACAATGAATTTACAAATTTTTTAAGCACGTGTGGAATAAAAAGAGAATTAACGGTACCTTACACACCTCAGCAAAACGGCGTTGCTGAGCGCGCAAATCGTACAATCGTTGAAATGGCCAGGAGCATGTTAATTCACGCAAATTTAAATGAATTTTTGTGGGCCGAAGCAGTACACACTGCAGTCTATTTGCGAAATAGATGTCCGACTAGAGCGTTAAATGGATGCACCCCCTTCGAGGCTTGGAATCAGCGCAAACCATCGGTAAACCATCTGAAAATATTTGGTTCACGCGCATTTGCACTGGACAAAACAAAAAAAGGCAAATTTGTTGCCAAAGGAAAAGAGTACATTTTTGTTGGCTACTCTTTTGCAGCAAAAGCATATCGATTATATGACCCAGAAAAGCGAATAGTAGTGGAACGCCGAGACGTCAAGATTGTGGAGGGTGAGTTCGTCAATGAAGTAAATGATATTCACGAAAATGGAGATCAGACTGAGGATCTTGCTGAAATTATCATACGCTTTGAGTCAAACGAAGAACCTGTGCAGGTACAAACTGTTGATGAGCCCGAAGACGAAACGGAAGGCAACGTTGACAACAGCGATGATGAGGAGGAGGAGTACTTCGTAAGTGAAAGCGATACAGAACAGAGCCGAAGCTCAGATGAAGACATCCCACAAATACGTGGCCCAGGAAGGCCAAAAATCATTCGTACTGGTCAACCTGGCAGACCAAAGAAACAGTACAATGTTCTCAACAATCTAAGCTGCTCCGATGACATTGAAACTCCACGGACCGTTGCAGATGCGTTGCATGGCCACGATGCAGAAGAATGGAAAAAATCGATGCAAAAGGAATTTGATGCACTCGTGTCAAATAATACATGGACTCCTGTTAATCTTCCGCCGGGACAAAAGGCCATAGGCTCAAAATGGGTCTTCAGAATCAAACGCAACAAAAACGGTGACATTGAAAGGTTTAAGTCGAGACTTGTGGCACAAGGATGTAGCCAGCAGTTTGGCGTAAACTACTGGGAGACATATTCTCCAGTGATACGCTATGAGACAATCCGAATGTTATTTGCGATCGCTGCAGAAAAGCAGTTACACATGCATCAGGTGGATATCTCTAACGCGTATCTCAACGGTAAACTCCAAGAAGTCGTCTATATGAAGCAACCCTCAGGCTTTATAGATGAGCAGAACCCGGAAAAGGTACTCAAACTTCAAAAGGCTATCTACGGGCTGAAGCAGTCCGGACGTGTCTGGAATGACACATTGAACGAGGTGCTGGTGAACATGGGCTTTAAAAGAAGTCAACACGAGCAATGTCTATACGTCAAACAGAATCAACAAGGCTTCAGTTATATAGCAGTTTACGTCGACGACCTGATAATCATCTGTCCTAAAGAGAAGGACGTCAGCGCGATCAAGCAAAAGATCGCATCCGTATTTGAGATGAAAGATGGAGGCCAGCTCAACTTTTTCCTAGGCATGGAAATTCATCGAGAAGGCAAACAAGGCGCGATCAAGTTATGCCAGACAAAGTATATTGAAAGCGTTTTGAATACTTTCGGTATGCTGGATTGCCGTCCAGTCGCAACACCACTTGACCCAGGTTTTCACGTTGGTTGTAAAAATGAAGAATGTGCAAAGGTAAATATGACATATTATCAATCACTAATTGGTTCGCTCATGTACTTAGCAGTTTTGAGCCGACCCGACATTCTTCATGCTGTAAGCAAACTATCACAGCGAAACCAAGACCCTCATGTGGAGCACGAAACTGCAGCTAAGCATGTGTTGCGCTATTTGCGCGGCACTATGAATATGAGCATCATCTACCAAAAGTCTGGAGCGCCAGTAAAAGGATTCGCCGATGCTGATTGGGCCAACGACAAGCTGGACCGAAAATCATATTCTGGATACGTTTTCTTCCTAGCTGGTAGTGCGTTTTCATGGACATCAGCAAAGCAGAGTGTCGTCGCCATGAGCAGCACCGAAGCAGAGTATGTGGCGCTATCAACAGCTGCTAGAGAAGCAGTATATCTACAAGGGCTTTTGCAAGAGATTGGATACTCAAATCAAGAGCCGATGACCATCTATGGTGACAACCTCAGTGCGCATCATATTGCGAAAAATCCTATTCACCATAAACGCACAAAGCATATAGATTTAAAATATCATTTTGTTAGAGACAAAGTAGAAAGTAAAGAGATAAAACTTGAATACGTATCCACACAGAAAAACGTTGCCGATGTATTAACCAAAAGTTTATGTAAGCAAAAGCATTACGGATTTGTAAAATCGCTTGGATTAATTGATTAATACATTGTAATCATATAATATTATGTTTAAGCAAAAGTGTTGAAATTTGAATTGTAACCATAACATGATCTGTGTGGCAACGCTAATTAACATAATGTACATGAACAGCGAGAGCCTATGTTATCTCTCGCATCTCCTTTGAATTCTTATTCGTATGTACATATCTCATCTTTTTTAGTTCTGAATAAACCACTGATGTATACAGACGTCGTTCGCTCTTTAATACGCGAGAAGCGCATATTACAATAAATCCATTTTCTCCTAATCATCCAAGAGGAATGGGGTATGCTTAAATATTTTCGTATTTATATCCCAGTTTAGTAGTTGATCCACATAGGAACTGGGAAGAGTTCGTATCAATAAGAGTCATGTGCAGTTCAAAGGAGACACTGCCAGACGTGTTCTGAAAATCATCAAAGATGTAGAACGTCAATTTTCGGTGTAATCATGTTTTGACTTTTTCGATGAAAAGCTCAGTTGCCATTTTCCTCTTAAAACAAGTGCGCCTTTGGAATAACTTATTCGTGGACGTCACCCGTCTTTGATAAGAAATTCTTCTAATAAATGTTTATTGTCAATTTGGAAAAATGGCATATTTTATGCACGACTTTAAATCTGGAAAGCCTATCGCATTTGGGTAAATATTTATTCATGTAACCCGTGTAATTGATAATTTGCTTCATAATTTGCTGTTTCTTACTATTTATTTGTTGGATAATCCAATCAGATATAGCACCCACTTTCAGTCCATTTTTTAAGCATTGCTGAGGGACTAAACCCTAAGTTAACTGCAATAATATAAAAAGTTTCACAAACGAGCCGAAACTACCAAAATGAGCAAGTAAAGTGAATAAAACTATACTAAAAACATTTGAATAAACAATACTGCATCATTAGTCGCAAGAAGAAGCAACCAGAACACCAACTTTTACTCAACGAAACACGTGACATTTAGGTGAGGGACGTCTTAAAAACAAACCAGCGTTCGCATTTTCTGCTCCTTAGAAGCAAGAGCTATACAAATATTTCTATGTTCTCGCTACCGCTCTCAATTTTTTCAGAGCCGTAACAGAAAAATCAAAACGCTTTTGCTCCGCTAGGGCTGTAGTTTTGTCGCGTCATTTACTACAGCTATAGCAAGAGCAAAAAAATGAATGATGTTCTTTCCGGGAATGGAGCGGAACCAAAAAAACTGAGAGCAAAGCCAATGAATTTTTTTCATTTACTACGGCTCTCGTGTGTTGTTATTTTTACAAATTGAATTTGCTGGGAGTTGCCTATTGATGTGACGCACTTTGAATGCCCTACAAACAATTATTCTAATATGCAGTATGACATATGTTATGTATTTTTACATATGTAAATTCGTTCATTATATTCGTTTATATTACGTAAAAAAAAACACAATTAGCATGTAAAACAATATACAAGAGTCTTCAAAGAGTCATATTCTTCAATGAATGCTAAGGTAATGGGTAATTGCTTGGACAGCGGCGTCGTAAAATAACGAAAAAGCGGTTGGCTCTACAGCGCTGCCTCTCTCTCTCTTTCTCACTCTCTCTCTCTCTCTCTCTCTCTCTGTTTGTGTGCCCAGTGCTAGGCCCTGTGATCGTTTTCTTCACTGCTGGTTTGTAACGGTAAGGCACCGTTATTTTATGTTTGTCGCTTGCTAAAATTTAAGTTTATTTGAATACTGTAGCGTCGAGCTATAGACAGCTCTCTCTCGCTCATGGCTTAAGATTTTATTATATGAAACAGAAAATATTCGTTGAAAATACTCGAACGCACGTACGCCCATCTTTTCGTCTCTCTTTTTTTCGTTATTTTAAATACATTAGATTTGCACTATCCAATATTTCGGTTTTCTTTTAATGATTAATACATAACTTTCTATACATATAAGTTTTGATTCCTTTTTACTTAATACTTTCTTTGATTGAATTTATACATCTTGACTGAAATATTTATGAAATATATATGAAATATGTTTTTTTTATGAAATAAAGATGAAATAATTCAAGCAATAAAAAAACAACACACCAGAGCCGTAGTAAATGAATAAAAAATCATTGTCTCTGCTCTCATCCCGCTCTCTGTTTTTCGGCTACCGCTCCACTCCCGGAGCGAACATCATTTTTTTGCTCTTTCTATAGCTATAGTAAATGACGCGACAAACATACAGATATAGCAGAGCAAATGCGTTTTAATTTTTCTGCTACGGCTCTGTTAAAAATGAGAGCGGTAGCGAGAGCAAAACAAAATACTACGGAGTAGCGTAGCATTTTCAAACGCTGAAACAAACACAGCAATAAAACGTAAAAACAATAAACAACACAAAAACTGATAAGCTATTTTGTATCTCCTGTATTATACATACCCTGCGACGTATTCTCCATTACAAGACAAACAATGTTATTTCCGGAAAACTTGATTTTTTTTCTGTAAAGTTTACCTATTTCGTCAAGAAATAGTAGTCATTTAGTCATCTCTCACTGCGTTCTGTCATAATTTTCGATACATCGCTTCATCACTGCTCTGATATTCAGGCCCGGGATCAGCTGCAGCTCTCCCTTCTGATTCGGATGGTTTCGTGACGGTCCGAAATAAAGAGAAGAAGAATCGGAACAAACTTGTTGGTTTTGCTCCGAGCTGTGAGCAATTAAATGTATTGCAGAGCAAAAAATACCTGCATATCGGTAAATTTGCCGCCGCGACGGAGCCAGAGGCGGTGGTGAAATTTGTTGCCGATAAGTTGAAGGCGTCTGAGGCCGAAATTTCCTGTGCGAAGCTGGTCAAGCGGGATGCGGACATATCTGCGCTGATTAAACCCGACAGTGATGGCATTTCTGCCTTCCTGCTTCGCAACTGTGATGTTGCTTGTTGTAATCCCCTTAAAATTCTCTTCGCAAATTCTTTGTTAACAGGTCGGTTTATTGCAAAGTGGAAGGCTGCCAAGAAAGGTACTAGGAATTGCATCTCTAATTATAGACCAATTGCCAAACTCAGCAATGTCTCAAAACTTCTTGAGCGCATCATTGCCAAAAAGATCACTTTCCTCATGAAGTCTTACATTAGCCAAAATCAGCATTTTTTTATGCCGGGTAGATCAACGACTACTAATTTGGTAGCGTTCAGTAATTTTTGCACACATGCCTTTGAAGTGCACTCTCAAGTCGATGTGGTGTACACTGACTTTGCTAAGGCCTTTGACAAATTCTCCCACTGTGCCCTGTTTAGCCAAGTTGCATCGGTGTAGTGACGCTTGAAACAGCTAAATGGTTAGGAATATGTAAGGGCTCTGTTACGGCGGTCTTAGCGTCAGGCGCTCTAAAACTGTACCCGAAAGTCCAAATATTGGCTCCCTCTGTGGGTGATCTTATTCTAGCGCCAGTGGGGGAGAAATGCTAAGAAAAAGGAGAAAGCGATGACAAAGGGAGTGTCATTTGAACGTCAGTTGGTAGATCCAACAGGGCTCGTGATATCTCGGAGAGTGTCCAGCTTCCTTTTGGAATTTGGCTCTCGAGCTGGCAACATCATCTGCTCCGCAATAGTGTGTCTTAGGAGTTGCTGGTCAAAGAGTTTTATTGTGAAAAAAAAAGAAGAAAAAAACAGCAAATAACACTAGTGAGGTGTGCTAGCAGTGATTGGACGGAAAAGATTCCAAGAGAAACGGGCATTGGTGGCCAAATCCCGAGGGTAAGCACAAGCAAATGGGATATCCCATATTTTTGTTGTTCTGCAGGGCGTCAGATTCCCATTTTCTCGCTCCAATAGATTTGGCACCCGAACTT
>OZ018402.1:44819789-44835134 GCA_963969585.1 Drosophila helvetica | reverse complement strand
CACCCGAACTTTTGCTTAGTGGGAACAGCAAAGCGGTGCGCAGCTGATTTCGGCACTTCGAAAGATCGAGGAAGAGGGGACGGTAAAAAAAGGTTACTCCAGTACGTACGCGCGCGAGCAGCCAGATCGACGTCGTTGGAGCCGCTACCTTAAAATCGGGAGTGCGAACGCGGGAAAGCCCAGTGAAAAGCCAGAAGTGGACGCTGCGACCCATTTCCCTAGGACCCGAGGGAAGGGGCTGCGGAGGAAGCGGAAAAAGTGCCTTATATTTTTTTTCCTGGTGACCCTAATTAAACCTAACCTCAACCTCTCCAAGAATATTTAGCCAACTCTAGGCGACGATGTGAGTGGGGCAGTGTATTCCTGATAGGAAAGTGGTCCATATGATATGCGCACGGGAAAACCACTAAAAGTGCGGAAGTAGATCACAAATTAGTGCAAGTCCAAGGCAGGGAATTTAAACGGTAGAAGAGCTAATTACCGGCCCTCGACTTAAAGCGAAACAGAGATAGCGAGAAAGTGAGAGCGCTCGAGAAGCGGAGATAAAGAAAGAAAGAAGGGCCGAAGACAGTTAGCAGCGAGCCGTATGGAGGAGTAAGCGAGCAAAAGCGTCGCCGACGAACGAGCAGCTAAGCGGAGAAGATAGGAAGAGCCATATGAGATTAAGAGAGCGGGAGTAGCTTAATTTAAGAGCAGGTGGGAACGAAAAGAAGAAAGAAATATAAAGAAATGGAAAACCTATTTACAGTAATTTATATTAATATAACTGCAGCGTTAGACTAAGGTTTGAAGGAAATAACAAAAAGAAAAGAAAAAAAAAAAGAAACCCTAATTAAAATACACGATGGTCCAATATAAGCATAGGCACTGATCTAATTCCATAATAAACGTTTACCAATGAAACGTACCCCATACCCTTTTATCCACAATTTTATAACCACAGCTTACAGCTCTCCCCCCCCCCCCGAAAGCGCTTTCAACGGTGGATCGCGGTAACAAGTGAGTTTGAAACATATTCATTTTGGTTATATATACATAAACATATACATGAAACATATTCATTTTGGTTATATATACATAAGTGTACAAAATATTTAAAAATCTATATGGCCTGTGCTTGTAGTCGACTATCGTGTCCAATGAATTTGAAAACGAAATGCTCAGAGCCAGAACAGTGTCGTCTGAACAATTGGCTCAGTCGATAAATTGAACTTGCTGCAGGTTATTTATATATTTATTTATTCTTTTTATATTTATTTTTAGTCTTAATACCATTTTCCTTACCATCTAAGTTTTTTATGTAAGTTATAGCCGTCTGGGCAGATCATGGTGGAATTTTAGACTTAGTGAAGAAACATGAATATATGTCCGATAATAAATAAGTGTTTTTAAATGAATTCTAATATGTTCTAGTTCGTGTAGTGTTGGGGAAGCCATGCCTAGTCGAAGTATGGAAGTAGGGTAGGTCTGGGGGTGTAACAGGGATCATCGGCCACTAATTTGGTCATGCGGCGCAGGTGATCATGGTAGGGTGGGCAAGCAGCTGCCGCGACAACACCAGCGCAGCACTATGCTAGACACCTCAGCTTGTGCTTAACCCGTGCAATATTTATATGTGCGAAAGCTAGTCAAAGCTATTTTGTTTCATATCTGTTGTAGTCTGTACGGTCGATCTTGTGTTTTTGTTTTTTTTGGGGAAAAATAGCACGCGAAACCTTTATATAATCATGATTATAACAGACGAGCAGGTAGCACAGTGGTAATATGGAATACTCACCCTAGCCGACGACAATAGAAGCCGGAACCAGCGAGTGCTCCTCTGGTCGCTACACTAACATCAGCTCGTGGTACTGTCGGATATCAACGTTATATGTTACAGTTAATTATATATATCATAATTATATTTGGCGCCCAACGTGGGGCCCGAAGCAGCCATTTTGGCTGGCCCCAACTGATAGTCTTCACATTTATCATATTCTTATTGTATCTTCCATCCTCTTCATTTTCTATTCTCGTCTTTATTGACTAGCACGTACCAGATAAGCTGATTCAGACCGTAACCACCATATGAAAACAAAAGCATGGCATCCATACACACATATTTATTTTTGTTTATATATACATATATATATAATTTTTTTTCTAATTATTGAAAACTGTTTCATCTCAGTTTATTAAAAGTAAATTATATTCCTTGGTCCGGGAGAAATGCCTTGTAAACGAAGTCCTGAGAAATTGACTAATCGGAAAAGCACTGACACACTTTGTTACTTGTGTTCGAAAAACATTCTTAATAAAAATTCAGAATTAACTACTAGTTGTGGTCACACCTTTCACCAAGGCTGCTTTGATTCAGCCAATGGGCAAAGAAAACGTTGTCCTGTGTGCGAACAGACTCTAGAAAGGGGAAGCTCATCGTCGGGACCAAATCTTGACTCGGAACTGGCATCATCGTCGAATCAAAGAGCCCCTTCAGTTGCTCAGCCACTTCTTACTAGATCGAAAGCAAAACAAAGCAAAAGTTCAACCATGCCTGACCCTCCGAATGAACAGGAGAATATAGAGGGTTCCCCTCTTACTTCGGATAATAGAGTTGCAAGGGATGCAAGGGATGCATATCATACAGTAATAGCGGGCACAATTGCAACTGAAATGGCAAAACAAACGCTGGTTATGACCACAGCAATGTCTCACTTAGCCGAAAAATTAACCCAAGCTATTAGTTCAGGCTTACAAGCTGGTTCAGGAGCTTCTGCTAGAGAGAACTCACCAATCGGAAGGGAACAGATGCCAACAGTGACACACTTAGAGCAGCAGAATCTTCATCAATTGTTGTCCAATTCTCAGTCACAGGCAGCTTCTGCTCAAACAGGGGGATATGATCAATTCTCTAGTCAGACTCCCTTACCCTTTGAGGTGCGTCCGGATCGCATAAGTCAGATAATGGCTAATTGGAAGTTGCGATTTAGCGGTAAGGATTCGATTTCAATAGATGACTTCATTTATAGAGTCGAAGCCCTAACTCATCAGACCCTGAATGGAAATTTCGAGCTGGTAGCTCGCAATTCAAGTTACCTATTTGACGGCAAGGCTAGTGAATGGTACTGGAGATACCACAAAGGTGTATCTCAGATTCGTTGGCAGGATTTGTGTGCGGCACTAAAGGGGCAGTTCAAAGATTCTCGCACTGATCGTATAATCCGCACAGAAATCGAAGGTCGTAAGCAACGCATTAACGAATCATTTGATGATTTCTACAGCGTGATCGCATCTTTAGCAGATAAGCTTAACCAACCAATGTCCGAACAGGCTTTGTTAGAATCAGTACGAGCCAATCTTCTTGCAGAGGTTCAGCATGAAATTTTATATGAGCCAGCGACCACCATTGCTCAATTACGACACCTTGTGCGAACCCGCGAAATTTTTATTCAGACCATTCACAAACCCTCGGTGCCCATTCGGAAACCTAAATCTCGGAATATAGGTGCACTGGGGCAGCAATCAGACAACGTCACAGAATCTGAGATCTCTGATAATGAAGAGTTAGAAGTAGCAGCCATGGACACTACTTGTTGGAATTGCGGGACGAAGGGCCACCGAGGGCCACCGAAGGGCCAAGAGTGTTTAGCAGAACGGCGAGTCTTCTGCTTTGGTTGCGGAAGGGCTGACACATATAAACCTAACCCCACAAAAAACTTGGCAGCGCGTGCACAGCCGAAATGTGCACGCAAACAGTTTGTCTTGAAGGGGACGAATACCGCTTAGAGTCTAACCAACCATTTTTACATCAAATAATACCTGCCACGTCAAACCACCCAGATTTAAACAAGGTCATAAATCATTATACTCCTGTCAACTATGTAACTCGCTCGCGATTGCGTAGGATCGCTTTTAATCGTCAAAGGAAAACTGAACGTAAGATGTTATTAGAGACGGTGATTGGGAGACTCCATGACGTACGCCCGTATGCTCAGGTCATCTTATTAGGGAAAACGGTAGTGGGCTTATTGGACACTGGGGCCTCTGTGTGCTGCATTGGCGGCCAGCTTGCTAAAGACAACGTTTAAGCGCTTATTGGCCTCAGTAAAAACTGCAGATGGTAGATCGCAAGGCATTATTGGTCGACTGACTATAGAAGTGGACTACATAGGCGAATCCAGAAAGATAACCTTTTTTCTAGTCCCATCATTATCTGGAGACTTGTATTTAGGCATAGACTTTTGGACTGCTTTTGACTTGCTGCCACTTTCTCTTTTAAATGAACAGCTTTCGGTTTCGTCTTTGAGCGATCCCTTGAGTAGGTCATTAACGGAACAACAACATCAGTTGCTATCAAAAACTAAGCGTGAGTTCCCTTCTTTCGCTATAAAAGGTTTAGGACGCACTACATTAATATCACACTCAATTGATGTGGCGGACGCGAAACCAATTAAGCAGCGACACTATTCTGTTTCACCTGCGATAGAGAAATTTATGTACGACGAATTAGATCGAATGCTTAATCTGGGTGTAATCGAAGAATCGAACAGTAGTTGGTCCTCCCCAGTAGTGTTAGTGCGCAAGCCTGGCAAAGTTCGATTATGTATTGATAGCAGAAAAGTCAACGACCTCACAGTAAAAGATGCATATCCGATGCCCCTTATTGATGGTATTCTGGCAAGATTACCCAAAGCCGAGTTCATCACGAGTCTAGACCTCAAAGACGCATTTTGGCAAATACCTCTCGATAGGAAATCGCGTGACAAAACAGCCTTTACTGTTCCTGGTAGACCTCTTTACAGTGATGCCATTCGGTTTAACCAACTAACCTCATACCATGTCAAGGCTCATGGATAAGATTATTCCCGCAAACTTACGCAATGAAGTTTTCATCTACCTTGATGACCTTTTGATCGTGTCTGACACATTTGAACGGCATCTGGAAGTACTAGGAATCATATCTAACCAATTAAAGATAGCAAATTTGACTATAAATGTAGAGAAGAGTCATTTCTGTCGGAAAGAGGCGAAGTATTTAGGTCACGTAATTGGTAATGGCACGATTAGTACCGATCCAGAGAAAATTGCGGCTATTAAAGAGTTTCCAGTACCCCGTTCAATTAAGCAAGTTCGTCGTTTCCTTGGCTTGACGGGATGGTATCATAAGTTCATCCGGAACTACGCAGCCCTGGCGACACCTTTAACTGATACCTTAAAGCAGAAGCGTAGTTTTGTTTGGAGCGAAGAAGCCCAAAAGTCGTTCGAGTCGTTAAAAGAGCATATGTGTACAGCTCCACTGTTACATAGCCCGAATTTCAACATACCCTTTAGCATACATTGTGATGCGAGTAACACGGGCGTAGGGGCTGTATTAATGCAGAACAATGAGGATAACGAGGAAGTGCCGGTAGCTTTTATGTCCCGGAAGCTAAATAAATGCCAAAGAAACTATACCGTTACTGAAAAAGAGTGTTTCGCAGCAGTTTTAGCTGTCAAGAAGTTTAGGGCGTATATCGAATGGCAAGAGTTTAGCATTATTACAGACCATGCGTCGTTAAAATGGCTCATGACCCAAGCTGATCTCAGTTCTCGGCTAGCTAGATGGTCCCTGAAGCTTCAAGGTTTCCATTTTAAAATCCAGCATCGGAAGGGCAGTCAAAACATAGTCCCGGATGCGCTTTCGCGCATATATACAGAAGACGTATCGCCATTGGATTTAGCCAGCATCGTTGATCTGCAGTCTGAAGAATTTTAGTCACTTGACTATGTAGCACTAAGAGATAAAATGGAAGAAAACTCTTCAAAAACCCCCGATCTAAAAGTGATAGACGGATATATTTATAGACGCGCCGAACACGCTGACGTGGACAAAATAGCGGACGATTTGTGTTGGAAGCTTTAGATACCACGAGGATTAGTTGAGGAAGCTTTAAAAGACGCTCACGAAGACCCACTATCATCCCACGGCGGCATAAACAAAACGTTAGAAAAACTTAGACGGTTTTGCTATTGGCCCAATTTGGTGTCCGATGTAAAAACTTATATCAATAACTGCCATGTGTGTAAGAGCACAAAATATCCCAACCGCACCCTTCGACCTCCGTTAGGGAATACTGGGCAATCTGACAGGATTTTCCAGAAGCTGTTTGTCGATTTCCTTGGGCCTTATCCTCGCAGTCGATCTGGTCATATAGGGATATTTATTGTGTTGGACCAGTTGTCTAAGTTTCCCTTTCTTAAGCCAGTAAAAAAATTTACTGCGGATATCGTAACACGATAATTAGAGGAAGAATTGTTTCACTGTTTTGGGGTTCCGGAAACAATCGTTTCTGATAATGGTGTGCAGTTCGGGTCCGAGGTTTTTAACTCTCTGCTGAGAAAATATCACATTGGGCACACTTATACGGCTTTTTACGCTCCTCAGGCCAACGCCTCAGAACGAGTGAACAGATCCATTATATCTGCGCTAAAATCTTATGTTCGCCCAAATCAAAAGAATTGGGATGAGCAAATCAGCAGCGTTTGCTGCGCTCTGCGTTCCTCTGTCCATTCAGGTATAAATACGACTCCATATCGTCTCGTTTTCGGCCAGCACATGGTGGTCGATGGAGCCAGCTATAAGCTGTTAAGGAAGTTGCAAATGTTAGAAGACCGTACGGTACAGCTTAGCAAAGAAGATTCGCTTGACATCATTTGACACAAGGCAAAAGATACAATGCAGGCCCAGCACCCTCGAAATGAAACAACATACAATTTACGTAGTTGGGAGGTGTCATTTGTTGTAGGTTAGGAGATATATCGCCGAAACTTCCAACAAAGCAATTTCGCAAAAGGCTTTAGTGCGAAATTGGCACCAGCTTTTATAAAAAGTCGGATAAGACGGAAGCTGAGGAATTGCTACTATGAGGTTGAAGATTTGCAAGGTAAACTTATAGGGAAATTTCATGCAAAAGACTTAAAGCAATAACATGCGCTGTGGATAACCCGTTTCAAGCGTGGATCCCACTTTCGGTGTTGGTCCCCTAAAGTGTGATTTTGGTGAGGGGGAAATTGTAAAGACGCTTGAAACAGCTAAATGGTTAGGAATATGTAAGGGCTCTGTTACGGCGGTCTTAGCGTCAGGCGCTCTAAAACTGTACCCGAAAGTCCAAATATTGGCTCCCTCTGTGGATCTTATTCTAGCGCCAGTGGGGGAGAAATGCTAAGAAAAAGGAGAAAGCGATGACAAAGGGAGTGTCATTTGAACGTCAGTTGGTAGATCCAACAGGGCTCGTGATATCTCGGAGAGTGTCCAGCTTCCTTTTGGAATTTGGCTCTCGAGCTGGCAACATCATCTGCTCCGCAATAGTGTGTCTTAGGAGTTGCTGGTCAAAGAGTTTTATTGTGAAAAAAAAAGAAGAAAAAAACAGCTAATAACACTAGTGAGGTGTGCTAGCAGTGATTGGACGGAAAAGATTCCAAGAGAAACGGGCATTGGTGGCCAAATCCCGAGGGTAAGCACAAGCAAATGGGATATCCCATATTTTTGTTGTTCTGCAGGGCGTCAGATTCCCATTTTCTCGCTCCAATAGATTTGGCACCCGAACGCTGCGACCCATTTCCCTAGGACCCGAGGGAAGGGGCTGCGGAGGAAGCGGAAAAAGTGCCTTATATTTTTTTTCCTGGTGACCCTAATTAAACCTAACCTCAACCTCTCCAAGAATATTTAGCCAACTCTAGGCGACGATGTGAGTGGGGCAGTGTATTCCTGATAGGAAAGTGGTCCATATGATATGCGCACGGGAAAACCACTAAAAGTGCGGAAGTAGATCACAAATTAGTGCAAGTCCAAGGCAGGGAATTTAAACGGTAGAAGAGCTAATTACCGGCCCTCGACTTAAAGCGAAACAGAGATAGCGAGAAAGTGAGAGCGCTCGAGAAGCGGAGATAAAGAAAGAAAGAAGGGCCGAAGACAGTTAGCAGCGAGCCGTATGGAGGAGTAAGCGAGCAAAAGCGTCGCCGACGAACGAGCAGCTAAGCGGAGAAGATAGGAAGAGCCATATGAGATTAAGAGAGCGGGAGTAGCTTAATTTAAGAGCAGGTGGGAACGAAAAGAAGAAAGAAATATAAAGAAATGGAAAACCTATTTATAGTAATTTATATTAATATAACTGCAGCGTTAGACTAAGGTTTGAAGGAAATAACAAAAAGAAAAGAAAAAAAAAAAGAAACCCTAATTAAAATACACGATGGTCCAATATAAGCATAGGCACTGATCTAATTCCATAATAAACGTTTACCAATGAAACGTACCCCATACCCTTTTATCCACAATTTTATAACCACAGCTTACAGCTCTCCCCCCCCCCCCCCCGAAAGCGCTTTCAACGGTGGATCGCGGTAACAAGTGAGTTTGAAACATATTCATTTTGGTTATATATACATAAACATATACATGAAACATATTCATTTTGGTTATATATACATAAGTGTACAAAATATTTAAAAATCTATATGGCCTGTGCTTGTAGTCGACTATCGTGTCCAATGAATTTGAAAACGAAATGCTCAGAGCCAGAACAGTGTCGTCTGAACAATTGGCTCAGTCGATAAATTGAACTTGCTGCAGGTTATTTATATATTTATTTATTCTTTTTATATTTATTTTTAGTCTTAATACCATTTTCCTTACCATCTAAGTTTTTTATGTAAGTTATAGCCGTCTGGGCAGATCATGGTGGAATTTTAGAGTTAGTGAAGAAACATGAATATATGTCCGATAATAAATAAGTGTTTTTAAATGAATTCTAATATGTTCTAGTTCGTGTAGTGTTGGGGAAGCCATGCCTAGTCGAAGTATGGAAGTAGGGTAGGTGTGGGGGTGTAACAGGGATCATCGGCCACTAATTTGGTCATGCGGCGCAGGTGATCATGGTAGGGTGGGCAAGCAGCTGCCGCGACAACACCAGCGCAGCACTATGCTAGACACCTCAGCTTGTGCTTAACCCGTGCAATATTTATATGTGCGAAAGCTAGTCAAAGCTATTTTGTTTCATATCTGTTGTAGTCTGTCCGGTCGATCTTGTGTTTTTGTTTTTTTTGGGGAAAAATAGCACGCGAAACCTTTATATAATCATGATTATAACAGACGAGCAGGTAGCACAGCGGTAATATTCCACCCACCCTAGCCGACGACAATAGAAGCCGGAATCAGCGCGTGCTCCTCTGGTCGCTACACTAACATCAGCTCGTGGTACTGTCGGATATCAACGTTATATGTTACATCGGTTATGGATTCATTCGAGCTTTCTTAGTTGGTTCATTGATATCTTGAGCAGCGAGAGTATATTGTATTGGTGAATGAAAAGCAGTCGGGCCGATAACTGGCTACTTTCAGCCTGCCACAGGGGAGTGCTCTTGGGCCGTAGCTATTCGCTATTTTCATTAATGACATACATATGTCTCAGAATTCAAGCTTCTGAGCATTTTTTTGTGCGCTCGCGCCTTGAGTATGCTTCAAATCACCGAAGGAACCCTACTGGGGTCGTTCAGATCGCCCGTGTTGAGAGATTGCAAATCGGTTTTTGCCATGGGAAAGGAGCCGTCAGATGATACGTTAAAAACTTTCCCATCTATAAGTGTCATATGCATTTCATAGGTAACTGCTATGTCAACATTCTCATCCAATTTATAAACTAACGGTTAAAGATTTTTTACAAATTATGTGAGCAGCACTTTTTTTACTAATGAAATTTTTAGCGGTCTGCAACATCAAATGGACTGCGGTGTTCTAGTAATCTATATATTCCGATGAAAGGAGTCTATAATTTGTATGGGTATAACAGAAGTTGCAAATAAAGAGTGATCTGAACTCTGCCACCAGGTGTTGTAATTTTAAACTTGTGCTTGTACATACTCTGACCCGTCGAACCATCAAATCCATAGCTGTAAATTAATTTGATTTTAGAACTATCCGGAAATTGGATGTAATTATTGGATGTGCAGTATGATCTAAAAGATTTTGCAATGACACTTGAGGAGCAGTTTCCATTACTTCTATTTCCATGGGCCGACACTGTAACTTAGCTTCCATTACTTGATTAAAGTTTGGGTATATGTCACTCTGATGACTTTTATTCAAAAGCCTGGTGTTCATATGTTGCTGCCTAGTAAGTGAATTTTCCAGGGGGTAAGGTGAGGTGGGTTTTTCCATTTGAAGTTGATTTCTCACTTTAGTTGTGTATTCAGGCGACAAAGGCCAAGTCCTTCCTACATTATTTCTTAGCAGAAACTGCTGCAGAATGCATAAGAAGATTCGTGTTAAAACTGTTTTGCTGTTTGCTGTGAGTTCCTACAATTTTCATCAACAGTAATTGATATTTTAGACGATATTTAGACATAAATCGCTCCAACATTTTGTTGCATTTCGGAATATGTCTTTTAATGAAGGATTCGAAATGAATGACTTTTTTATCTATTTCCTTTTTTTTATCATATTCCAGATGATTGTCGATTTGACTGTAAATCCAATCTGGGACAGATTTTATTTGTCGATTTTTTGCTGCGCCAAATTTGCCTAAATATATTAGAAAATTAATAAAAAGGTGGCCAAAGACATTACTTTGCGATCAAATTAGATATTTATTAGTACGAACTGGCGTTATTAGTTTTTTTCAGCAGGTGTCAGAACGTTTGTTATATTCCACGAAACACAGGGGACGCAAGTTCATTTTCTACAAAGTTAGACATAAAGTGGACATTACACAATACTAAAATGCTGGGACTACACATAAAAAAACTATATACATTAGATACTATAACGTGATCTTTATTCTCCATTATTTGGTGGAATTTATTGAACAAATTTACTTTAGCAGCAAGTAATTTAGCGCCAATTTCACTCTCATAATCAGCTAATAGATTGTGCACTTTTGAAGCTCACCAAAAGCTTCAGTTAAGCTTTTAACTAATGAATTTACTTTTAGAATTTAAAAGCATACGGTATATTCACTTCAAAATTTCGACTTTATTCCAAAAAAAAAGACTTTCAGACAATAGTGTGCCGTATGAAAGAGCGTTCTCTTCGAGTAGTTTCAAGAAAGCTAGCGGGTAGTCGTGGCCGTTGAATTGGATGCCACAATGTCTGATTCTGTCAACCAACTGGAAGGCGTGAGTGGACAAAGTGTTGGAGTGATTTTTAGTCTCGGCATGTTTTTTTTTGCATCCGTTGGAGGGAAGGTCCTCCATATAGATACTGGGCTGAGTTCGAGCGACGCCGATACTGTCCTCAGATGTCAAGACTACCGGGGGCACGTTGCTTTTACCTAGAGTGGCCGGGGGGACTTGCAGGCCACATGCAATCTTCTTCTTTTCCGGCAGGGCTTTGGTGGCTGGCTGCGGTGATTTGGAACGTCCCTGAGATTTGGCATACTGTAGTGTGAGATCCGCTAGTCGTGTTCAGAAGGTTCGAGTTTACCTTCGATGAACGTAGCGAATTAATTTGATTTTAGAACTATCCGGAAATTGGATGTAATTATTGGATGTGCAGTATGATCTAAAAGATTTTGCAATGACACTTGAGGAGCAGTTTCCATTACTTCTATTTCCATGGGCCGGCACTGTAACTTAGCTCCCATTACTTGATTATAGTTTGGGTATATGTCACTCTGATGACTTTTATTCAAAAGCCTGGTGTTCATATATTGCTGCCTAGTAAGTGAATTTTCCAGGGGGTAAGCTAAATGGGGTGTAGGTGAGGTGGGTTTTTCAATTTGAAGTTGATTTCTCACTTTAGTTGTGTATTCAGGCGACAAAGGCCAAGTCCTTCCTACATTATTTCTTAGCAGAAACTGCTGCAGAATGCATACGAAGATTCGTGTTAAAACTGTTTTGCTGTTTGCTGTGAGTTCCTACAATTTTCATCAACAGTAATTGATATTTTAGACGATATTTAGACATAAATCGCTCCAACATTTTGTTGCATTTCGGAATATGTCTTTTAATGAAGGATTCAAAATGAATGACTTTTTTATCTATTTCCTTTTTTTTTATCATATTCCAGATGATTGTCGATTTGACTGTAAATCCAATCTGGGACAGATTTTATTTGTCGATTTTTTGCTGCGCCAAATTTGCCTAAATATATTAGAAAATTAATAAAAAGGTGGCCAAAGACATTACTTTGCGATCAAATTAGATATTTATTAGTACGAACTGGCGTTATTAGTTTTTTTCAGCAGGTGTCAGAACGTTTGTTATATTCCACGAAACACAGGGGACGCAAGTTAATTTTCTACAAAGTTAGACATAAAGTGGACATTACACAATGCTAAAATGCTGGGACTACACATAAAAAAACTATATACATTAGATACTATAACGTGATCTTTATTCTCCATTATTTGGTGGAATTTATTGAACAAATTTACTTTAGCAGCAAGTAATTTAGCGCCAATTTCACTCTCATAATCAGCTAATAGATTGTGCACTTTTGAAGCTCACCGAAAGCTTCAGTTAAGCTTTTAACTAATGAATTTACTTTTAGAATTTAAAAGCATACGGTATATTCACTTCAAAATTTCGACATTATTCCAAAAACAAAGACTTTCAGACAATAGTGTGCCGTATGAAAGAGCGTTCTCTTCGAGTAGTTTCAAGAAAGCTAGCGGGTAGTCGTGGCCGTTGAATTGGATGCCACAATGTCTGATTCTGTCAACCAACTGGAAGGCGTGAGTGGACAAAGTGTTGGAGTGATTTTTAGTCTCGGCATGTTTTTTTTTGCATCCGTTGGAGGGAAGGTCCTCCATATAGATACTGGGCTGAGTTCGAGCGACGCCGATACTGTCCTCAGATGTCAAGACTACCGGGGGCACGTTGCTGTTACCTAGAGTGGCCGGGGGGACTTGCAGGCCACATGCAATCTTCTTCTTTTCCGGCAGGGCTTTGGTGGCTGGCTGCGGTGATTTGGAACGTCCCTGAGATTTGGCATACTGTCGTTTGAGCTCCGCTAGTCGTGTTCAGAAGGTTCGAGTTTACCTTCGATGAACGTAGCGAAGTTCCTTGTCAGGTCGTCGACGAAATCTTCTTTGTCGAACCTTAACTCATGTACGAATGCTTCGAGTTTGTCTCGACGGCGCTAAAATATCCATCCGATACCTACCCGGGTATTCTTGATTGATTCTGCAGGGCAATACTCACTCTGGTCATTGTCAGTACTTTAGTCAATGAATGGGGGTGGAATCTTCTGAAACTGAAGTTGATTTTTTGAAGTACTTATGTTTGTGATGCATATTTGGTGTTACTGGGTTCATTGGTGTGTTTAACTCTGCACTACGATTACTTTTCAGACCGGCACTGTACTTTTTATCGCGATGATTTGGGAAATTTGTCAATACCGACACTGGGAAATTAGCCCCTTAGATAACTTGTTGATATTTGTATATTTCAGCCGATTCAAGGTTGGTGGGGCCCTGAGGCCAGTTGATGGTAGGGGCTTTAACAATAAATGTAAAAAGTTTGTCTCACAATAATTTTGTTCATGTTTAGAATAATATAACGTTTATTTATTTAGGTTATAAAAGTTATACGAGATTTCATTGTCGTGCGTAATCTATTTTTGATCAGTTTCATTTTGGAGAATAATCCCTCCACTGCAAGTGAATACTATCATGGAAAAGTATATGCGAGAACTATTTAAAAATATCCAAAAGTTGATTGCAGGTTGTTTTCCATAATTATGCGAAAATAAATTTTGCTCCAGAATCTTCGGTTTTTCCTCTATGACCTTGTTAGTTCGTCGAGTTGGACCAGTTCATTGCCAAGATTCGATTCTACATCTTCTTGGAAATCAATTCAATTGTAATCGTTTGGCGATCATCGAAAAATCAAAATCATTCGTAAACAGCTTCATATGCTGTAATTCTTTTTGACAAAGACGTGTTAAGCGATTCTACAACTGGAAGAAAAGCTTCAACGCGGAATTTATCTCTTGGTGACAGCAGGACACGAGATGTTCTTTTCTCCTCGATTGGTTGGAATCGTACGTTCGGTTTTTTCAACTCTTGAATTTGTGTCATAATTTCTGATTTCACCAATTGCTTTTCTTCATTTTAAAACGTCGCGAATGAATTCCTTTTCGACACTACAAAAGATTGTAAGGATTTCAGTGCTTTGACAGCGGTATTAACTACCATCCTCATGCCAAGAATGTCATGCCAAATTTTCGAATAGACAACAGTTTCCAGGCGATCCATTTTTCGAATAAGTCCGAAAGCTTTATTCTCCACAACAGCCTATTGATTTTCGTCAATGGTAATCGTAGTCAAGGCTTCATGGATCTCATGATAACCGTAATTGAGAGCTCTGCTGCTAGGATGCGAATCGGTTTTTGCCATGGGAAAGGAGCCGTCAGACGGTTGGTTTCTGATTTTCTCCTGTTTATTGAATAATTTGTTATTCTTTGCTTATTGTTTATTGTTTAAGATAGAAATAAGTTAGTTTAGCCAGTTAAGGTTTATCCGTTGGCAAATAAATAAATAAATTAAATAGCGTTCAAGCACGGAGCGATGGAAATTTGTTCGAAGAAAGAGCTGTTTTTCAAGGCTGATGTAACGAACCAAGGTTGATCAAAAAATATTTGGTATTGCACATCGGATGCTTAATTCTATATTATATTAAGTTAATCAAGTTTTGATCAAATATTTCAAAATTTTTTTTTTGGCGTTTATGCAAAAATTTGGGTTGTTCCAGCCACAGTGCACAGATTGGACAACATTGACTAGATTTAGTTCCAATTAATACGTTAAAAACTTTCCCATCTATAAGTGTCATATGCATTTCATATGTAACTGCTATGTCAACATTCTCATTCAATTTATAAACTAACGGTTAAAGATTTTTTCCAAATTATGTGAGCAGCACTTTTTTTTACTAATGAAATTTTTAGCGGTCTGCAACGTCAAATGGACTGCGGTGTTCTATTAATCTATATATTCCGATGATAGGAGTCTATAATTTGTATGGGTATAACAGAAGTTGCAAATAAAGAGTGATCTGAACTCTGTCCACCAGGTGTTGTAATTTCAAACTTCTGCTTGTATATACTCTGACCAATAAAATCCATAGCTGTACATTAATTTGATTTTAGAACTATCCGAAAATTGGATGTAATTATTGCATGTGCAGTATGATCTAAAAGATTTTGCAATGACACTTGAGGAGTAGTTTCCATTACTTCTATTTCCATGGGCCGGCACTGTAACTTAGCTTACATTACTTGATTAAAGTTTGGGTATATGTCACTCTGATGACTTTTATTCAAAAGCCTGGTGTTCATATGTTGCTGCCTAGTAAGTGAATTTTCCAGGGAGTAAGCTAAATGGGGTGTAG
>OZ018402.1:44607289-44814789 GCA_963969585.1 Drosophila helvetica | reverse complement strand
TGCTTAATTCTATATTATATTAAGTTAATCAAGTTTTGATCAAATATTTTAAAATTTTTTTTTTTGGCGTTTATGCAAAAATTTGGGTTGTTCCAGCCACAGTGCACAGATTGGACAACATTGACTAGATTTAGTTCCAATTAATACGTTAAAAACTTTCCCATCTATAAGTGTCATATGCATTTCATATGTAACTGCTATGTCAACATTCTCATTCAATTTATAAACTAACGGTTAAAGATTTTTTCCAAATTATGTGAGCAGCACTTTTTTTACTAATGAAATTTTTAGCGGTCTGCAACATCATATGGACTGCGGTGTTCTATTAATCTATATATTCCGATGAAAGGAGTCTATAATTTGTATGGGTATAACAGAAGTTGCAAATAAAGAGTGATCTGAACTCTGTCCACCTGGTGTTGTAATTTCAAACTTCTGCTTGTACATACTCTGACCCGTCGAACCATCAAATCCATAGCTGTAAATTAATTTGATTTTAGAACTATCCGGAAATTGGATGTAATTATTGGATGTGCAGTATGATCTAAACGATTTTGCAATGACACTTGAGGAGCAGTTTCCATTACTTCTATTTCCATGGGCCGGCACTGTAACTTAGCTCCCATTACTTGATTATAGTTTGGGTATATGTCACTCTGATGACTTTTATTCAAAAGCCTGGTGTTCATATGTTGCTGCCTAGTAAGTGAATTTTCCAGGGGGTAAGGTGAGGTGGGTTTTTCCATTTGAAGTTGATTTCTCACTTTAGTTGTGTATTCAGGCGACAAAGGCCAAGTCCTTCCTACATTATTTCTTAGCAGAAACTGCTGCAGAATGCATAAGAAGATTCGTGTTAAAACTGTTTTGCTGTTTGCTGTGAGTTCCTACAATTTTCATCAACAGTAATTGATATTTTAGACGATATTTAGACATAAATCGCTCCAACATTTTGTTGCATTTCGGAATATGTCTTTTAATGAAGGATTCGAAATGAATGACTTTTTTATCTATTTCCTTTTTTTTATCATATTCCAGATGATTGTCGATTTGACTGTAAATCCAATCTGGGACAGATTTTATTTGTCGATTTTTTGCTGCGCCAAATTTGCCTAAATATATTAGAAAATTAATAAAAAGGTGGCCAAAGACATTACTTTGCGATCAATTTAGATATTTATTAGTACGAACTGGCGTTATTAGTTTTTTTCAGCAGGTGTCAGAACGTTTGTTATATTCCACGAAACACAGGGGACGCAAGTTCATTTTCTACAAAGTTAGACATAAAGTGGACATTACACAATACTAAAATGCTGGGACTACACATAAAAAAACTATATACATTAGATACTATAACGTGATCTTTATTCTCCATTATTTGGTGGAATTTATTGAACAAATTTACTTTAGCAGCAAGTAATTTAGCGCCAATTTCACTCTCATAATCAGCTAATAGATTGTGCACTTTTGAAGCTCACCAAAAGCTTCAGTTAAGCTTTTAACTAATGAATTTACTTTTAGAATTTAAAAGCATACGGTATATTCACTTCAAAATTTCGACTTTATTCCAAAAAAAAAGACTTTCAGACAATAGTGTGCCGTATGAAAGAGCGTTCTCTTCGAGTAGTTTCAAGAAAGCTAGCGGGTAGTCGTGGCCGTTGAATTGGATGCCACAATGTCTGATTCTGTCAACCAACTGGAAGGCGTGAGTGGACAAAGTGTTGGAGTGATTTTTAGTCTCGGCATGTTTTTTTTTGCATCCGTTGGAGGGAAGGTCCTCCATATAGATACTGGGCTGAGTTCGAGCGACGCCGATACTGTCCTCAGATGTCAAGACTACCGGGGGCACGTTGCTTTTACCTAGAGTGGCCGGGGGGACTTGCAGGCCACATGCAATTTTCTTCTTTTCCGGCAGGGCTTTGGTGGCTGGCTGCGGTGATTTGGAACGTCCCTGAGATTTGGCATACTGTAGTGTGAGATCCGCTAGTCGTGTTCAGAAGGTTCGAGTTTACCTTCGATGAACGTAGCGAATTAATTTGATTTTAGAACTATCCGGAAATTGGATGTAATTATTGGATGTGCAGTATGATCTAAAAGATTTTGCAATGACACTTGAGGAGCAGTTTCCATTACTTCTATTTCCATGGGCCGGCACTGTAACTTAGCTCCCATTACTTGATTATAGTTTGGGTATATGTCACTCTGATGACTTTTATTCAAAAGCCTGGTGTTCATATATTGCTGCCTAGTAAGTGAATTTTCCAGGGGGTAAGCTAAATGGGGTGTAGGTGAGGTGGGTTTTTCAATTTGAAGTTGATTTCTCACTTTAGTTGTGTATTCAGGCGACAAAGGCCAAGTCCTTCCTACATTATTTCTTAGCAGAAACTGCTGCAGAATGCATAAGAAGATTCGTGTTAAAACTGTTTTGCTATTTGCTGTGAGTTCCTACAATTTTCATCAACAGTAATTGATATTTTAGACGATATTTAGACATAAATCGCTCCAACATTTTGTTGCATTTCGGAATATGTCTTTTAATGAAGGATTCAAAATGAATGACTTTTTTATCTATTTCCTTTTTTTTTATCATATTCCAGATGATTGTCGATTTGACTGTAAATCCAATCTGGGACAGATTTTATTTGTCGATTTTTTGCTGCGCCAAATTTGCCTAAATATATTAGAAAATTAATAAAAAGGTGGCCAAAGACATTACTTTGCGATCAAATTAGATATTTATTAGTACGAACTGGCGTTATTAGTTTTTTTCTGCAGGTGTCAGAACGTTTGTTATATTCCACGAAACACAGGGGACGCAAGTTAATTTTCTACAAAGTTAGACAAAAAGTGGACATTACACAATACTAAAATGCTGGGACTACACATAAAAAAACTATATACATTAGATACTATAACGTGATCTTTATTCTCCATTATTTGGTGGAATTTATTGAACAAATTTACTTTAGCAGCAAGTAATTTAGCGCCAATTTCACTCTCATAATCAGCTAATAGATTGTGCACTTTTGAAGCTCACCAAAAGCTTCAGTTAAGCTTTTAACTAATGAATTTACTTTTAGAATTTAAAAGCATACGGTATATTCACTTCAAAATTTCGACTTTATTCCAAAAAGTATGAAAGAGCGTTCTCTTCGAATAGTTTCAAGAAAGCTAGCGGGTAGTCGTGGCCGTTGAATTGGATGCCACAATGTCTGATTCTGTCAACCAACTGGAAGGCGTGAGTGGACAAAGTGTTGGAGTGATTTTCAGTCTCGGCATGTTTTTTTTGCATCCGTTGGCGGGAAGGTCCTCCATTTAGATACTGGGCTGAGTTCGAGCGACGCCGATACTGTCCTCAGATGTCAAGACTACCGGGGGCACGTTGCTTTTACCTAGAGTGGCCGGGGGGACTTGCAGGCCACATGCAATCTTCTTCTTTTCCGGCAGGGTTTTGGTGGCTGGCTGCGGTGATTTGGAACGTCCCTGAGATTTGGCATACTGTCGTGTGAGATCCGCTAGTCGTGTTCAGAAGGTTCGAGTTTACCTTCGATGAACGTAGCGAAGTTCCTTGTCAGGTCGTCGACGAAATCTTCTTTGTCGAACCTTAACTCATGTACGAATGCTTCGAGTTTGTCTCGACGGCGCTAAAATATCCATCTGATACCTACCCGGGTATTCTTGATTGATTCTGCAGCGCAATACTCACTCTGGTCATTGTCAGTACTTTAGTCAATGAATGGGGGTGGAATCTTCTGAAACTGAAGTTGATTTTTTGAAGTACTTATGTTTTGTGATGCATAATTGGTGTTACTGGGTTCATTGGTGTTTAACTCTGCACTACGATTACTTTTCAGACCGGCACTGTACTTTTTATCGCGATGATTTGGGAAATTTGTCAATACCGACACTGGGAAATTAGCCGCTTAGATAACTTGTTGATATTTGTATATTTCAGCCGGATCAAGGTTGGTGGGGCCCTGAGGCCAGTTGATGGTAACAATAAATGTAAAAAGTTTGTCTCACAATAATTTTGTTCATGTTTAGAATAATATAACGTTTATTTATTTAGGTTATAAAAGTTATACGAGATTTCATTGTCGTGCGTAATCTATTTTTGATCAGTTTCATTTTGGAGAATAATCCCTCCACTGCAAGTGAATACTATCATGGAAAAGTATATGCGAGAACTATTTAAAAATATCCAAAAGTTGATTGCAGGTTGTTTTCCATAATTATGCGAAAATAAATTTTGCTCCAGAATCTTCGGTTTTTCCTCTATGACCTTGTTAGTTCGTCGAGTTGGACCAGTTCATTGCCAAGATTCGATTCTACATCTTCTGGGTAATCAATTCAATTGTAATCGTTTGGAGATCATCGAAAAATCCAAATCATTCGTAAACAGCTTCATATGCTGTAATTCTTTTTGACAAAGACGTGTTGAGCGATTCTACAACTGGAAGAAAAGCTTCAACGCGGAATTTATCTCTTGGTGACAGCAGGACACGAGATGTTCTTTTCTCCCCGATTGGTTGGAATCGTACGTTCGGTTTTTTGAACTCTTGAATTTGTGTCATAATTTCTGATTTCACCAATTGCTTTTCTTCATTTTAAAACGTTGCGAATGAATTCCTTTTCGACACTACAAAAGATTGTAAGGATTTCAGTGCTTTGACAGCGGTATTAACTACCATCCTCATGCCAAGAATGTCATGCCAAATTTTCGAATAGACAACAGTTTCCAGGCGATCCATTTTTCGAATAAGTCCGAAAGCTTTATTCTCCACAACAGCCTTTTGATTTTCGTCAATGGTAATCGTAGTCAAGGCTTCATGGATCTCATGATAACCGTAATTGAGAGCTCTGCCTGCTAGGATGCGAATCGGTTTTTGCCATGGGAAAGGAGCCGTCAGACGGTTGGTTTCTGATTTTCTCCTGTTTATTGAATAATTTGTTATTCTTTGCTTATTGTTTATTGTTTAAGATAGAAATAAGTTAGTTTAGCCAGTTAAGGTTTATCCGTTGGCAAATAAATAAATAAATTAAATAGCGTTCAAGCACGGAGCGATGGAAATTTGTTCGAGGAAAGAGCTGTTTTTCAAGGCTGATGTAACGAACCAAGGTTGATCAAAAAATATTTGGTATTGCACATCGGATGCTTAATTCTATATTATATTAAGTTAATCAAGTTTTGATCAAATATTTCAAAATTTTATTTTTGGCGTTTATGCAAAAATTTGGGTTGTTCCAGCCACAGTGCACAGATTGGACAACATTGACTAGATTTAGTTCCAATTAATACGTTAAAAACTTTCCCATCTATAAGTGTCATATGCATTTCATAGGTAACTGCTATGTCAACATTCTCATCCAATTTATAAACTAACGGTTAAAGATTTTTTCCAAATTATGTGAGCAGCACTTTTTTTACTAATGAAATTTTTAGCGGTCTGCAACATCATATGGACTGCGGTGTTCTATTAATCTATATATTCCGATGAAAGGAGTCTATAATTTGTATGGGTATAACAGAAGTTGCAAATAAAGAGTGATCTGAACTCTGTCCACCTGGTGTTGTAATTTCAAACTTCTGCTTGTACATACTCTGACCCGTCGAACCATCAAATCCATAGCTGTAAATTAATTTGATTTTAGAACTTTCCGGAAATTGGATGTAATTATTGGATGTGCAGTATGATCTAAAAGATTTTGCAATGACACTTGAGGAGCAGTTTCCATTACTTCTATTTCCATGGGCCGGCACTGTAACTTAGCTCCCATTACTTGATTATAGTTTGGGTATATGTCACTCTGATGACTTTTATTCAAAAGCCTGGTGTTCATATATTGCTGCCTAGTGAGGCCTAGTGTCGATTTGACTGTAAATCCAATCTGGGACAGATTTTATTTGTCGATTTTTTGCTGCGCCAAATTTGCCTAAATATATTAGAAAATTAATAAAAAGGTGGCCAAAGACATTACTTTGCGATCAAATTAGATATTTATTAGTACGAACTGGCGTTATTAGTTTTTTTCAGCAGGTGTCAGAACGTTTGTTATATTCCACGAAACACAGGGGACGCAAGTTAATTTTCTACAAAGTTAGACATAAAGTGGACATTACACAATGCTAAAATGCTGGGACTACACATAAAAAAACTATATACATTAGATACTATAACGTGATCTTTATTCTCCATTATTTGGTGGAATTTATTGAACAAATTTACTTTAGCAGCAAGTAATTTAGCGCCAATTTCACTCTCATAATCAGCTAATAGATTGTGCACTTTTGAAGCTCACCGAAAGCTTCAGTTAAGCTTTTAACTAATGAATTTACTTTTAGAATTTAAAAGCATACGGTATATTCACTTCAAAATTTCGACATTATTCCAAAAACAAAGACTTTCAGACAATAGTGTGCCGTATGAAAGAGCGTTCTCTTCGAGTAGTTTCAAGAAAGCTAGCGGGTAGTCGTGGCCGTTGAATTGGATGCCACAATGTCTGATTCTGTCAACCAACTGGAAGGCGTGAGTGGACAAAGTGTTGGAGTGATTTTTAGTCTCGGCATGTTTTTTTTTGCATCCGTTGGAGGGAAGGTCCTCCATATAGATACTGGGCTGAGTTCGAGCGACGCCGATACTGTCCTCAGATGTCAAGACTACCGGGGGCACGTTGCTTTTACCTAGAGTGGCCGGGGGGACTTGCAGGCCACATGCAATCTTCTTCTTTTCCGGCAGGGCTTTGGTGGCTGGCTGCGGTGATTTGGAACGTCCCTGAGATTTGGCATACTGTAGTGTGAGATCCGCTAGTCGTGTTCAGAAGGTTCGAGTTTACCTTCGATGAACGTAGCGAATTAATTTGATTTTAGAACTATCCGGAAATTGGATGTAATTATTGGATGTGCAGTATGATCTAAAAGATTTTGCAATGACACTTGAGGAGCAGTTTCCATTACTTCTATTTCCATGGGCCGGCACTGTAACTTAGCTCCCATTACTTGATTATAGTTTGGGTATATGTCACTCTGATGACTTTTATTCAAAAGCCTGGTGTTCATATATTGCTGCCTAGTAAGTGAATTTTCCAGGGGGTAAGCTAAATGGGGTGTAGGTGAGGTGGGTTTTTCCATTTGAAGTTGATTTCTCACTTTAGTTGTGTATTCAGGCGACAAAGGCCAAGTCCTTCCTACATTATTTCTTAGCAGAAACTGCTGCAGAATGCATAAGAAGATTCGTGTTAAAACTGTTTTGCTGTTTGCTGTGAGTTCCTACAATTTTCATCAACAGTAATTGATATTTTAGACGATATTTAGACATAAATCGCTCCAACATTTTGTTGCATTTCGGAATATGTCTTTTAATGAAGGATTCAAAATGAATGACTTTTTTATCTATTTCCTTTTTTTTTATCATATTCCAGATGATTGTCGATTTGACTGTAAATCCAATCTGGGACAGATTTTATTTGTCGATTTTTTGCTGCGCCAAATTTGCCTAAATATATTAGAAAATTAATAAAAAGGTGGCCAAAGACATTACTTTGCGATCAAATTAGATATTTATTAGTACGAACTGGCGTTATTAGTTTTTTTCAGCAGGTGTCAGAACGTTTGTTATATTCCACGAAACACAGGGGACGCAAGTTAATTTTCTACAAAGTTAGACATAAAGTGGACATTACACAATACTAAAATGCTGGGACTACACATAAAAAAACTATATACATTAGATACTATAACGTGATCTTTATTCTCCATTATTTGGTGGAATTTATTGAACAAATTTACTTTAGCAGCAAGTAATTTAGCGCCAATTTCACTCTCATAATCAGCTAATAGATTGTGCACTTTTGAAGCTCACCAAAAGCTTCAGTTAAGCTTTTAACTAATGAATTTACTTTTAGAATTTAAAAGCATACGGTATATTCACTTCAAAATTTCGACTTTATTCCAAAAAAAAAGACTTTCAGACAATAGTGTGCCGTATGAAAGAGCGTTCTCTTCGAGTAGTTTCAAGAAAGCTAGCGGGTAGTCGTGGCCGTTGAATTGGATGCCACAATGTCTGATTCTGTCAACCAACTGGAAGGCGTGAGTGGACAAAGTGTTGGAGTGATTTTCAGTCTCGGCATGTTATTTTTGCATCCGTTGGAGGGAAGGTCCTCCATTTAGATACTGGGCTGAGTTCGAGCGACGCCGATACTGTCCTCAGATGTCAAGACTACCGGGGGCACGTTGCTTTTACCTAGAGTGGCCGGGGGGACTTGCAGGCCACATGCAATCTTCTTCTTTTCCGGCAGGGCTTTGGTGGCTGGCTGCGGTGATTTGGAACGTCCCTGAGATTTGGCATACTGTCGTGTGAGATCCGCTAGTCGTGTTCAGAAGGTTCGAGTTTACCTTCGATGAACGTAGCGAAGTTCCTTGTCAGGTCGTCGACGAAATCTTCTTTGTCGAACCTTAACTCATGTACGAATGCTTCGAGTTTGTCTCGACGGCGCTAAAATATCCATCTGATACCTACCCGGGTATTCTTGATTGATTCTGCAGCGCAATACTCACTCTGGTCATTGTCAGTACTTTAGTCAATGAATGGGGGTGGAATCTTCTGAAACTGAAGTTGATTTTTTGAAGTACTTATGTTTTGTGATGCATAATTGGTGTTACTGGGTTCATTGGTGTTTAACTCTGCACTACGATTACTTTTCAGACCGGCACTGTACTTTTTATCGCGATGATTTGGGAATTTTGTCAATACCGACACTGGGAAATTAGCCGCTTAGATAACTTGTTGATATTTGTATATTTCAGCCGGATCAAGGTTGGTGGGGCCCTGAGGCCAGTTGATGGTAACAATAAATGTAAAAAGTTTGTCTCACAATAATTTTGTTCATGTTTAGAATAATATAACGTTTATTTATTTAGGTTATAAAAGTTATACGAGATTTCATTGTCGTGCGTAATCTATTTTTGATCAGTTTCATTTTGGAGAATAATCCCTCCACTGCAAGTGAATACTATCATGGAAAAGTATATGCGAGAACTATTTAAAAATATCCAAAAGTTGATTGCAGGTTGTTTTCCATAATTATGCGAAAATAAATTTTGCTCCAGAATCTTCGGTTTTTCCTCTATGACCTTGTTAGTTCGTCGAGTTGGACCAGTTCATTGCCAAGATTCGATTCTACATCTTCTGGGTAATCAATTCAATTGTAATCGTTTGGAGATCATCGAAAAATCCAAATCATTCGTAAACAGCTTCATATGCTGTAATTCTTTTTGACAAAGACGTGTTGAGCGATTCTACAACTGGAAGAAAAGCTTCAACGCGGAATTTATCTCTTGGTGACAGCAGGACACGAGATGTTCTTTTCTCCCCGATTGGTTGGAATCGTACGTTCGGTTTTTTGAACTCTTGAATTTGTGTCATAATTTCTGATTTCACCAATTGCTTTTCTTCATTTTAAAACGTTGCGAATGAATTCCTTTTCGACACTACAAAAGATTGTAAGGATTTCAGTGCTTTGACAGCGGTATTAACTACCATCCTCATGCCAAGAATGTCATGCCAAATTTTCGAATAGACAACAGTTTCCAGGCGATCCATTTTTCGAATAAGTCCGAAAGCTTTATTCTCCACAACAGCCTTTTGATTTTCGTCAATGGTAATCGTAGTCAAGGCTTCATGGATCTCATGATAACCGTAATTGAGAGCTCTGCCTGCTAGGATGCGAATCGGTTTTTGCCATGGGAAAGGAGCCGTCAGACGGTTGGTTTCTGATTTTCTCCTGTTTATTGAATAATTTGTTATTCTTTGCTTATTGTTTATTGTTTAAGATAGAAATAAGTTAGTTTAGCCAGTTAAGGTTTATCCGTTGGCAAATAAATAAATAAATTAAATAGCGTTCAAGCACGGAGCGATGGAAATTTGTTCGAGGAAAGAGCTGTTTTTCAAGGCTGATGTAACGAACCAAGGTTGATCAAAAAATATTTGGTATTGCACATCGGATGCTTAATTCTATATTATATTAAGTTAATCAAGTTTTGATCAAATATTTCAAAATTTTATTTTTGGCGTTTATGCAAAAATTTGGGTTGTTCCAGCCACAGTGCACAGATTGGACAACATTGACTAGATTTAGTTCCAATTAATACGTTAAAAACTTTCCCATCTATAAGTGTCATATGCATTTCATAGGTAACTGCTATGTCAACATTCTCATCCAATTTATAAACTAACGGTTAAAGATTTTTTCCAAATTATGTGAGCAGCACTTTTTTTACTAATGAAATTTTTAGCGGTCTGCAACATCATATGGACTGCGGTGTTCTATTAATCTATATATTCCGATGAAAGGAGTCTATAATTTGTATGGGTATAACAGAAGTTGCAAATAAAGAGTGATCTGAACTCTGTCCACCTGGTGTTGTAATTTCAAACTTCTGCTTGTACATACTCTGACCCGTCGAACCATCAAATCCATAGCTGTAAATTAATTTGATTTTAGAACTTTCCGGAAATTGGATGTAATTATTGGATGTGCAGTATGATCTAAAAGATTTTGCAATGACACTTGAGGATCAGTTTCCATTACTTCTATTTCCATGGGCCGGCACTGTAACTTAGCTCCCATTACTTGATTATAGTTTGGGTATATGTCACTCTGATGACTTTTATTCAAAAGCCTGGTGTTCATATATTGCTGCCTAGTAAGTGAATTTTCCAGGGGGTAAGCTAAATGGGGTGTAGGTGAGGTGGGTTTTTCCATTTGAAGTTGATTTCTCACTTTAGTTGTGTATTCAGGCGACAAAGGCCAAGTCCTTCCTACATTATTTCTTAGCAGAAACTGCTGCAGAATGCATAAGAAGATTCGTGTTAAAACTGTTTTGCTGTTTGCTGTGAGTTCCTACAATTTTCATCAACAGTAATTGATATTTTAGACGATATTTAGACATAAATCGCTCCAACATTTTGTTGCATTTCGGAATATGTCTTTTAATGAAGGATTCAAAATGAATGACTTTTTTATCTATTTCCTTTTTTTTTATCATATTCCAGATGATTGTCGATTTGACTGTAAATCCAATCTGGGACAAATTTTATTTGTCGATTTTTTGCTGCGCCAAATTTGCCTAAATATATTAGAAAATTAATAAAAAGGTGGCCAAAGACATTACTTTGCGATCAAATTAGATATTTATTAGTACAAACTGGCGTTATTAGTTTTTTTCAGCAGGTGTCAGAACGTTTGTTATATTCCACGAAACACAGGGGACGCAAGTTAATTTTCTACAAAGTTAGACATAAAGTGGACATTACACAATACTAAAATGCTGGGACTACACATAAAAAAACTATATACATTAGATACTATAACGTGATATTTATTCTCCATTATTTGGTGGAATTTATTGAACAAATTTACTTTAGCAGCAAGTAATTTAGCGCCAATTTCACTCTCATAATCAGCTAATAGATTGTGCACTTTTGAAGCTCACCAAAAGCTTCAGTTAAGCTTTTAACTAATGAATTTACTTTTAGAATTTAAAAGCATACGATACATTCACTCCAAAATTTGGACTTTATTCCAAAAAAAAAAAAGACTCAGACAATAGTGTGCCGTATGAACGAGCGTTCTCTTCGAGTAGTTTCACGAAAGCTAGCGGATAGTCGTGGCCGTTGAATTGGATGCCACAATGTCTGATTCTGTCAACCAACTGGAAGGCGTGAGTGGAAAAAGTGTTGGAGTGATTTTCAGTCTCGGCAAGTTTTTTTTTGCATCCGTTGGAGGGAAGGTCCTCCATTTAGATACTGGGCTGAGTTCGAGCGACGCCGATACTGTCCTCAGATGTCAAGACTACCGGGGGCACGTTGCTTTTACCTAGAGTGGCCGGGGGGACTTGCAGGCCACATGCAATCTTCTTCTTTTCCGGCAGGGCTTTGGTGGCTGGCTGCGGTGATTTGGAACGTCCCTGAGATTTGGCATACTGTCGTTTGAGATTCGCTAGTCGTGTTCAGAAGGTTTGAGTTTACCTTCGATGAACGTAGCGAAGTTCCTTGTCAGGTCGTCGACGAAATCTTCTTTGTCGAACCCTAACTCATGTACGAATGCTTCGAGTTTGTCTGGACGGCGCTAAAATATCCATCCGATACCTACCCGGGTATTCTTGATTGATTCTGCAGGGCAATACTCACTCTGGTCATTGTCAGTACTTTAGTCAATGAATGGGGGTGGAATCTTCTGAAACTGAAGTTGATTTTTGATTTTGAAGTACTTATGTTTTGTGATGCATAATTGGTGTTACTGGGTTCATTGATGTTTAACTCTGCACTACGATTACTTTTCAGACCGGCACTGTACTTTTTATCGCGATGATTTGGGAAATTTGTCAATACCGACACTGGGAAATTAGCCGCTTAGATAACTTGTTGATATTTGTATATTTCAGCCGGATCAAGGTTGGTGGGGCCCTGAGGCCAGTTGATGGTAACAATAAATGTAAAAAGTTTGTCTCACAATAATTTTGTTCATGTTTAGAATAATATAACGTTTATTTATTTAGGTTATAAAAGTTATACGAGATTTCATTGTCGTGCGTAATCTATTTTTGATCAGTTTCATTTTGGAGAATAATCCCTCCACTGCAAGTGGATACTATCATGGAAAAGTATATGCGAAGAACTATTTCAAAATATCCAAAAGTTGATTGCAGGTTGTTTTCCATAATTATGCGAAAAAGAAATTTTGCTCCAGATTCTTCGGTTTTTCCTCTATGACCTTGTTAGTTCGTCGAGTTGGACCAGTTCATTGCCAAGATTCGATTCTACATCTTCTGGGTAACAATCAACAAGATTTTTTGCTCTTGTGTTTACCTTTTCATTTGTAATCGTTTGGAGATCATCGAAAAATCCAAATCATTAGTAAACAGCTTCATATGCTGTAATTCTTTTTGACAAAGACGTGTTGAGCGATTCTACAACTGGAAGAAAAGCTTTAACGCGGAATTTATCTCTTGGTGACAGCAGGACACGAGATGTTCTTTTCTCCCCGATTGGTTGGAATCGTACGTTCGGTTTTTTTAACTCTGGAATTTGTGTCATAATTTCTGATTTCACCAATTGCTTATCTTCATTTTCAAATGTCGCGAATGAATCCCTTTTCGACACTACGAAAGATTGTAAGGATTTCAGTGCTTTGACAGCAGTATTAAGTACCATCCTCATGCCAAGAATGTCATGCCAAATTTTCGTATAGACAACAGTTTCCAGGCGATCCATTTTTCGAATAAGTCCGAAAGCTTTATTCTCCACAACAGCCTTTTAATTTTCGTCAATGGTAATCGTAGTCAAGGCTTCATGGATCTCATGATAACCGTAATTGAGAGCTCTGTCTGCTTCATAGTTGCATGACCAGAGTGTTGCACTCAAATTCTTCACGGAGTAGACTTTATCGGCTGTATTCATTACTTCATTCAAAATAATATATCGGGCAGTCGATGTGGTGAAGAAAACGAAAAGCTGTTGAATGAAGACGAATAAAATGGACAGCAGATGTACATGTGCAGCATATGTTTTCCCAGCCAAATTCAATGAATGTGCGCAGCATGGAACAAAAATAGCATAAAGATTCAACTTTCTGTATCAAAGCTTGCATGCCGTTATACGTCCCATACATATTGGGCGCATTGTCATAAAATTGATTCCGGCAGTTTTTGATTTATATTTCGAGATCTTCGAAACATTTCACTAGAGCGTTTGTCATGTCTTGACCAGCATGTCCACAATTGGGGATAAGATTCAGAAAACGTTCAACTGGGCTGATTCCTTTCATATATCTTGTAATCACCGTCAACTGATCTATGTGTCCTTCATCAGGAGTGGAGTCAACCAATACAGAGTAGTTCTTTGCTTTCTTCATTCGAGTACAAATTTCGGTCAATACTTCTTTAGCCATCATCTCAATGAGTTCTTCGCAGATTGTAGAAGACAAATAATTGACATGCCCCCTTCCCATGCTTCTGTCTTTCGTAAGATGGAAATTAATTCCAGAATCCCAAGGTAATTTCTATTTTTTTTGAAATAATAATTTCGTCATCACCTCGGAAAGCCAGTCCCCCCCGTTCAGTAAAGAAATTGAGTGTAGAAACGACTCTCATAAGTACTTGTCGCCAGTATAAAGTCGCTTCTTGAACCTATAAGAGCAAAAAAGACAACATGTCAACAATAATAATACTTACTCTTGAAGATACATTTTCAGTACTCATAAATACGTACTTGTCTACTGAGTTGTTTATCTATGCGGGAAATTTCATTCGAACGTCGGGATAAACTCATAATTAACTTGATATGACTTTTAGACGCTTAATGACTTGCTACATCGTGATGAATTTTTCCAATCACAACGAGAGGGAACGTTGTGAGCTGCGTCTACCGCCGTGGCTCTACTTTATACCCGGTACTCAGTCAGTATATATGCATGTGAGCCTGTTGTAATTTATTACATGATGTTTCCATATTTGTTTATATACATTTTTTACATCTGCATTTTCTACATGTCTTTATCTACTTCCTACATTCCTATACACGCCTGTGTACGAGAGAGAGAGGGAATGAGTCAGCGCTTGGAAGGCCACTGAAATTTCATTTGTTCCTTCTGGCTATACTAATGATCCGATCTGATCCAAATTCAACATTTCGATAGATATGGTCATTTTCTATGATTCTGCGTTTTTGGTTTTCCCGTATCTTCAAAATTGTATATTTTCGTCCTTTGTGGAGGCGGAAGGGGGCGTGGCCAAATTTTGAAACAAACTCGTCTCGGCTTGAAATCACAGGAGCTTGGATAGAAAATTTGGTTGATCTAGCTCTTATAGTCTCTGAGATCTAGGCGTCAAAAGATTATATCAGGCATAGCGCCTACCCCGGTGTGTGAGAGAGAGCGAGAGGGAACAATGCATTTCGAAATGGTTTTCTTCATTTATGATCCGATCTGATCCAGATTCAATACTCTGATAGATATGGTCATTTTCTATGATTCTGCGTTTTTGGTTTTCCCGTATCTTCAAAATTGTAGATTTTGATTTTAATTTTCTAAGCCATCATAACCAGTGAAGGCTCTGAAAATAAATACATTTTAATTTTGTCTTTATTTGTCGTGGATTATTTTTAGTGGATTTTTCAAGGGTGCCTTAAACAGGCTATAAGATTGTTATATTGTGACATATTATAAAAAATGTTCACCTCATTTAATTCTTGGCAACTTTTTTTATTCGAAGGAATCAATTCAGTTTCTTCACTGACGTTTACCTAAGATATCTTGCTTTTAATTCGTATACATAGGTTTTGGTCAAGCAGAACATAATTATTGTATCACACTGAACTGATCATATATAACTGAGGAACGTACATAAAATAAGTAATTTATGACTGCTAGGGTGTGTGTTCATAAAACATGAACAGAAACCGACAAAGGCCAACCAATAAACAATACAGTCCACTTGAAGGAGGCTACTTGAGAAAAAGGACACATAGAGTTCGACCATAAAATCATATACATGGGCACGTCGAACCCAAAGCGTGGTTACAAGTGCCGCACATCCCTCCTTTTCTTAGCGTTGGTCTTATTTTTATAGCCTATTTACACTACAGTGAGTTACCTATCGATAAACGAGGAAACTCAATAACTCAGAACTGGTGTCTACACTACACAAAAGTTGAGTTATTGAGTTATTGAGTTTTGGCTTGCTGGCAAACACGAGCGTGCGTTGTTTTGTTTAAATTATTAAATTACGCAAATATGAACTTCGAGGAAACATTTATGTTGTATTCGGCGCAGCTAGAAGCAGCGATGGTGTGATGTATTGATTTGGCGACAATGTGTGCACAAACTGTGGAGTATTTGGATAACATTTTAAATACACTCATTTGGACCCTGGTAAGAAATTGGTATTTCATTTTCAAGTGCTTCTATTTCATAATAATATTGAATTATAATAGCCGCGATATGGATCTTTTTGGGAGGAGGACGTTGCGAAGAACTCTGATGCCTTTTTTAAGGAAAATTTCCGCCTGGAAAGGCATGCGTTCAACATACTTGATGGACTGTTGCCCAAACTCCAAAAGAAAGACACTCCTTTTCGACTGGCAATCCCTCTGTAGAAGAGAATAGCCATTGCCTAGGATCCTCTGCGGAATATCATACTGTAGTGTGTCTATTTGCTGTGTCAAACGCCATTTCATGAACATATATATAAATAAAAATTGAAAAAAGTACAATTTTGTTTCATTTATTTGCTTATTTATTTTTAAAAATGTGCCAAAAGTCCAGGAATGCCTGTAAGGCCTTAAGTGACCAAACAAATCTCGTATCTAGGGATAAAATTGTATTAAAAGTATTGTTTTTAGGAAATATTTGTTTGTTTACCTTTTTTCTCCATAATCACATTTGTTTTTTGTTGTTTTTTTAGTGGTGATATTTCCACGATAGGCAGATCAGGGTTGAAATATTCGGAAAATCGGAAAACTCGATTGAAACTCAACCTAAACTCAACTTTTTTGCCACCTCTAGGGCCCCTATGCTGCCCCATGTAAATGAAACTCGAGTTTTGCCCGAAACTCAATAACTCAACTGTAGTGTAAACAGGCTATTAATTACCTTATATTTTCCTATATATAATGCATACGTTTTGAAAATAAAACAGTTTGAATTTACAACTCAACTCGCAAGTGTTTCGCCTACCCCGGTGTGTGAGAGAGAGCGAGAGGGAACAATGCATTTCGAAATGGTTTTCTTCATTTATGATCCGATCTGATCCAGATTCAATACTCTGATAGATATGGTCATTTTCTATGATTCTGCGTTTTTGGTTTTCCCGTATCTTCAAAATTGTAGATTTTGATTTTAATTTTCTAAGCCATCATAACCAGTGAAGGCTCTGAAAATAAATACATTTTCATTTTGTCTTTATTTGTCGTGGATTATTTTTAGTGGATTTTTCAAGGGTGCCTTAAACAGGCTATAAGATTGTTATATTGTGACATATTATAAAAAATGTTCACCTCATTTAATTCTTGGCAACTTTTTTTATTCGAAGGAATCAATTCAGTTTCTTCACTGACGTTTACCTAAGATATCTTGCTTTTAATTCGTATACATAGGTTTTGGTCAAGCAGAACATAATTATTGTATCACACTGAACTGATCATATATAACTGAGGAACGTACATAAAATAAGTAATTTATGACTGCTAGGGTGTGTGTTCATAAAACATGAACAGAAACCGACAAAGGCCAACCAATAAACAATACAGTCCACTTGAAGGAGGCTACTTGAGAAAAAGGACACATAGAGTTCGACCATAAAATCATATACATGGGCACGTCGAACCCAAAGCGTGGTTACAAGTGCCGCACATCCCTCCTTTTCTTAGCGTTGGTCTTATTTTTATAGCCTATTTACACTACAGTGAGTTACCTATCGATAAACGAGGAAACTCAATAACTCAGAACTGGTGTCTACACTACACAAAAGTTGAGTTATTGAGTTATTGAGTTTTGGCTTGCTGGCAAACACGAGCGTGCGTTGTTTTGTTTAAATTATTAAATTACGCAAATATGAACTTCGAGGAAACATTTATGTTGTATTCGGCGCAGCTAGAAGCAGCGATGGTGTGATGTATTGATTTGGCGACAATGTGTGCACAAACTGTGGAGTATTTGGATAACATTTTAAATACACTCATTTGGACCCTGGTAAGAAATTGGTATTTCATTTTCAAGTGCTTCTATTTCATAATAATATTGAATTATAATAGCCGCGATATGGATCTTTTTGGGAGGAGGACGTTGCGAAGAACTCTGATGCCTTTTTTAAGGAAAATTTCCGCCTGGAAAGGCATGCGTTCAACATACTTGATGGACTGTTGCCCAAACTCCAAAAGAAAGACACTCCTTTTCGACTGGCAATCCCTCTGTAGAAGAGAATAGCCATTGCCTAGGATCCTCTGCGGAATATCATACTGTAGTGTGTCTATTTGCTGTGTCAAACGCCATTTCATGAACATATATATAAATAAAAATTGAAAAAAGTACAATTTTGTTTCATTTATTTGCTTATTTATTTTTAAAAATGTGCCAAAAGTCCAGGAATGCCTGTAAGGCCTTAAGTGACCAAACAAATCTCGTATCTAGGGATAAAATTGTATTAAAAGTATTGTTTTTAGGAAATATTTGTTTGTTTACCTTTTTTCTCCATAATCACATTTGTTTTTTGTTGTTTTTTTAGTGGTGATATTTCCACGATAGGCAGATCAGGGTTGAAATATTCGGAAAATCGGAAAACTCGATTGAAACTCAACCTAAACTCAACTTTTTTGCCACCTCTAGGGCCCCTATGCTGCCCCATGTAAATGAAACTCGAGTTTTGCCCGAAACTCAATAACTCAACTGTAGTGTAAACAGGCTATTAATTACCTTATATTTTCCTATATATAATGCATACGTTTTGAAAATAAAACAGTTTGAATTTACAACTCAACTCGCAAGTGTTTCGACTTTTCTTTTAAAGTCTTAACAGGTATAATATGTATAATATGCTCTTGGTCAAAAGTTATGAGGCAAAAACGAAACGGTGCCCATAACTTTTTCCCCTACCATAAGCATACTGATGGCGTTATGAAGCAGATGTTCCCACTCTTTTATGTATACTTAATAAAATATATTTCGTTTTTTAATGCATTACTTTTACTTGTATTTTTAGAGATATCGCAGAAAAGCTACGGGTATTGGAAGAATGGTCATTATCGTCGGCAAACAGAGCGGGCTGCTTACTAGTGGGTTACGAGGCATTCCGTACTCTTGTCTTTTATCACTCATATAAATATCGAGGGAACGTGACTTCTTCAAAATTAGAAAATGTTCGAGATAAAGTTCAAAAATATCTATTAGAGCCTGGTAATTATTTATTTATAATACATAAATTACAAAGTAGTCATTATTCATATCTTAACAGGTGCAGATTTAGTCGTTTGTGATGAAGGGCATATTATTAAAAACAGCAAATCCGCCATAAGTCTTGCTGTATCAAAAATTAAAACTCCAAAACGAATAATATTAACCGGGACACCTATACAAAATAATCTTAAAGAATGTAAGTTTTTCGTAGAACTAAAGAATCACAAATTAATCCATGTTTTGCATTCACTAGGTTCCACCTACATTTTTATATATTTTATATTTATACCTCAAAAAATTATCAAATATGAAAAATTTTTATATTCTAGACGGTAAGCTCAATCTACGAAGTCTTTGGGTCTGATTTATAGATGCATTTGTGTTTAAGAATTGCAATCAGTGCAACCAGATGTAAGATATTAAAGTTATGCAAAGAAAGGAAAACTACCCCTGAAAAAACATCAGAAAATATTTCAAAAATTCTTTAAAAAACGAGAGAAAACGTTGTGAGAACGCTTATAGTGAGCTTACAATTTATGTAATTTATAAAATATAAATTATATGTCGTTTTTTATTGCTATTCGCAAATGTTTACATTTGTTTTTTACATCTGTTTTTTCTACATCTACAAACACATCTTCAAATATCTACATCTGGTCGTGGAAGGGCTAAAAGATAAAGAGAATGAGTAATCGCGTGGAAGGCATTGCGTAGCAACTGAAATTCATTTGTTCCCTTTGGCTTAATTGTGGCTATTTTAAGGATCCGATCTGATCCAGATTCAACACTGTGATAGATATGGTCATTCTCTATGATTCTGCGTTTTTAGTTTTTCCGTATCTTCTAAATTGTGCATGCCACAGATTTTTCGTCATTTGTGTTGACGGAAGGGGGCGTCGCCAAATTTTTAAATACACTTGTAACAGTGTGAAACCATAGGAGTCTGGATACAAAATTTGGTTGCTCTTGCTTTTATAGTCTCTGAGTCTAATGAGGGAGGACGGACGGACAGACAGACATTACTATGTCGACTCGGCTATTGATGCTGATCAAGAATATATATACTTTATGTGGTCGGAACGCTTTCTTCTAATCTAAAATACCCCAATACACTTCGAGTTCCGAGCACAAATCAGCTCTACCTAATGGTTTTTAGACCTGCGACATCCCTTTTTTGGTCAGTTGTTCGTTCGAGTGTGCGACTTTTAAGTTGATCTAGAAGACAATACACGCCGAACCGCAGAAGGAGCTCTAGATTTAGGTAAAAGGATATGCAAAGATGATATATAAAACAAATCGGGGCGCCGTGTTAGACGGTCACGGAATACAGCCGAATTAACCAGCCGTAATGACGACCCGGACGGTCCAACAATCTCTCGGCAAGTGAGGTGCTTTCGGGTCGAACAGGAGGCCTACGACAGCCTACGAACAGCTTATAGGCTATTCACACATGTTTTGCACATATGTTTTGCACGTTTCTATGCGATATTTAGCCTATTGTTTTCAAATGCAACCCTAAACAATTGGCGTTCACAGCAAAATGAAATTCACTGCGAAATTGTAAACAGTGGCTGACAAGAAAAACAATAAACAACAACAAAAATCACAGCACACTTCAATTTCAATGCAGATGCAGAAGTTAATAAATAGCTAAACAAAATTCCAGAGCGATCTTATGAGCTTTTTAAAGGATGGAAATAAAAAGGCAGTTTTTTGTTATTTTATTTTTTATTTATTACGATTTACACAATATTTTGCTATTGTAGATCGTATCTGTTCTGTTGACTGGCTATAATCAGCAGAAGTTTTGCTGGAATCGGGCTGTTTTCTCTGCTCTGCTGTTAAAACCTCCCAGTTTTAATTAATATCGCCGTTGTGCACATTCAACATGTGAAGACTGCAACGGCACGATACTATTGAGCTATTGTTCTTATGGGGGCCGTCAAGACCTTTTCATAAATTATCCCAAATCGAGCCTTTGAATGACAAAACGCCTCGGTGGTTTCAGGCACATCTTTCTCTCAAAATATGCCGAACCGCCTCTACAAAACATAAGACCTTGTACTTAAGACTTTGGTTGGATTTAGCAGAAATATTCACAAATGACCACAACCTTCCCCTTCCTGTCTTTTTTTATAGTGCAGATACCCAGTCAAGAAGCTCATCCTCGTCCAAGTCGCAGCAATCACCTTCTACTTCATCATCAATGTCACCATCCAACAACGTGAATAATTTTTTCATTAAAATATTTTGCTGTTGCACCACATTTATTATCCATTTTTTGTTATTGTCATCAGCTGTTTGACGATAGACGGTAGACGGTGCCAGTGTGAATCGGAGTTCCACAGTCTGTCAAAAATCCCAACGTTCCCCCGTGACGGGCACAGTGTGCTGAGGGTATTAGAAGCGGTTCGGAATTTTTTTTCATCGTCATAATCTTAAAAATGTATCGCAAAAATATCGTGCAGAAACGTGCGGCTTAGGAACATCCAAACTGGATGGCGGAACTAACTGGGAAATTTCGGAACGTTAAAACCATACGGACCATCCCCGAAAGGGATGGGCGCCTATGGGAACAGGCTATATGCTTAACAGGCTGTACAATACTAACATAAAACGAGAGGGAACTACTTTATACTACTTTATACCCGGTACTCAGTCAATATATATGTATGTGAGCTTGTAATAAATTACATTATTACATGTTCGCAAAAGGGTAAAATTTAGTTTTAGCCAAAAAAGAAAAAAAAAATTAAGTCAACCTTTTCGGAGATTTTTATATATTAGATGTTTCCATTTTTGTTTCCATAAGTTTTTTACATCTGTCTTTTCTACATGTCTAAATCTACTTCCTAAATATACATACAGGGCTGTGTGCGAGAGAGAGAGGGATTGAGTCTGCGCTTGGAAGGCCACTGAAATTTAATTTGTTCCTTCTGACTATATTTATGATCCGATCTTATCCAGATTCAATACTATGATAGATATGGTAATTTTCTATGATTCTGCGTTTTTGGTTTTCCCGTATCTTTAAAATTGTAGATTTTCGTATTTTTTGGGGGCGGAAGGAGGCGTGGCAAAATTTTGAAATACACTTTTACTGACGTGATATCACAGGAGCTTGGATAGAGAGTTTGGTTGCTCTAGCTCTTATAGTCTCTGAGATCTAGGCGGTCATCTGAACGAATGGGCACGGCGCCCACCCCTGTGTGTGAGAGATAGCGAGAGGGAACGATGCATTTCGAAATGGTTTTCTTCATTGTGGCTATATTTATGATTTGATCTTATCCAGATTCAACATTCTGATAGATATTGCCATTCTCTACGATTCTGCGTTTTTAGTTTTCTCGTATCTTTAAAATTGTGCATGCCACTGATTTTCGTCCTTTGAGTGGGCGGAAGGGGGCGGGGCGAAATTTTGAAATACACTTGTAACAGTGCGATAGGACAGGAGTCTGGATACAAAATTGTGTTCCTCTAGCTTTTATAGTCTTTGAGCTATAGGCGCTAATGAAGACGGACAGACGGACGGACATACAGACAGACATAGCTATATCGACTCGGCTATTGATGCTGATCAAGAATATATATACTTTATGGGGTCGGAAACGCTTCCTTCTGGGTGTTACACACATCAATTTTTTGCACAAATCTAATATACCCCTTTACTCTTCGAGTACCGGGTATAAAAACCATACATATTGATACGTTTCTACGATTTGTATTCCGGATTGTGAAACGCAAACAGGCTCTGGGCTTTACTTTGTTTTCCCGTCTTCGCAAATATTCGTAATCGGTATGTTTTATTTTCTTATTAATTTTGGAAAACAGAAACGACTGACCTTGTTTCTTCGTAAATATACAGCGTGATAAGACTGCCCTTATTATTTAAATTGATTGTTTTGAAGCAAAATGCAATAAATGCAAACGACAGATAGACGGTAGACGGTGCCAGTGTGAATCGGAGTTCCACAGTCTGTCAAAAATCCCAACGTTCCCCCGTGACGGGCAGAGTGTGCAGAGGGTATTAACCAAGACACATGTATATAAATCGCTGCTAGGCCTGAGTTTCGCACCCCAAGGAGACGACCCGTGGCAGCATCGAACCAACGCCCACCTAGCACCATCCCAGCGCCACACACACTTCACGGAGGAAAAGCCTCTGATAGGCAGCCTTCCGCTGGCGTTCGAAGAAGCGGCTGACCTATTACAGCTTTTCGGACTGTATCCATGGATAGCCGTGGCTCAAGACTGGAGGACCACTTGTCCGAGTAAAGGCCACCCGCAACCGGGCCGTCACTGTCACTGCTTGGGCCTCCCAAAGTGGGGAGGTGGTGTGAAGGAGCTGACGATTCTGTTTTTTTTTCTAGCCATAAGGAGACACCCCTAAGGGGACTTTGATTTTCCAACATTGGGGTTAAACATTGAAATTTTCTTATTATGTTTAAACAGAGCTCCGAAATTTTCTCTGCTGTCTGCTACCGAAAAGAGAAAAAATAAATCAAGCCCGCTAACTCTCTGAACAGAACACGTAATTTTGTTACTCTCGTGTTTTCTCTTTCATGCTGATAGGCGAAAGAAACACAAGCAGCTCTCTTACGACGACACTTTGAAGTAGCTACTGTAGCACAATGGGACATCAGACGAAAAGAGGTGGCAAAAGTCAAAGATTTTTTTGAACGCTTTGAATAAAATGAATACACGTATCTAACAGAGAATTTCCCAGAGCTTTCAAAAATAGAATTTTCAATATAATCTGACTTTGGGGCGTTTGGCTTCTAGGTCGATTTAAGTGAGGCTACCTCGCACGAAAAATAGGCAGAAAAGGGCTGTCGCAGGTGCTAAATCCCATACAAAATCATATTTTGGCCGTTTTTTGAGCACGGTAGCGTCAGGTAAGCCAAACGTCCCAAAATCGCAAGTAGGGATTTGGAGCATAGGTAAAGGAATACTCAATGAACATTTACAAAAAATATCTCGGGAAAATTTGATGAAGTTTTTTTGTAAAGTCATGTCAAAGTTTAAGAACGGCCAAAAAGTAGGTACTAATGAATTCATATACTCAGGTACACTCCACATTTTAATAATTTTCAATTTTAATTGAATTCATATATATATATATATTGCATTCCTTTTTTTGAGAACTCTAGCCTTTTTTTGACTTCTATAGCATCCAGTTCCGTATAAGTTGCAGTGAATTTGTAAACATAATTAACGTGAAAATGGCTATGGATAATACAAAGTTATTCGAGATATTTAGAACTTCAAGTACCTCAAACGAATTTGTGGAATCTGTTCTTATTGAATTGAATTTAGTATCGTACAAACCCAAGCAGTATACAGGTTAGGTTAACCCGGACGGCCCTCAGCGAGGCCTTTCATAGGCCAGTATGGCCCTTAGTTATCCGGATGGGGTGTATGGACCTTTACGGGTGTGGTGTCGAGGTTTGGAAATCCCCGAGAATCGAGGTATTTTTCGCGAAAGCAAGGAGTTCCCTTGGCGTCCTCCTGGAGGCGTCTTCCATTGATGCCAGCACCGGTGCGTCTAGGTGTCTACTCCTTGCCCGTGAGAGAGCCGGACAGTTGCATATGAGATGGTCCAGGGTTTTCAATAGCCCCGGGTTCGTGGCATTTCCTGCAGCTGTCTGTACTGGTGATGCCCAGCTTGGCTGCATGCGCCGCAGACAGACAGTGACCTGTGAGTTTTCCCACTAGTAGTCTGCAGTCCTTCCGTGGTAGATGCAGTAGATAGTGACGGAGTTTTCCGTTTCGCTCCTTGCACATGGTTCTCGAGATTCTGCAGGTGGTGGTACTTCTCCACCTGCTTTCGGTCTGCAGTCCGGCCAGTTTCTCCAGGTCGCTTTGTAGCGTCCTTAGGGAGACAGGCACGTGTTCGATCCAATCGTTTGCCAGCCCGACGCCCTCCTTTCCCAGAACGTCCGCCGCTTCGTTCCCTTCGATGCCCTGGTGACTGGGAACCCAATAGATCCGCACTGACTTGGTCGTGCTTAGTGTGTCTAGTGCCTCCCTGCTTGCCAGGACATTTCTGGAACTAACCGCGGACGAATAGATTGACCACGTTATGCTCTCGTCCGGTCTGTTGAGCGCAATGGTGGCCCTCTTCACCCTTTCCATTACATTGGGTTTCCATGCTAGTTTGCTGTCCAGTACTGTGCCGAGGAATATGACCTGTGTTTTTGGGGTTAGCCTTGTTCGGTTGATTTTTGGGGGGATCCATGCCGGTACCTTCTACCTCTTTGTAAAGAGGATGAGGTCCGTCTTGTCCGCGTTAATACTGAGTCCTATTCCATCCGCCCACTCACATATCTCCCTGAGTGCTCGTTCCATTATGTAGCTGAGGGTCGATGGACAGACGCCCGTAATAATTATGCTTATGTCATCCGCATAGGCTGTTATTTTAGGGGCCTTCCTCTCGAATCTCTTGATAAAGTCGTCGACCACCAGATTCCACAGGAGGGGTGACAGGACTCCACCTTGAAGTGCGCCTCTGTGTGCTCCCTTTACCATGGAAGCGGTGCCCCACTCTGATTGCACTCGTCTACAACTCAGGAGGTTCTTTATCCATTGGTTGATTGCTGGGTGTATGTTGGTCGCTTCTAGGCGATCCATTATTGCGTTCGTAGCCACGTTATTAAATGCTCCGGATATATCTACGAATACTCCTAGGGCATATTTTTTGTAATTGAGAGCTTTCTCGACGGTAGCTAGTAACGAATGTAGTGCTGTCTCCACCGATTTCCCTTTGGTGTAAGCATGCTGGCTAGTAGACATCAGTCCTCCTACCTCCTTCCTGATGTGTAGATCCAGCAGCTTTTCCAGTGTTTTTAGTAGAAATGAGGTGAGGCTTATCGGTCTATAATCCTTGGGACTAACATGGCTGCACTTTCCTGCCTTTGGGAGGAAGATAACTCCAAAGGTCCTCCATTGGATTGGGATATAGCCTGTACTTAGACATGCCGAGTATATCGCGGAAAGCCATGGTGTGGTCACCTCTTTGGTCATCTGCAGCATGGCTGGGAATATTCCGTCCAGTCCAGGTGCTTCTGTGCTCGTAAAGGAATCTATAGCCCATTGGATTTTTGTGTGGGTTATGAGATCTGTTGGGGGGTTCTGTTCTTCGGTTGCTAGGTCCTGTTGCGTTTCAGCATCAGTGACTTCAGTGCATCCTGGGAAGTGAGCCTCCATTAGTGCTGTAAGGGCTTCTTCGCTGCTCTCTGACCACTGTCCGTTATTCAACTTGAGCTGACTCTGTATGGTGGGTTGGTTTGAGAGCAGCTTCCTGAGTCTTGCTGTTTCCGGCACTTTCTCGATGCTGGAGCAGAAGTTCCTCCACGAGCTACGTTTTGCCTTACGTATTTCCTTCTTGTAGTTTCTGAGTAGGATCTTGTATTCCTCGTTGATGAATTCTTCATTCGCTTGTTTGGCAAGTTATAAGAATTCCCTGAGATTATTTCTTTGTAGAGAGAGGTCCCAACTGCACCAGGGTGTCATGGTCCTCTTCTTTGTTCTTCAGGGTGGGCATGATGCGTAGTAGGCATCTAGTAGAACCTTGGATAGAGTCTCCAGGGACTTTTCTATGTCTTCCGCGGATATCACTGCACCCAGGTTCGCGATCTTCGAGGTAACTGTCTTTTTAAACCTTTCCCAGTTTGTGTTCCGGGGGTTTCTGTAGACTGTTACCTTCGGAGTGTGTTCGAATTCGCACTTGTACTGAATGTACCTATGATCTGAGAAGGATATTCTGTCTAGGACCCTCCAGCCAGATACTAAGGTACTCTTTCCCGTAGAGAGTGTTAGATCTAGCACGTTTGACGAGGTGGGACCTACATATGTGAATTCCTCCCCCACGTTTCCTATATCTATGTTAGTTGATAAAATAAAGTCTAAGAGTGACTCACCTCGGTCGTTGATATCGGGGCTTCCCCACACACTGTGGTGGGTATTGGCGTCCGTACCAATGAGAAGTTGGTAGTCTTTGGAGTTGGCTTCTTCCACCAGGCTCCGTAGTTCGTCAGGTGGCGCGGGCCTGTCGTGTGCCATGTAGCAGGATGCTACCAAAAGGTGCTTCTCCTCACTCTCTACCATTACTACTCTCAGGTCGTCCGTGCTGTAATGAGACATAAGGTGAGCGTGGATTCCCTTCCGTACGAGTACGACGGTTCTGTTCCTGCTTACCGGTGTTGAGTGGAGCAAGTTATAATTTGAGGACCTTAGTCCGGCCACTGAGTTGCCTGACGCAATCCAGGGCTCCTGGACTAAGGCTATGTCAGCGGGCCCTTGCTCCATGGCCATTAGGAGCTCCGCTGACGTGATCTAACTTTTATGCAAGTTGAGCTGCAGCACATCCAGTGTCATTGGTGGCTGGCTCAACTGCACTCGACGCGTTGACTACCAACGTCAGGTCTCCGTCCTCCGAGTCTTCTGAGTCGCTTAGCACTAACCCTTGGGCGGCCTCCACGATGGTCTCCAGACCTAGGTCTTTCTCCACCTCACCTGCTTGCAGGGTGTGCGTGTCTTGATCTCCGGGGTGGCGTTTTTTAAGGCGCAGATAAACACTGCCCATTCCCCACATCTTCCCGAACCTGGGATACAGGAGGTCTTCAGCCTCCTTGTTGATCTGAAGTATTTCATATTGGCCCCCCTCGTTGGGTAGTGGGCTCCCAGTATGTAGTACTCTCCAAATGGGGCTGTGATGGATCTTCTGGGCAAAGTGAATATAAGCAAGCAATATCCACAGACGAAAAAGCCATAACAGATTCTAACATGTTTATGGCTTCTCTTGTACCCCTGCGGCTTAAACCGGTTACATCGGAATATTGGAAAAATCCGCGACCTTCGTCTGCTCACTATTGCCGCCCTATATTATTCAAATTCGCCAAAGAATCTTCGGAGTTAATAAAGTCCAGAAAAAACCATTCATGCCAATTTTGAATTTTGCAAGAAAACCCAAAAGGATTTTAAATTTTTGGATGATTCCATAGTTAAAGAGGAAAATATGGAATATGGTATTTCCCCATTGCATACAAGAATAAGATGTATGGAGTTAATTTTAAAACTGGCATATACCATTCCGCGAGAGGAAGAATCTTGCATACTAAATTTTGGAAGATTTATCTTTCAAATGCTGTTTTTTTCATGAAGATATCTTCATTCGTTCAGAAGTTATTAATTTAGCAAGCTGAAATGGCAGAATGTCCCACTGTGTGTCGTTCAGCGTTCGGCAGCTAAGCATCAGCAACTGAGAAAAAACGAGATGAAGTGGAAGCCCCAAATGCTTTTACATTTCATCACCGGCAAAGCGTGGAAGAGGAAGGAAAAAAGAGATACACACAGAAGGCACTTTCGGCAATTTTTCTCAGCAAATTGTCTCATGTGAACAAAGGACGAATAGTTGAGCAAAGAGCGAAAAGAGAACATTTAAAGTCGTAGTGTTTCAGTGTCAGTAGTGTTTTTCGATTCTGGTCTTACTCGCTTCCAGCTTTTTATGACTGTCTTTGCAGATCTGGTTTTAAGGAATGGAGTGAAAAGTGTACGCTTTCGATCGCGCCATGCAATGCTCCGTTAGCTCGATAAATTTTGAAGAATTTTGCATTTTTCGCTTCTTCTATTTATATTCACTTTTCACGATGCCTCGAATCACATACAGAACATTATCTAAACGCTTTAAAATTTGTGAAAATAGCATTAAAAACATTATAATTAAGTTTTTCAGAGACATGCTCTAAAAAAGACATAGTCCAAAATTGGAGCAATCGGTGTTAAAACTAATTAACAAAGACCAAACAATTTCGGTCCGAGATTTGTCAATGTGTCAATGATACAAAGGGTAAAACAACGCAACACCGGAATGACATCCAAAAAACAAAAAACGTAATAAAAAGTCTGCGACAAGAAGTTGGAAAACTGAGAGCTGGAAATCTTTATGATCTGTTGTGCAGTGACGCGGTTGAATGCATTGTTATGGACGACGAAATATACGTAAAATTTGACTCAACAAATTTACCCGGCCCACAAATAAGAGAGGCAGTACTGTTGACGAGTCCATGTCGACAATTCATATGGAAAAATGTGCATCAAAGGTGTTGATTTGGCAGGCTATTTGCATCTGTGGTCTTAAAATAAGCGCTTTTCTTACAAAGGCCACTATAGGTGCGGATAGCTAGGGGGAGGGGGACGACCAGGTTTCCTGGACTGACTTCAGAAAGGTCAAAAATGTCCACGCGGAAAGGGGCCCCAAGAAACCAAAGTCTACTGTTTCTCAGGGCCGGGCAGTGGCAGGCTAAGTGGTGGATCGATTCCTCCTCTTCTTCGTCCTGACAACTTCTGCAGAAGTCATTATGAGGGATTGACAGTCTGGAGGCTTGAGTTCCAATCTGCCGGTGTCCGGTGATTGCCCGTGATTCCCGTGATTATAAAGCTCTGCCGAGCGTTTCTTCGATCGACATGGCCATATCGAACGTGAGATTCTATAGGTAATGGTACTCTGCCATCGCCTGTTTGCATTTTTCTCGACGATTTCGTGCCTAAGGACTTGATCCCTCTCCGATTGGAGAGTAGTGCCTGGCTAGTTCATCGGCAGCATCATTCCCTTGGATGTATACGGGAACCCAAATCAGGAAGATTCTTCTGCGATCTCATTCAGAGACCGACAGTAATTTAGTGTTTTCATAGCTGCTTGGCTTTCCGAGAAGACGTAAAATGGGTGCCTGTCTAGAATGAGTGTGTAGAAAAAATAAATGGGCTCTTTGATTACTTCAACCTCTGGTTGGAACCTACTACAGTGGTCAGGGAGCCTGAAGCAGTGACTGATGTTGAGCTCGTTACAGTAGACCCCCACTTCCACGCGGCCGTCTAGCTTAGAGCCATCAGTATAAGTGTGGATTGCATTTGCGGATCCTGGTTGGCCCATCTCCCAGTCCTCCCCAATGAAGGATTGATGAAGGGCGTCGATAGGTGATCGCTAGAGATGCAGTAATCTGTCTTCTCTGGTAATTGCGGGAATCTCGTCATGATTTCCGAGTGTCAAGACGCTAAAGTTTTCCAAAGTCTGACTTCTCTCATTCTGAGAGCTGCCACGCGTTGAACTCGGCTGAGTTTATTGAGACAAGTTTTCTTGTCAAGGGCTGGCCACCATGCCAACACTCCATAAAGCATTATTATTCGTACGATGGCCGAAATATATATGGGGTGGAATGACATCATGGGGAATCCCATTTCAGTCCGATGGCTTTTCTGCAGGTATAGAGGGCCACTGTGGCCTTTTTTACCCTATCCTCTATGCTCAGTTTCCAGTCGAGCATTCTGTCGCGGATAAGGCCAAGGTACTTGGCATTTTTTTGATGCCTCCTGCATTTTATCATCTGATCGATTCGGCTCACCATCCGGGAATCGACCCCCAAGTCCATCAGTGCACCCTTGATGGCGGTCGGGAGGATGTTATTAAAGGCGCCTTCTATGTCTAGGAAGTCAACCAGGGTGTACTTATTACAGTTTAGGGACGCTTCGATGATCGTGTGTAGGGCCGTTTCGATGGATCTTCCGTTCTGGTAAACATACTGAGCGTCTGAGATTAGACTGAACGGATCACTCTCCATGAGATGCAGTCCCAAGAGCCGTTCCATCTTCTACGCCGTCTTCAGAAGGAAGGACGAGAGACTTATGGGTCTGAAATCTTGATAGACTGTACTCGACCCAGTTCTGCTCAACATTTACCGCCTTAGCATTATTGGAGAGTCTCCGCGAGTCTAATTTTTGAGTCCGCCAGTCAGGTTTCTTCCGGCCTCTGGTTTTACTTGAGGTGGGCAGGATTTATCGAGCGCCTCACTACAGGCGTCGGTAAATTGTTAAATAAGTTGGGTCGTATCCTCCCACGAAAACTCCTTCTCCGGGGGCACTCAGGGAGAATACCGCCCGGGGATTCGAATACCGAGTCCAGTTCATCCGCCTGATGTTCCGGAATTGGATTGGACTCGGTACTGAGAAAATAGAGTACAGTTTCTGCGTACCTGTGGTCAGAGAAGGAGTGTTCTCCTAGGATCCTCCAGGATACTATGGTCCTCTGTATCTCATGACAGTCAAGAGAAAGGTCCAGGACCTACTTACGGTTCTTAATTATGAAGGTGGGATAATTTTCCCGATTTAATATAACCATCTGGGTGGTTGGTAAGTGTAGAACATTAAGTTGAATTAAACATGTTCCTATACCATATTCCGCGACCCTACCTTACCTTATCTTACACCGTGAATTTATATTGTTACAAAACCTGAAGTTATACTTAAGTAGTAATAAAACCCAACACGCAGCATACAGACCGTCCTGTTCCGGCTATTTTCTTATTCAACGATTCTTTATCGAAAGATTTTTCACATGGTGCCGAAACCCGAAAAAGTGGCGACTGTCGGTATTCTATAGAAATAAATATATTTTCGAATACCTTTCGGGCGTGTACTAGCGAATTACTCATAGCGAGCGGAAAACCAAATTCAGCGAAAATTAAACCCACATAATTCAGCATACCGATCATCTTGCCGAGCACAGCTTACAAAGTTGTGCAATCAAATTCAAAAATACCTAGAGAGCGAATCAATAAACGAAGAAAATTTGAGCGTATTCTTGCATCGATTAAAAAACGCGCATAATAACCTAAGACAGGCAGACGAACAAGCTCTAAGAGTGCCTGTACAGGAATCAGAGAAACAGAGAGAATATGAGATAATGCTTTAATACGACGACAGAGCAGTAAGTACAGTTGCCAAAGTCGAATTCTCGATGAAACGTTTAGCTGAATCGGCAATTATGAAGGAGAGACTAAGTGAGAGGCAAGCAGAGAGCCAGAATAGAGAGCATAAGTCAAGATCTGAAGAAAGCCACATGCAAGTTGCTAATCTTAAGCGAATCAATTTAAAAAAGATTCGACTGAGCTTTTTAAAATTGGTTGCCCTTTTGGTCTCAGTTCAAGTTGGCAGTACACGAAAACCCTGCCTTAGACTCAGCAACTAAATTCCACTATTTGAATGATTCTCTTACCAATGCAGCAGCAGCGACTTTGTCTGGATTTATTCCGACTGAGGCTTGTTATAAAGATGCCATTAGTTTGCTACTTGAAGAATATGGAGACACGGAGAAAATTACAGAGAAGTATATTCAGAATGTTCTAAATTTAAAGAGCGTTCATGCAGCGGGCGTTGTACAAGGGCAACTACGGCAACTACACAACGAAGTCATAGCATGCATCCGTACATTAACAGCATTAGGGGTTCCAACTAGCAATTACTGCGTTATGGTAATGTCTATCTTAGTAAAGGCTATTCCTACCCAGCTACGACTCGAATATCATAGGATGCGTAAGCGAGACGAGTTCAGTCATAGAGCTTTTAACTCCACAGTTATTGAGAGAAGCGAGCAACTTTCATGTCTACTGGAGTACATTAAAATAGAAGTCGAAGCTTTAGAAAAAGCTCAATTGTCTGTGAGTGGGAGTGAGCAAAAGAACGAGCAAAGAGATAGAGAGCGAACCATACAAAGAGGAACAGCAGTCGGTTTATATGTTGCGGAAAAAACGAACAATAAACAATGTCTATTTTGTAAACGAATAAATCACGAATTAACGGAGTGTAGAGACAAAAGCGTATCACTTGTGCAGAGAAAGAACATTTTAAGAAGTGGAGGTCGTTGTTTTCGTTGCGGCAAGCCGAATCATACATTCAGATTTTGCAAAAATCAAAAATCAATGAAAAGTGTGCATTATGCAGCGGTCGGCATATCACAGTTATGTGCGAAAAGGATGATCAAAGCAGCGCTAAATCTGACACGAAAGTTGTTGTGAAGGAGAAAAATTCAACCACCTTAAGTACGCATGTGAGACGGATGGCCAACGAAATATATTTGCAAACGGCGAAGGCATATTTTATTAGCGAATCGAGCAAAGTCTTATCGCGTCTTGTAATGGATAATGGAAGCCAATGCACTTACGTGACAAAGAGCTTGGTCAAGCATTTGAAACTACGAGTAATAGGAAAAGAGAAAACTAGAATCTATGGATTTGGCGAATCAAAACAAAACAGGCGATTGATGCAATTAAAGCGTGTGATTGTGAAGCTGTAGAGCCAATATTCTGACGAAACGGTGGAAGTTTAGCAAAACAAACGAGCAAAAACATAGCGGACCATAAAAATAGTAGCGAGGACTTATTTGTAGGAATGAATATGCTTATCGACATCAATCTGGTAGCGGTTGATACTTTTTTCGACTGGACTATTCAGGGTCATTGTGGCGATATAGAACTCAAAGACAGATGTATTCTGAGCGTAGTTCATCAGGAAGATTTCGATATCGAGAGGTTCTGGAATTTGGAGCCAATTGGTATATCATCGTGCAGTGAATCGAACACCCACATTCAAGTGGCTGATATTGTTGTTGACAATGGAAGGTACTCAGTGAAGATGCCGTGGAAAATACCAAAAGGGGACTTGCGAGACAATAGGGCCGTAGACGTGCCTCGTCTGCGCAGCCTGACTGCCAAATTAATGCGAAGCCCCGACAAATTTATCGAGTACGATCGAGGTATACGTGAATTAGTAAGCGAAGGTATTGCAGAAGTCATTCCCAATATATCCAGCAATAGCATTGCATATTATATGCCGCACCGTCCAGTATACAGAGAAGACAAAGACATGACAAAGATGCGCATAGTTTTCGACGCCTCATCTAGCGAGCACGGATCAGCTTCTTTAAATGACCATTTAAATCCAGGTATCAATTTGTTAAACGATCTGACTGCAATTTTAATAAAATTTCGTTGCCAGAAAACTGCTGTCTTAGCGGACATTGAAAAGGCATTTCTACAAATTGCCATTGATGAAAACGATCGAGATTGTCATCGATTTCTGTATAACAGCTCGACCCCGGAGATTGGAGGACCCTATCCAGAAAAAGCGGAATACAGGATGACAAGAGTAACATTTGGAGTGACGTCGAGCCCCTTTCTCCTGGCGTCTACGATTCAGCAGCACCTCCAGCACGGAAATCATTTTATGTAGATGATTTAATCACAAGCGTAGAGAGTTTTAAAGAAGCAGAGGGACTATATGAATCAGCGACGAAGATTATGAATAAAGCGAAGTTTAATTTGCGAAAGTGGAACACAAATGATATACACTTAAAGGAGCGGATTGCAGGAAAACGCCAAATGCCCCCAGTAGAGCAAAAGGTGCTTGGAAACAACAAGAATACGATCAGCGACGAGCTTAGTGTCGACCTAGACAATTGCGTATGTTCGAAATTTACTGCCGACCAAGAAAAATGTAATGAGAGCGATGGCACGCGTATATGACCCATTAGGGTTTCTAGGCCCCTTTGCAGTAAACATCAAGATTCTACTACAGAAAATTTGGAGAGATCATCTGGATTGGGACGCCCTATTGCCAGATGAATTATCACGAGATTTTATAGCGTGGCAGCTGGACATTGCAATCCTTCAGGAGTTTGCAGTGCAACAATGCTTAACCAGAGGCAGCGTATCGGAGCTGGAAGTGCACATATTTGCAGATGCCAGTCAATCAGCGTATGGAGCGGTGGCATATATCAGGCAAATTGATCGCGATGGAAACATAAAGACGGAGCTTATATGCTCGAAAAACAGAGTGTGTCCTTTAAAAAAGAAAGAAGAGGAGGAGAATGTGAAGGTGCTTAGCCTACCTAAGCTCGAGTTGACGGCTGCATTAGTTGCATCCAGATTGTCTAAGTATCTTATATCAGAAATTAATCTTAAAATTGTTAATATATACATGTGGTCTTGATCGTCGGCGGTGGAAAGCAGACAAACCCGTATATCAAGGCAAGAGTAAGCGAGATTAACAAATTAACTAATGTATACGATTGGCATCCTTGCGAAGGCAAGTGCAATCCAGCGGATTTGTTGCCCCGAGGTATATCAGCTAAAAAGCTTCAGACCTCAGAGCTGTGGAGACATGGACCACCATGGCTATCGGATTGTAGCAGCACTTGGCCAGCAACAAGGATAACAGATACGGACGGACAAGTAACGTTATCGATTCAAGACCACAAGATAGAAGAAAACATTACCAATGCGGAAATCGAATCTATATTTGCTATTCAACGGTTCGGACATCTAAAGAAAATGTTTCAAGAAACAGGATTTGTCTTTCGTTTCATAAAATGCCTTAAATCAAAATCGAAGCATTTGAGCTCAACTACAAACAAGGAATTCATTGAGCTATCAGCTGATGAAATTGGAGAAGCGGAACGTTATTGGATCAGATTTATACATCAGCAAGAATTTGGAGCCGAGATGGTAGCACTACAGAAGGGTGACGGCATTCCAGGAAATTCAAAGCTAATTTGCCTAAAACTATCTTGTCGTTTGTTGAAGAGCGAATTTGAGGAAATATGTAATCCAATAATAATGCCAAAAAACTCATATTTTTCAGAACTTCTCGTAAGAGACGCGCATACCCAGCATAAGCATTGCGGGATAAACGCAACATTGACGAAAGTACGAAAGCGATTTTGGATAATGAAAGGGCGCCAACTTATAAAGAGTATCATCAAGCGCTGCGTTATTTGCAGAAGACTTCATTCTAAATCGGCTAACGAGCCATGGACAACTTTACCGGTCGAGCGACTGGCCACAAGTAAAGCATTTGAAACAACAGGAATAGATTTTGCTGGACTCCTTTATGTTTCTGGAAACCCAAGCGATACACCAAAGAAGGTAAACATAATGCTTTTCACTTGCGCAGAAATTCGCGCAGTGCACCTCGAACTGGTTCAGGACATGAGAGTGGAGACCTCCATGAATGCTCTACGGCGATTTATCGCTCGTCGTGGAGAAGTCAAAGTCATCATATCTGTTGGGGGACGGGGAATTCGGAAGCAAAGAAGTAAACAAATTTGTGTAGCATTCCATTTATTTTCGTAGGATACAAATATTAGAGAGAGCTCTAAACAAACTTTGTGTTCTTGCTTCGCGTTTTCCCTGCATTTGCCGGCTGTTTTTTCATCGTTGCCTATTCGTCATTTCGTAGTGTTGTCAATGGTGTTGTTTCTGGATGGTGGCGTTGCCGTATGCGCCTACGTGGCCGTTTGTGTTTAAATTTCGGCGGCAGCATTAACCCCTCCCCACCCCTGGAGGTCCTTCGGATGTTCACCTTCCTTAAAGCCGACGTCCAAGACTGCTAATTTGGCCACTGGGCGGACTATTATCCCTTTGGGTGTCCATACTGTAGCTCTGCGAACTTGTCCATCTTTGCCTGTTACTACGTCGCTAATACGCCCCTTTTGCCACAGGTTCCTAGGCAGCTGGTCGTCAAGAACGATGACTATATCTCCTGTAGCTACTGGCTTGCGTTTGGTGAAGCACTTGCTGCGTCTAGTCAGTGTTGGTGTATATTCTTTTACCCAACGCTTCCAGAACGCCTTCCAACGCCTTAGATCAGTGTTGTCTTCTGTCATTGGCTTGTAGCCACTCGGTGATTCTAGAAGCAGGTGATTTGGAGTAAGGGCATCATCGTCTGCTGAATCTAGGGAGACAAAGGTTAGTGGTCTGGAGTTAATAATGGTTTCAGCTTCCATTAGAGCGGCTCGGAGGGTCTCATTATTGAAATTATTTGATGGGCAGATCGATTTTAGGACAGTCTTCACAGATCCAGCTAGTCGTTCCCACGCTCCTCCCATGTGGGGTGCAGCTGGTGGGTTGAAACGCCATTTAATAGCTTCGGACTGGATGGTGATTTCATCAAAGTTGATTTGCTTCAGTTCCTCCTTAACGACCTTTTCAGTGGCTCTGAAGTTAGTTCCATTGTCGGAGAAGATTTCTTTTGGAGTCCCACGGAGGGCAATGAAATTCTTCAGGCAAATTACACATGAGCTTACGTCAAGCTTGTGTGCTACTTCTAAGTGTATTGGTCTCAATGTGAGGCATGTAAATAGGACTCCCCAACGCTTTTCCTTGTGCCTTCCAACGTTCACTAATATGGGACCGAAATAATCGGCACCCGTATATCTAAAGGGTCTTTCAAAGCAGGCCAGTCTGGCAGCTGGTGCAGGTGCCATTTGGGGTACCTTTGGTGTCGAATTGGCGATTTTGCAATACTCTTAGACGTGGTATATAAAATGTGCTTCGAATTAGGTTGATAGTTGACTCGTGCAGCATGTGGTGAGATTTTTCGTGGTAGTACTTTGCTACTAAAAAGGCGATTCTGCACTCTTTTGGCAATACGATGGCGTCTTCTTTTGGATTCAGGCGATCTGCTATTCCTTGTACACGTATGATGTCTTCTGCGTCTAGGTAAACGTTCAGAGCAATTAATGGGCTTGACTTGTCCACAGCTGAATGGTTTTTAAGGGAGCCGATTTCGAAAGAATATGCTTTTGACTGCGACTTTGCTGCATGTATGATTTCAGGACTCAGAGATTTTGGCAGTGATTTTCCGGCGCATTTTGCTCTTAGCTTTTGCATATAAAGGATGAAGATCGCTACGGCCCTATATAGACGTCTCCAGTCCGAAAAATAATCCACTGCAAAATCGAAGTGCTTACGTTTCGTTTTTATGAAGACATGCTTACGTAATTCGGATTGGTCGGTATTCTTATCAAAAACGACATCTTGGTGTGGCCATTTTTCTTCCGATTGTCTAAGGAATTGTGTGGCTTGGATCCATCTGGATGCATCGGGAGTTTTGAAGAATTTTGTAGCTGAGTCTACAACGTTTTCCTTCGTAGGAATCCAGCGCCACGGATTACGGTTGGTGTTATCCATGATCTTACCAACTCTATGCATAACGAAGGATTGCAATTTTCGAGGGTCCATAGTTAAACATTGAAGAACGGTTTTAGAGTCGGACCAGTATGTGCTTGTATCGACCTGAGTCCTCGAGTGTTCATGGTTCTTTTTGTTAGTCCCACTCCCATTACGGCTGCCAAAAGCTCCATGCGTGGTATTGAGACGGGTTTCAATGGTGCGACTTTACATTTGGCTGCTACTAATACTGTGTCGATGTCTTCTCTTCTCTTTATGCGAAGGTAGGTGACTGCGGCATAGGCGTCTTCACTTGCGTCTACAAATGTATGCACGCCGATCTTGTCTGCATTAGGCAGCAGGTGGGAGTAGTAGCGAGGAAATTCCAGTTCTCCAGCTTGAAGAAGTACGCTTTTCCATTGTGTCCAAAATGTAAGGAGTGTATCTAGAAGCTCTTCGTCCCATGTTATTCCAGCTCGCCATAGTTTTTGGAGTAGCATCTTCAGACCAACGGTGTAGCATGATAACAGGCCCAGTGGGTCGAACACGGACATCAATACTTGTAAGGCTTCGCATTTTGTTGGGGCTGTTTCACTATTCAAAACGTCTCTTTTCAGTCTCGCAAATCTGAAAATATACATAAAAACGTCTCTGGAGGGTTCCCAATATATCCCAAGTACCTTTTCCGGTCCCCCTAATGCTTTTGGGTGTTGGTTGTTTTTTCGTTCTCCAAAGTATTGAAGTACAGAGGTCGAGTTGGAGCTCCAGTTTCTTATGGTGAATCCTCCTTTTGCATGAATATCTCGGACTGCGGATGGAACTGCAATTGCTTCATCGTCGTCTTTGTAGCTGTCGATGAGATCGTCTACGTAGTGCGCTTTTGTAATGGACTCGTATGCTCTTGGATTTAGATTTTTGAATTCTTTCGCGTTTTTGTCGCGTACATGGTGAGCAATGCAGGGGCGCAGCTAATTCCAAATGTCATTGAGCGCATGACGAATATTCTTGGAGTTTTATTCTCTTTACGGAGAAAAAAAATCGTTGAGCTTGCATGTCGCTATCTTGAATGGTAACTTGATGAAACATTTCGTCGATGTCTGCACACACGGCAATTTGGCCGACTCTGAATGCCATTAGAACATCGGTTAGTAGAATAAGATAGTCAGGTCCGTTTCAAATAAAATCATTTAGTGATTTTCCATGACTCTTGGCAGCTGCATCCCAGACCAGCCTTATTTTACTTTGTTTATTTGGATTTAAGGCAATAAAGATCGGCAGATACCATACGCGACCCATCTGGGTAGCTGCGTCTTCGGGCTCGAGTTCAAATGGGTACCCTTCTGATATCACATTATCAATTTGGCCCTGTATTTTTTCGAACAGGTCTGGATCTTTTCTGATTTTAGCTCGTAGACATTCAAGGCGCTTTAAAGCAGCAGAGTAGCTTTCCGGCAGAATGCCTTTCTTATCTCGCCAAAGCAAACGAAGACTCTCCTTATGATCGGCTGTGCAGTTCTACCGACATAGCCTCAAAAGCACTCTCTTTTTCGATGGATTCGATCGTAGAACTCTGACTCTCTTTCGATAGAGCACCGTTGCACCGCTTTGCTTTGCAGTAACCCACTAGAAAACTGTCCACTGTTAAATTGTCTTTAAATGCATTCCATTCACGAGTATCCTGATCTGATAGTTCTTCATCCCAATTTTTGTCTGACAACCAAAGTTTTTGCATAAACAATTTTCCAACAATTGTAACTGGAGACAACCAGCCTAAAGGGTCATACATCTTTGCTAATGTAGATAAAACTATTCTTTTGTTAGTTTTTTTAGTAGGTTCATAATGGAAGTTGAACCTAAACTCGTCTTTAACTGGCTCCCATTGAAGTCCGGATTCATTCTCTTATATGGTTAATACTTTATTTTTTTCGTTATCTCTAACGTCCTTAGCAATTTCTGGGATATTTATTATCCACTTTCTTAAGTTTAACCCAACCTTATCAAACTCCTGGGTAACTTCCTTTACATGCCTTTTGGCATCCAATATGGAATCAGCACTTGTCATCAGGTCGTCCACATAAAAATCATTTTTTATGATTTCTCTAATTGCTTTATTTCTGCAATTATCTGCTATTGCAACAAGCACCTTAGTAGCTAAGTAGGGTGCTGAAGCTGACCTGGTGTTAATACATCCATATCGTCAATATCATTTGAAGCGATATACAACGGTTGTGAATTCAGTACAGCTTCAATTTGACATAAGAGGTTTGCCATTTCCTCGTAGGTTTGTCCCCAATCACTCTTTTTAAGTGATATTTCAACGATTTTAACCCAGCTTCCCAAATACCTTCAAAGTGAGGTCCGGCCGGGGGGATAAAGTGCCACTCGATTTGTTCTCTTTCTAACATTGGAACCACTTTTATATTATCCTTAAGGGCTCTCTGGTATTCTTCGTCTAATTTACGCGAAGCTCCCACAAAATTGGTTCCATTATCCGAAAAGATTTTTGCACATTATCCTCTTCTTGAAAAAAATCTTCTAAGTGCAGCTAGAAATGCATCCGAAGTTAGATCGCTGACAACTTCCAAATGAATATCCTTTGTCGCCGTGCACACAAATACGGCAATATATGCCTTATAAGATTTCTGCCCACGGTTTTTAGAACATCGGATATGGTAAGGTCCGTCGAAGTCTACCCCTGTATTTGTAAAAGAGTAAGACATTGTTGTTCTGTATTTCTGCAGATTTCCATTAATTTGTTCTGCCGTAATCTGCCGATACCTAGCACAGGTAACACACTCCTTAAGCTTTTGCTTTAAACAGTTTCTTAGCCCAAATATCCAATACTTTCGCTGGATATTATTTCGCATCAGATTAATTCCACCGTGCAATGTTTCATTATGTGCATTATTGAAAATTAAAGACGTTAAAATATAGGGAAGCTTAACCCCAAAATCTGCGCTGGAGTTTTGTAATCTACCTCCAACTCGCAGTAATCCATCTTTATCTGAAAACGGATTTAAGCCCAATATTTTACTTTTTCTTTCTATATCGTTTTTATTAATTAGGCTAGCTATTTCAGAACTGAATTGAATAGAGAGCGAGAGAGCCCGATAAAACCGAGATTAAAACAGCTCGGGCTGCTGCTAAGCCGAGTGCGAAGATCGAAAGAGGCGATATAAAGAGTAGAACGAGATGTAGTTTGCGAACTTTAGTCCGGCCACTGTATTGCCTGACGCAATCCCGTATCTTCAAAATTGTAGATTTTCGTCCTTTGTGGGGGCGAAGGGGGCGTGGCCAAAATTTGAAACAAACTCCTCTCGGTTTGATTTCACAGGAACTTGGATAGAGAGTTTGGTTGATCTAGCTCTTATAGTCTCTGAGATCTAGGCGTCAATAAATTCGATCAGGCATAGCACCCACCCCGGTGTGCGAGAGAGAGCGAGAGGGAATGATGCATTTCGAAATGGTTTTCTCCATTGCGGCTATATTTATGATCTGATCTGATCCAGATTCAACACTCTGATAGATATCATCATTGTCTATGATTCTGCGTTCCTCGTATCTTTAAAATTGTGCATGCCACAGATTTTCGTCCTTTGAGTGGGCGGAAGGGGGCGGGGCGAAATTTCGAAATACACTTGTAACAGTGTGATAGGACAGGAGTCTGGATACAAAATTAGGTTGCGCTAGCTTTTATAGTTTTTAACCTATAGGCGCTAATGAAGACGGACGGACAGACGGAAGGACATACGGAGAGACGGACGGACAGACAGACATAGCTATATCGACTCGGCCATTAACGCTGATCAAGAATATATTTACTTTATGGGGTCGGAAACGCTTCCTTCTGGGTGTTACACACATCCATTTTTTCAACAAATCTAATATACCCCTATAATCTTCGAGTACCGGGTATAAAAATCAAATGGAACCATTTACATTTGAGAATATGCCTTGGAATTTGATATTTCAACTCGATAATGACCCAAAGCACACATATCGCATCGTTAAAAAGTGGTTGATGGACGAATCTATCGAAGTTCTTGAGTGGCCGGCTCAAAGCCCGGACTTAAATCCAAAAGCATATCTATGGAATGATGTGTGTCCAAGTGTCCAAGAATCTTGGAACTCCATTCCGAAGGAGAGATGTCAGAAGCTTGTGGAAAGTATGGGCCAACTAAATATTAAATTTGTCAAACAATTCTACATTTTCAGCTTATTTTCCATGAATTTTTGGCAACATTATGAACTTGTGCTATTTCTGTAACCACCCATTATTTTTTAACTTTTTAATTTTTATTTCTTTTGTTTCAAAACATTAATTTTTTTTTTATGAATTACTTAGTTATTAAGTTAAGCTATGAAGAGCCAAAGTTGTTCTCTCAGTCCACAATCGTGTCGATAGGCAAACTATCGATAACAATTTGTGGATTTCGTTTAGCTTCCTGGATACTAAGGCCAGTAAAACCCAAAGGAAAAATTCCCAGCCCAGTTTTTATATCCGGTACTCGAAGAGTCAGGGGTATGTTAAATTTTTGCTAAAATTGGACGTGTGTAACACCCAGAAGAAAGCGTTTCCGACCCCATAAAGTATATATATATTCTTGATCAGCATCAATAGCCGAGTCGATATAGCTATGTCTGTCTATCCGTCTGTCCGTCCGTCTTTTTAGCGGCTATAGCTGAGAGACCATAAAAGCTATAGCAACCAAATTTTGTTTCCAGACTCCTGTGATATGACACTGTTTCAAAAAGGACGAAAATCTGTGGCATGCACAATTTTGAAGATACGAGAAAACTAAAAACGCAGAATCATTGAGAATCTAAGGTGCAGGTAAGAAGTAAATGGGACGCTACGTTGTAAGGTAAAACAACAAAACCGTTCAATATATTTTCAAAAAACACATTATTATATTAACTTAATAAGATTATCAAAATACTGTAACATAATAAAATAAAAAAAAGTATTCTGAAGCGAAATAAATAACTGGGACAAATTCATTATATGTGTGTCAAAACTTACAAAAGGCAAAACAAAAATTTTTAAACCATACAAATAACTTAAATAGAACATCCTTTGTTGACTAACACCTTCACTATTCGTCCTGGCATTGAATTGACCAAATTTTGGAACATTTGGATATACAATTTCTCCCATTCTTGAATAATGGCTTCTTTTAATTCTTTCAAAGTTGAAAACTGCTTCCCGTTGGCATACACCCGATGAGACAAGATGCCCCAATGATTTTCAATCGGGTTTAGGTCCGAGCTGCGTGCTGGCCACTCTAAAAGAGGAATTTGGGAATCTTTAAAATAAGCCTTAGTGAGCTTTGCGGTATAGATGGGTGCATTATCCTGCTGGAATATCCATGTATCACTGAAATTATCCTCCCCAAATTGTGCTAACACAGTCTCCAATAGCTCAACATAATTTTGTGCATTCATTACATGAATTATAAAACAAATGGGAGTCTTTCCATTAAAGCCGAACGCAGCCCATATCATGAGAGACCCTCCGTGGAAATTTCTGGACACGTGAACTTTTTTTGGGCTTTGCACATCGCGGTAATAATAGCAGTAGTCATCAGGGCCATCTAACTTGAACATTTTTTCGTCGCTAAAAATTATGTTTTCCCATTCAGTATCCCAAAATTTATATTTGTTGGTAAGCTGTAATCGAGCAGCTTTGTGCCTGGGCAGTAGTTCCGGTTTTAACAGTTTTTTTCCGTACGAAACATTCTCCGAACTCTTTAAAATTTGCTGTACACGTCTCGTGGATATCGGCAGAGACAATTTGCTCCGTATTTGGGATGCGCTGATATTTTCATTGACCGCTAGATTTTCGTCTTTTGTCCCGGTTGTTAACCAATGGTGGGCGACCAGAGCGGAGCTTTTTCCCATGATTTTCTGAGCTCTTTATCAATTTTTCCACCGTGTTATTATTTCTGCAAACCTTTTCTGCAATTTTGCGTATTGCCATCCCCGAATCACGCAGTGCCAAGATTCTTCCACGCTCGATATGGTTAAACGGCCGAAATTTGTCGTTTCTTAACAAAAAAATCACTTAAAAGTTGTTAAAAATAATGAATTTAGTTAAAACTCACTTATTTTGGTTTATTTTAATAGTCTGAACAGAATTTAATCAAAAAAGTTTAAATTTTACGTGGTTAACTACTCGCAAATGAAAACAAACGAATCTGTTCCATTTACTTATTTCGTTCGCAATAGTCGACGTTATCTTCTATAAATAAATATAACGGGAAAACCTTGCGGTACTTTTTCGAAATGTGTTGCCTACCGCACAAGCACACTATAAAAGAAATATAGGAGGAAGAGAGAAAACAAAGAATTGCATCTTGCGGTTGATACAACGTTGCCTCGTCGTTGTCTCATTTATTTATTTTGCACACCTTATATATCAGGCTGTTGAATTTGGATCAGATCGGATTATTAATATAGCCACAATGATGAAAACCATTTCGAAATGCATCGTTCCCTCTCGCTCTCTCTCTAACCGTATGTACCAGATTGCCGAATCTGGATCAGGTCGGATCATTATTATAGCCAGAAAGAACAAATGAAATTTCAGTGGCCACGCAACGCCTTCCAAGCGCTTTCTCATTCCCTCTCTCTCTTTCTCGCACACATTTCCACGAGTCGTAGTAAAGACGTATGTGGATGTGGAAATTTAGAGAAGACAGATGTAAAAAAAAAATGCAAACAAAAATAGAAAGGGTTTGACTTAATTTTTTTTTTATTTTTTGGCTAAAATTCAATTTGTCCTTTTTTTCCTTGCGTTTTGTTGAAATTTGTTTGAAATTGAGTAAATTTTTTTGTGTCACTTGAATAGAAAATGCGTTTAGTTTTGTGAGGCGCTAACCTAGCGCCCCACAAATTAGATTATAATTAGCCATAAGATACCATTATTCCTATTAATTTCCCCCCCTTTGAAGTACGCACGGAGCGTAGCAAACCCCCTCATTTGCACGAAGCAAAAAATACATTTTTGATTTTGTCAAAGGCAGCTAAGAACCACTCTAGAAGTTATGAATTTTTACCAGTATCAGAACAAGTCATAGCCCACTGTGCCGCGCGCTAACGAATAGCAACACAAAAGGGACGAGGCGAAGAAGTCCCGTAAGAGAGGCTCGCGACGATCGCTGTTGGGAGATCGAACCAACGCTAGGGATTCGAAGTAACGGAACACGGCCGAAAGCTCGACGAAACGAGAGTTCGAAATAGGCAAGCCGGCCCACGCGAGTAGGGAGACGGGACACTAAGCAGAGAACGAGAAACCTGAGCGGTCGATCCCGCGCAGACACTTAGCAGAGAACCAGAAACTTGGGCAGTCGATCCCGCGCAAAGGGCCCTGAGCAGAACACTTGGCAGAGAACAAGCAATCCGAGCAGTCGCAGAGAAAAGTAAAAGGAGATTTAAAAGAGTGTGCATAGCGATCAGAGTGAGGACGCGAGGAAGTGAAAAGTTAACGGTCTGAATTAAACACGTGGGACATAGCGACAGAGTTCTGGTAAGCCATCATTAGAGAGATCTGGTGCAGCCTGAGAGCCAAGGTTCACCCAGTCTTTGCTAATACGAATAAAGAAGAAGAATATAATAAGAAGTTCGCCGACGTCTATTCTTTCTTTGGGTGGCTCGCCTATCTACTTATTTCGGCGTGCCGAAACTATTCCCGACCATAGCGTAACCCCCGCCCGTCACTCCCACACTGGGACTCGAAAATATAGTCAGAACAGGCAACCAGTGAAACCTTGAGATTCCGGGAGGCGTGTTAGTACAGTCGTGCTCTGTGGTTTTTACCGGGACGCGATTGTACGCGCACAGACCCATAGTCAGGGTGTGCTCTGTGGTTTTTACCGATACACACAGCTAGGAGTCCCGATCCCCACCAATCTAGTCACAGCAAGCAATCAGTGAAACCTTGAGATTCCGGGAGGCGTGTTAGTACAGTCGTGCTCTGTGGTTTTTACCGGGACGCGATTGTACGCGCACAGACCCATAGTCAGTGTGTGCTCTGTGGTTTTTACCGAGACACACAGCTAGGAGTCCCGATCCCCCCCAATCTAGTCAGAGCAAGCAATCAGTGAAACCTTGAGATTCCGGGAGGCGTGTTAGTACAGTCGTGCTCTGTGGTTTTTACCGGGACGCGATCCTACGCGCACAGACCCATAGTCAGGGTGTGCTCTGTGGTTTTTACCGAGACACACAGCTAGGAGTCCCGATCCCCACCAATCTAGTCAGAGCAGGCAATCAGTGAAACCTTGAGATTCCGGGGGGCGTGTTAGTACAGTCGTGCTCTGTGGTTTTTACCGGGACGCGATTGTACGCGCACATACTCATAGTCAGGGTGTGCTCTATGGTCTTTACCGAGATACACAATTAGGGGTCTCGACTTAGTTATCCACTCAAGGTAGACGACATCCCAGGTCCGGGGCGCTATACGAGCGTGGCGTATCACACAACTCCTACTGGCCCACGTGCAAACCACGTCTTATACATTTATCCCCTCTCTTGACCCCTTTAAACGTCACGAGACGCGCCTTCATCCCTCGCAGGTCCCTCTGTTTACAAATTTCTTGTAAAGGACCCTGAACAACCCTGAGTCATCACCCCAGCCTTAAGAACTACTTTACAAGTGGGACCTAGAGGGATATTTGCTACCCAGGGAAGGCACAATTCCACCCAGCAGATTAAAGCCCTGCGAAGCGTCTTATCGACGATAGCACAGGGAGGATATAAACAAATAAAAGTTTGGCCCGAGCCGCTAGGAAACAGAGATGTCAGACGTAGACCCAGAGGAGCAGACGCCACGCAAGGAGCCGAATCCAGGCGTGGGCGTAAAGTGGGTATACTTTTTAAGGAGACGAGAGCTCACAGCTTTCGCCGAAGAATTCGGCTACGAACGTGCCGATCGATCTGGGGCAATGCGCAAGAGTTTCGCTCAAGTGATACAGACAGGCGAGCTGACCATGTCGACTTGGAAGCGATTGGCCGAATTAGAGCGCGAATTCACCGACGAGTCACCCGATAGACTAGCCGACGACGAGCCGGAGGTCGAGAAGGTCCTACTTCAAGTCCCCACCCCAGATTATGCCTCTAAGGGGGAAACTGCCCGAGTGAGGGAGTCTAGGCCGTCATCCCGCACCCGGCGACTCCCCTCTCCAGGCCCACACCGTGCAGAATCTGATCACAAGTCCCGATCACCACGTCTCGAGACCCCCGTACGAGCACTTTCGCCGGTCGACCCGCAGTTGGGCCCGCCCGTCGTGGCCCCAATGGGCCGCATCAGGTCATATATCTCCACGGCAGAACAAGTGAGGAAGTGGGGCGTCCGATTTGACGGCCTCACGGACCCGCTGAGTTTTGTGGAGGAAATAGAGGAGCGAGCGCTTTCATATGCAGTGCCGCTAGACCACCTTACACGAGCAATGATTGAGACGCTGACAGACAAGGCAGGACGGTGGTTCCGCTCGAGTGGGTTACAAGGCGCATCGTGGCAGAAGTTCCGTCGTGAATTCCTGGAATTTTTCCTCCCCCCGCGTTATTTCAAGCGACTGGAGGACGACATACGTTCTCGTAGCCAGAGGGAAGGGGAGGGCTTCAAGGATTTCGTGATCGAACTCCGCACGATGATGCGCCACGCGAACTATACTAGCTCCCAGGAAGTAGAAAGAATCTACGAAAATGCATTGCCGGAGTATCATGCGTATATCAAACGTACCGATTTCAGGACCCTCGGACAACTAGTGCATCTCGCGGTCGAGTTCGAGAACATACAACAGAGGTACAAACTCAGGATACTGACGACGAACCAGTCCCTTACATCCACGGAGAGTGAGTCTGCCTTCAGACCCCGCGCAAGACGAGACCCAGAACCCCCTACAACGCCGAGGACGGCTGCTACGCGGAACCCATTCCGAAACCCGCCGCAGGCTTACCTTGCAGAGGGCCGCAGTGATAGCCCGGCGGTACAAGTTGTGCGCCAAGGAGACAGTCCCCCGACGACGATTCGTGAGACCAACAACTCGACGAAACCTTGTTTCAACTGCGGGGAATCAGGACATTTCGCTCGGGAGTGTAGAAACAAGCGTCGCTTAGTATGTTGGGATTGCGGAAAAGAAGGCATCCGGACAATAGATTGTTGCCGACGCTCAAATGTGGGAAACGAACAGCGTCTTCGTCCGGCACTGGGGCAGACGGGGACGCCAGATCAAGGCTCCCAGAATTGAGACCGCTGAGAATGGAGGAAGGCAGGATCGTAGCCGCAGTGACGGTCTGCGGCTATGAGGTGGCCGCGACCGTGGACAGTGGCGCCACCAAGAGTTTTGTGAGCGCAGACTGTGTCGAGCAGTGGAACGTAGGGCAACGGCGGCAAGAAGTCTGCCTCAGGATCAGGTTGGCAGACGGCACTACCGTGGACATCCGACAGGCGCTGTGGGCGAACATCCGTCTAGGAGACCGGCGAGTGGAGATGTACTTGCTGGTGATGCCGGCCATGCTTGATAGGGTGATATTGGGCATCGACTTTTTGTGCGCCATTGGGACGACGCTGCAATGCGGCAGGGCCCGGCTCTGTCTCAGTCGCGAAGTCGGACCGATGATCGATCAACCGGAAGAACGACAGTCCACGCCAGCGCGATCTAATAGACCCAAAGTGCCACGGGACACGGCAAGACACCGAGATAAACCAGAGGCAATCGCACAGGAACTACAGAACGACCAGGAACAACGACCAGATGCACAGGAACCAGAGGCAATCGCACAGGAACTACACAACGACCAGGAACAACGACCAGATGCACAGGAATCACAGGCAATCGCACATGAATCACAGAACGACCAGAAACAACCAGATGCACAGGAACCACAGGCCATCGCACAGGAATCACAGACGAAAGCAGAGGAACGGCAGGAGCAGGTAGCGGAACCACAAGGGAAAACGTGGATCACGCAGGATGACGCAAAGGATCTACAGGGCGACACTGAGAGACGGCAGGAAGAGGCAGAGAAACTACAAGGGCAAATAGGGAGCACGCAGGGCGACGCAGAGGATCTACAGGGTAACGCGGAGAAACAACAGGAGCAGGCGGAGGAATCACAAAGAGACGCAGAGGGAACGCAAGGCGACGCGGAGGAGCTACAGGATAACGCAGAGAAACTTCAGGAGCATGCAGAGGAATCACAGAGGAACGCAAACGAGACGCAAGGCGACGCGGAGAAGCTACAGGGAAACAAAGAGGCATCACAGGAACACGCAGAGGAATTACAGAGTAGAACAGAGGAGCCACGGTGCGACTTAGTGTTAATACAGGATAACTCAGAGGGACTACAGGAGTACGCAAAGACGTTACAGAACTACACAGAAAAACCACGGAACAGCCCGAGGGAGCTACAGGAGCACGCAAGAGAGTTACCAAGCAGCGCAGAAAGACGACCAGACAACCCGGAAAACCCGCAGTCGAATACAAGGAAACTACTGCCAGCCTTACAAGGGACGGAGGAAGAGACGGAACCCTGCAAGTGGTGGACAGTGAATGCACGAGATGTCAAAACATCGCCCGAGGAACATTCTGACCACACCTTGGAGATCGGGCAACTGAACCGCCACTTAGGACGACGACCAGACGACGATGACCTCATCCCCTGCAATCTTTGCGTCCCCGTTGAACACAGGAAACGAGTACTCAGAGAATGCCACGACGCACCCACGGCCAGACACTTGGGTATAATGGATACCATAGTTCGTATAACCCAAAGGTACTACTGGACAGGCAGACCGCCTCAAGGAAATCTTTGTCGCAGCATCGGCCAACGCCCAGCACACCAACGCCGATCAAAGTCAGCACTAAAGAGAAAGGAACGGCACACACCATAGGGGTGCAACTAATAACGAGAGGCGAGCTGAAACAGGGTACCGCCAACATAGCGGAACTAAAAGAATTCCACGAGGCCGAAGCGAACGATCCAGTCAGCAGCGACACGACTATCCACGGCTCCGCGCCGTCCAGAGGACCGGACGAGATGACCGAAGATAACATCACGATGCCAGCGGAGTCTACCAGAGACGACTCTACGCCGGAGACTACACCAGATAACGCAACCAGAGACGACACCACGACACCGGCCAGACGACCCGGAGAAGATCCCGCGCAAAGGGCCTGAGCAGAACACTTGGCAGAGAACGAGCAATCCGAGCAGTCGCAGAGAAAAGTAAAAGGAGATTTAAAAGAGTGTGCATAGCGATCAGAGTGAGGACGCGAGGAAGTGAAAAGTTAACGGTCTGAATTAAACACGTGGGACATAGCGACAGAGTTCTGGTAAGCCATCATTAGAGAGATCTGGTGCAGCCTGAGAGCCAAGGTTCACCCAGTCTTTGCTAATACGAATAAAGAAGAAGAATATAATAAGAAGTTCGCCGACGTCTATTCTTTCTTTGGGTGGCTCGCCTATCTACTTATTTCGGCGTGCCGAAACTATTCCCGACCATAGCGTAACCCCCGCCCGTCACTCCCACACTGGGACTCGAAAATATAGTCAGAACAGGCAACCAGTGAAACCTTGAGATTCCGGGAGGCGCGTTAGTACAGTCGTGCTCTGTGGTTTTTACCGGGACGCGATTGTACGCGCACAGACCCATAGTCAGGGTGTGCTCTGTGGTTTTTACCGAGACACACAGCTAGGAGTCCCGATCCCCACCAATCTAGTCAGAGCAAGCAATCAGTGAAACCTTGAGATTCCGGGAGGCGTGTTAGTACAGTCGTGCTCTGTGGTTTTTACCGGGACGCGATTGTACGCGCACAGACCCATAGTCAGGGTGTGCTCTGTGGTTTTTACCGAGACACACAGCTAGGAGTCCCGATCCCCCCCAATCTAGTCAGAGCAAGCAATCAGTGAAACCTTGAGATTCCGGGAGGCGTGTTAGTACAGTCGTGCTCTGTGGTTTTTACCGGGACGCGATCGTACGCGCACAGACCCATAGTCAGGGTGTGCTCTGTGGTTTTTACCGAGACACACAGCTAGGAGTCCCGATCCCCACCAATCTAGTCAGAGCAGGCAATCAGTGAAACCTTGAGATTCCGGGGGGCGTGTTAGTACAGTCGTGCTCTGTGGTTTTTACCGGGACGCGATTGTACGCGCACATACTCATAGTCAGGGTGTGCTCTATGGTCTTTACCGAGATACACAATTAGGGGTCTCGACTTAGTTATCCACTCAAGGTAGACGACATCCCAGGTCCGGGGCGCTATACGAGCGTGGCGTATCACACAACTCCTACTGGCCCACGTGCAAACCACGTCTTATACATTTATCCCCTCTCTTGACCCCTTTAAACGTCACGAGACGCGCCTTCATCCCTCGCAGGTCCCTCTGTTTACAAATTTCTTGTAAAGGACCCTGAACAACCCTGAGTCATCACCCCAGCCTTAAGAACTACTTTACAAGTGGGACCTAGAGGGATATTTGCTACCCAGGGAAGGCACAATTCCACCCAGCAGATTAAAGCCCTGCGAAGCGTCTTATCGACGATAGCACAGGGAGGATATAAACAAATAAAAGTTTAGCCCGAGCCGCTAGGAAACAGAGATGTCAGACGTAGACCCAGAGGAGCAGACGCCACGCAAGGAGCCGAATCCAGGCGTGGGCGTAAAGTGGGTATACTTTTTAAGGAGACGAGAGCTCACAGCTTTCGCCGAAGAATTCGGCTACGAACGTGCCGATCGATCTGGGGCAATGCGCAAGAGTTTCGCTCAAGTGATACAGACAGGCGAGCTGACCATGTCGACTTGGAAGCGATTGGCCGAATTAGAGCGCGAATTCACCGACGAGTCACCCGATAGACTAGCCGACGACGAGCCGGAGGTCGAGAAGGTCCTACTTCAAGTCCCCACCCCAGATTATGCCTCTAAGGGGGAAACTGCCCGAGTGAGGGAGTCTAGGCCGTCATCCCGCACCCGGCGACTCCCCTCTCCAGGCCCACACCGTGCAGAATCTGATCACAAGTCCCGATCACCACGTCTCGAGACCCCCGTACGAGCACTTTCGCCGGTCGACCCGCAGTTGGGCCCGCCCGTCGTGGCCCCAATGGGCCGCATCAGGTCATAAATCTCCACGGCAGAACAAGTGAGGAAGTGGGGCGTCCGATTTGACGGCCTCACGGACCCGCTGAGTTTTGTGGAGGAAATAGAGGAGCGAGCGCTTTCATATGCAGTGCCGCTAGACCACCTTACACGAGCAATGATTGAGACGCTGACAGACAAGGCAGGACGGTGGTTCCGCTCGAGTGGGTTACAAGGCGCATCGTGGCAGGAGTTCCGTCGTGAATTCCTGGAATTTTTCCTCCCCCCGCGTTATTTCAAGCGACTGGAGGACGACATACGTTCTCGTAGCCAGAGGGAAGGGGAGGGCTTCAAGGATTTCGTGATCGAACTCCGCACGATGATGCGCCACGCGAACTATACTAGCTCCCAGGAAGTAGAAAGAATCTACGAAAATGCATTGCCGGAGTATCATGCGTATATCAAACGTACCGATTTCAGGACCCTCGGACAACTAGTGCAACTCGCGGTCGAGTTCGAGAACATACAACAGAGGTACAAACTCAGGATACTGACGACGAACCAGTCCCTTACATCCACGGAGAGTGAGTCTGCCTTCAGACCCCGCGCAAGACGAGACCCAGAACCCCCTACAACGCCGAGGACGGCTGCTACGCGGAACCCATTCCGAAACCCGCCGCAGGCTTACCTTGCAGAGGGCCGCAGTGATAGCCCGGCGGTACAAGTTGTGCGCCAAGGAGACAGTCCCCCGACGACGATTCGTGAGACCAACAACTCGACGAAACCTTGTTTCAACTGCGGGGAATCAGGACATTTCGCTCGGGAGTGTAGAAACAAGCGTCGCTTAGTATGTTGGGATTGCGGAAAAGAAGGCATCCGGACAATAGATTGTTGCCGACGCTCAAATGTGGGAAACGAACAGCGTCTTCGTCCGGCACTGGGGCAGACGGGGACGCCAGATCAAGGCTCCCAGAATTGAGACCGCTGAGAATGGAGGAAGGCAGGATCGTAGCCGCAGTGACGGTCTGCGGCTATGAGGTGGCCGCGACCGTGGACAGTGGCGCCACCAAGAGTTTTGTGAGCGCAGACTGTGTCGAGCAGTGGAACGTAGGGCAACGGCGGCAAGAAGTCTGCCTCAGGATCAGGTTGGCAGACGGCACTACCGTGGACATCCGACAGGCGCTGTGGGCGAACATCCGTCTAGGAGACCGGCGAGTGGAGATGTACTTGCTGGTGATGCCGGCCATGCTTGATAGGGTGATATTGGGCATCGACTTTTTGTGCGCCATTGGGACGACGCTGCAATGCGGCAGGGCCCGGCTCTGTCTCAGTCGCGAAGTCGGACCGATGATCGATCAACCGGAAGAACGACAGTCCACGCCAGCGCGATCTAATAGACCCAAAGTGCCACGGGACACGGCAAGACACCGAGATAAACCAGAGGCAATCGCACAGGAACTACAGAACGACCAGGAACAACGACCAGATGCACAGGAACCAGAGGCAATCGCACAGGAACTACACAACGACCAGGAACAACGACCAGATGCACAGGAATCACAGGCAATCGCACATGAATCACAGAACGACCAGAAACAACCAGATGCACAGGAACCACAGGCCATCGCACAGGAATCACAGACGAAAGCAGAGGAACGGCAGGAGCAGGTAGCGGAACCACAAGGGAAAACGTGGATCACGCAGGATGACGCAAAGGATCTACAGGGCGACAATGAGAGACGGCAGGAAGAGGCAGAGAAACTACAAGGGCAAATAGGGAGCACGCAGGGCGACGCAGAGGATCTACAGGGTAACGCGGAGAAACAACAGGAGCAGGCGGAGGAATCACAAAGAGACGCAGAGGGAACGCAAGGCGACGCGGAGGAGCTACAGGATAACGCAGAGACACTTCAGGAGCATGCAGAGGAATCACAGAGGAACGCAAACGAGACGCAAGGCGACGCGGAGAAGCTACAGGGAAACAAAGAGGCATCACAGGAACACGCAGAGGAATTACAGAGTAGAACAGAGGAGCCACGGTGCGACTTAGTGTTAATACAGGATAACTCAGAGGGACTACAGGAGTACGCAAAGACGTTACAGAACTACACAGAAAAACCACGGAACAGCCCGAGGGAGCTACAGGAGCACGCAAGAGAGTTACCAAGCAGCGCAGAAAGACGACCAGACAACCCGGAAAACCCGCAGTCGAATACAAGGAAACTACTGCCAGCCTTACAAGGGACGGAGGAAGAGACGGAACCCTGCAAGTGGTGGACAGTGAATGCACGAGATGTCAAAACATCGCCCGAGGAACATTCTGACCACACCTTGGAGATCGGGCAACTGAACCGCCACTTAGGACGACGACCAGACGACGATGACCTCATCCCCTGCAATCTTTGCGTCCCCGTTGAACACAGGAAACGAGTACTCAGAGAATGCCACGACGCACCCACGGCCAGACACTTGGGTATAATGGATACCATAGTTCGTATAACCCAAAGGTACTACTGGACAGGCAGACCGCCTCAAGGAAATCTTTGTCGCAGCATCGGCCAACGCCCAGCACACCAACGCCGATCAAAGTCAGCACTAAAGAGAAAGGAACGGCACACACCATAGGGGTGCAACTAATAACGAGAGGCGAGCTGAAACAGGGTACCGCCAACATAGCGGAACTAAAAGAATTCCACGAGGCCGAAGCGAACGATCCAGTCAGCAGCGACACGACTATCCACGGCTCCGCGCCGTCCAGAGGACCGGACGAGATGACCGAAGATAACATCACGATGCCAGCGGAGTCTACCAGAGACGACTCTACGCCGGAGACTACACCAGATAACGCAACCAGAGACGACACCACGACACCGGCCAGACGACCCGGAGAAGATCCCGCGCAAAGGGCCTGAGCAGAACACTTGGCAGAGAACGAGCAATCCGAGCAGTCGCAGAGAAAAGTAAAAGGAGATTTAAAAGAGTGTGCATAGCGATCAGAGTGAGGACGCGAGGAAGTGAAAAGTTAACGGTCTGAATTAAACACGTGGGACATAGCGACAGAGTTCGGGTAAGCCATCATTAGAGAGATCTGGTGCAGCCTGAGAGCCAAGGTTCACCCAGTCTTTGCTAATACGAATAAAGAAGAAGAATATAATAAGAAGTTCGCCGACGTCTATTCTTTCTTTGGGTGGCTCGCCTATCTACTTATTTCGGCGTGCCGAAACTATTCCCGACCATAGCGTAACCCCCGCCCGTCACTCCCACACTGGGACTCGAAAATATAGTCAGAACAGGCAACCAGTGAAACCTTGAGATTCCGGGAGGCGTGTTAGTACAGTCGTGCTCTGTGGTTTTTACCGGGACGCGATTGTACGCGCACAGACCCATAGTCATGGTGTGCTCTGTGGTTTTTACCGAGACACACAGCTAGGAGTCCCGATTCCCCCCTAATCTAGTCAGAGCAAGCAATCAGTGAAACCTTGAGATTCCGGGAGGCGTGTTAGTACAGTCGTGCTCAGTGATTTTTACCGGGACGCGATCGTACGCGCACAGACCCATAGTCAGGGTGTGCTCTGTGGTTTTTACCGAGACACACAGCTAGGAGTCCCGATCCCCACCAATCTAGTCAGAGCAGGCAATCAGTGAAACCTTGAGATTCCGGGGGGCGTGTTAGTACAGTCGTGCTCTGTGGTTTTTACCGGGACGCGATTGTACGCGCACATACTCATAGTCAGGGTGTGCTCTATGGTCTTTACCGAGATACACAATTAGGGGTCTCGACTTAGTTATCCACTCAAGGTAGACGACATCCCAGGTCCGGGGCGCTATACAAGCGTGGCCGTATCATACACCTACTGGCCCACGCGCAAACCACGTCTTATATATTTATCCCCTCTCTTGCCCCTTTAAACGTCACGAGACGCGCCTTCATCCCTCGCAGGTCCCTCTGTTTACAAATTTCTTGTAAAGGACCCTGAACAACCCTGAGTCATCACCTCAGCCTTAGGAACTACTTTACAAATTAAACATTCGCGGTGGCGATTTGTGTTTTTAAAAAGTAAAATTGTTTAACTTTATTTCACAAATTTATTGAGCTTAACAAGACTTAAAGAATTTCAGTTTCGAGGTAAATTGTTCAACCGGATAGGTATCGGCGCGAGTTTGGCGACATTATTTTTAGTTCGACTTTTCCGTTCAGATCCAAGATCAAGACTGACTCTACTGATCCCATCTCCACATCATGAAACCCCAATGTTTCTCTTCTCGATACCATTTTCCTATAAACAAACGGACTGACTCGGATTGGTCATCCAGATCTAGAATTGTGAAATACCAAAAATGCAGAATCTGCAGAAAGCCGGGTGTTCAATTGTTTACTTGAAATCCGGGTGTTCGATTGTTTACCCGAAAGCCGGGCGTGGGCCGAGAGTGGGCCGAGATTGTTTTTCAATTAAGGCGGGAGTGAGAAAAGTTTGTTTTCCACTTTAGGTGGGGTGTGAGAAAAGATTGTTTATAAATTATTTGGGAGCCAAAGATTGAAATCCAAAGATCGAGATTGAATCTGGGGACACCAAAGATTGTTTATAACTCGTATAAGGGACCAATGTAATTGGGTACGTTAACTTACACGAGTATTTCTGTAATAAATCATTAATTATGTTAGCTTTATCGATTATAAACGTTGTGCTAACAATTATTTTTTCTTCAATTTCCTCTTTTGGCCAATCATATTTAGATTTCGCCAGCCACTGAGGACCCTTACACCAAATTTCAAAATCTTTTAGCTTATCTGAACTAATGCCCCTTGATGCTACATCAGCTGGATTGTCTTCAGATTTGACATGTCTCCATTTAATTTCTTTGACTTTTCTAATTTCGTCAGTACTACGCTTAATAAACTTGTCTTTATTGTCTTTATTCTTTATCCAGGCTAGAGTAATCGTAGAATCACTCCAAGCATAACTTTCTGCTTCATTTCCAACCGCTATTTTCACCCGTTCAATCAATATTGCTAGAAGATGAGCTGCATAAAGTTCTAATATGGAATGGTTTTCCGATTCTTCTTCGGATTAACCTTGCTTTTGCTGGCTATTATAATTGAAGAACAATCTACCTTGGTATACACTACGGCAGCATAAGCTTTCTCAGATGCATCGGCAAAACCATGAATTTGCATCGGATTACTATGCTGAAAATTAGGCCGTCTTGGTCTCCGAATGCTCTAATGCTGCTAAATTGTCTTTAAATGCATTCCATTCACGAGTATCCTGATCTGATAGTTCTTCATCCCAACTTTTGTCTAACAACCAAAGTTTTTGCATAAACAATTTTCCAACAATTGTAACTGAAGACAACCAGCCTAAAGGGTCATACATCTTTGCTAATGTAGATAAAACTATTCTTTTGTTAGTTTTTTTAGCAGGTTCATAATGGAAGTTGAACCTAAAATCTTCTTCAACTGGCTCCCATTGAAGTCCTATTGTTTTGACGGATTCATTCTCTTCAATGGTTAATACTTTATTTTCTTCGTTATCTCTAACGTCCTTAACAATTTCTGGGATATTTGTTATCCACTTTTTTAAGTTAAACCCACCCTTATCAAACTTCTGGGTAACTTCCTTTACATGCCTTTTGGCATCTAATATGGAATCAGCACCTGTCATCAGGTCGTCCATTTAAAAATCATTATATGATTTCTCTAATTGCTTTATTTCCGCAATTATTTGTCTACCATATGTCCTAAATGTCATGCATGAACTTTATGTAATTTTCTTTTAATTTTTTATTTTTGCTGAGTTTTTTTTCCAAATTATAAAATCGCGATATAGCTTGTGCCTTTGAATCTCCTAGATCCTTATCTTTTTTGAATGGGATTTTCACCACATACCTTCCATTTTCATATCTTTTTGTAGTTTCCAAGAAATGCTTCTCACAAACATCTTCTTCCACGTCAGTACTTTTGCTTTCCATTTCCCAGAAACGCTCTAAGTCTCCGATTTCAATTGTTGTCGCCACAATCAATTTATCACCTTTTGACTTGGTGCAACTGGATATAATCCATCCGAATTCTGTATTATGACCAAGTAGTCCATCTCTTTTCACTAGTCCGTCTTTTACAATATGGTCATAAAAATCTCCTTAATTATTATATCCACCCTACTTGGTTTATTAAAGTTAGGGTCAGCCAACACGTAATCTTTTCATTTCTATTTGTCAATCTTGAACGACTTTACAGGTAAAGCTTTCATAAGTTTTGGGAGAATGATTGCTTCAATATTAAGAGGTTTTTTATCGGCATCCCGAGTTTTTACTGTTAAAGTTACCTTATACTTTGAAGTGGAAGAGTCTTTCGATGATACTCCACTCACCTCGGTGTTTTCCCTTTTGCGCGAAACTTTTAATATTTGTGCTGCTTCCTCTGAAATGATGGTACATTGTGACCCACAATCAATTAGAGCTCTAAGGTTTTCATAGCCACCATTCTCCGCTCTTACTTCTATAAGTGCTGTGGCTAAAAACTCTTGTTTCTTTGTGAAACAAGTGTTAACATTTTCCCTTTTTTCATAGGGAATATGGAGCATCGTGTGATGGGGTTTTTTACAAATCCCACAAAACATTTCCGAGGAGCATTTCTTATACATGTCGTGCCTCTTTTGCACAGGCGTTGCTTTCGAATAACCTGGCCTCTCTCCACTCATTCTCTTAAACCTATAGCATTGCTTTATTGTATGGCCTGCCATTTTACACAGCGGAAAACTTTCTTTAACGCTGCTATATTGCACAACGTTTTTTTTCCGGTTTTTTCTCTGCATCCTGCGATGAGTACAGAGAAGTATACCGTTGTTCCAGAAATTCCATTACATCGGGCATTGTTTGAATCTCTTTTGCCCTTTTTATATGACTTTCATATAATTGAAGGGCATCTTTATTAAATTTTCTCAAAATTATGTGGGCAAAAATCACATCAACTTCTTCTGTTAATTGTGACTTTAACTTTATTAAATGTATTGACTCATTTATCGAGTCAGAAAACAATTTAATATGTTTTGCTGAATCGTTGTCTAGCATTGGCAAATCTAGCATCCGATTCAGCTGATCTGAAAATATTTTTTTTTTATTTTCATACCGCTTGGTCAGCCATTCCCAAGCGGCATTATAATTTTCCAATGGCCCCGTTAATAAGGGAGCAACCGTACTCCTTGCTTCACCCTTTATTGCCATTTTTAAATAATTGAATTTTAGAGATGTACTCAGCCCATCTCTATTATGAATAATTTCACAAAATAATTGTGAAAACCCATCCCATTCTTTTTCTTCTCTCGAAAATGTGGGTACTTCTGCCTTTGGTAGAACCGGAAAATCTTCATCTTCCTTCTTTGCTATTGACGCTTTACTAACGCTAGCTTTTTCCTCCATAACTTCCTGCATCCTTATTTCTAAGTTGCTTAACGTGTTCTGAATATCAAAGTCTAGCTCGGTGATCTGTTCGTCGAAGCTGTCATTTGTTTCATAAACATTATAGAATTCCTCAACTTTTTTGTTTAGCCTTTTACTAAAGAATTCAATTTTTGCTTTTCTCAGGTTACACTCTCTTGTTTTAGCCTGATCTAACCTCTCTATACTTTCTTTTAAATACGTTTTTAGATTTTCCACAAATGTATCGATACTGTCCGATACTTTCTCAAGACTCTGGTCAATTTTTGGCTCCATATCTTCTTTTAAAGTTCCAGTCACCACTGGTTCTAACTTTGCTTTTTCTACTTTCCCTTTTATCGAAGTTTCAGTATTAGTTTCATCATAGCTCTTTTCTATGTCCTCTATATTTTTCATCATTTTAACAAATTGATTTTTCTTGTAGTAGTCATGATCGACTACTCCACATAGCATTAATGCAGTGTTATTTGCTGCAGCCTTTTTTTTAAGCTCTCCTAGCCTACAGATTACGTCACTGGTCAATATACCAGCTTCAATCCCTTTAACTTAATTTGCTATTACGGCCTGAGCCTCTAGTAGCTTAATGATTTTATCGGACAACATCTTATTAAGTAAATTAGAAGTAATATCTATATATAAAAAAAAAAATTTCTGACTTAACTGAGGGCTGCTTCTTCTGCTGGTGCTGCTGCTGCTGCTGCCGCTGCTGTACCTGCTGCTCCTTGATGCGTAGTTCACGCTGCCGGGGATGCTCCAGTTGGTCGCTGCCATCTTGTTGATGCCGCTGCTGCTGTTGCTTGCCGCTGTTACCGCTGCTGTCTTAGTTGACGCTGCCGTGGATGCTTTTGGTCGCTGCCGTCGTTGTTGCTTTGGTTTTGTTGCGGCTTTATTTTTGAAACACACTTTTGTGTTCACTCAGTTAGTCCTTTTTTTTTTTTTCGGCCGTTTGTGATTTTTTTATTATTGCTGGCCTCCACTTCACTTTGCACTTCCGATGTTGCTGTTATGTCTTTTTTCAAATTTTTGTTCGATGTATTAGGCCTCGAACACGCCACTTTCGCGTAATATTTTGTTTCACACGACAAAAAATACTGCCTGTATAGCATGTATTTTTTTTTATTAATAGAAACTTACGTTTCATTAATTTTATACTCGGTTTCTTACTCCAAGAGGGAAAACCAGAGATTTTTATTTTTGCTACTTTTAGCTGTAGGTGTACTTGACACTTCTGCAGTCTTTAAGGAGCTGGTTTAACTCCGTGCTCTTACCACAGGGGGGAAACAACGGAGAGTCTCGAAGGATTAAAATATTAAGACCTTAAAGGAAAAGTCAAAACACTTGCGAGTTGAGTTGTAAATTCAAATTGTTTTATTTTCAAAACTTATGCACTATATATAGGAAAATACAAGGTAATTACAACTAAGACCAACGCTAAGAAAAGGAGGGATGTGCGGCACTTGTTCCCCCGCTCATCCCTTCTAATGACACCAACAACATGTGTTAATAGATTTGGGTTCGACGTGCCCATGTATATGATTTTATGGTTGAACTCTATGTGTCCTTTTTCTCAAGTGGCCTCCTTCAAGTGGACTGTATTTTTTATTGGTTGGCCTTTGTCGGTTCCTGTTCATGTTTTATGAACACACACCCTAGCAGTCATAAATTACTTATTTTATGTACGTTCCTCAGTTATATATGATCAGTTCAGTGTGATACAATAATTATTTTCTGCTTAAACATTATGACTGCTAGGGTGTGTGTTCCTAAAACATGAACAGGAACCGACGGTGGGATGAAACGTCAGTCGATCGAGTCAGCCTCTAGAGAATATGTCAGCAGGATTTAAAGCGGTAGGAACATAGTGCCATTCCATGGTTGCCGTCAACTCCTGAATTGATGCCACTCGATTTGCCACGAAATCTTGAAATTTGGCTGGCTCATCTCGTATCGAGGATAATGCTGTTGAGGAATCCGACCAGCAGTAAAACTGACCTGTAAAGATTCCAATCTCTTTTAAATTATGCATTATTTTCGCAAGCAAATGGGCTCCACTTAATGCCAGCTTGGGTATTGATAATGTTTTTAGCGACGCCACTCGAGACTTTGAGCACAAAACATTACTTGACACCTGCCCTTCCCTGGATACGACATATATGCAAGTGCTTCTATGCTGGCATTACAAAATCCATGAACTTCTACAGCCGCAGTGGAATGATGAACCACGCGAGGAAATGAAATCCGAGTGATGCTTGCCACACTGTTTCTCAAATCCATCGAAGTTGAATGCAACGCTGATGGTAGGCTTTCATCCCAATCCAAATGTTCTCTCCAAAGCTGCTGAAGGAAGACCTTGCACCTGACAATGACAGGATTTATAAATCCCAGGGGGTCGTAGAAGCGAGCAATCGTGGACAAAACCGATCGCTTGGACGGCTTTAAATTTGTGTCCAGCGCAGATAAGGCGACAAGCAGCTGATCTGAAGCGGGGTCCCATGTTAAGCCAAGAGTTTTAGTTATGTCGCTTCCATCATGAAACCTTAGGAATTTCTCTCTGTCATCTTCAGGGGTTCCTTCAAGTACTTCCTGGTGACTAGAACACCATTTCCTAAGCTTGAAGTTTCCGCGAGACAATATAGCGGAAGTTTGGTGCATCTTCTTCATGACCTCTGCAACTGAGTTACCGCCAGAAATGAGATCATCTACGTAGAACTCCTGTTGCAGAGTAGCTGAGCCAAGAGGGTAGGACTCACCCTCGTCGATGGCCAGCTGGTGCATTGCGCGAACTGCTAAAAATGATGCAGCCCTAGTACCGTATGTGACGGTGTGTAATGTGTAGACTTGAATCTCGGACTGGGCAGAGTCTCGCCATAGGATGCACTGATAGTAGTTGTCAGGTTGAGACACTTGTACGCAGCGTCACATCTCACAAATATCTCCAGTGAGAGCAACTAGATATGTGCGAAAGCGAATTAAAATGTTAAACAATGCAGGCTGAATGACAGGGCCTGACATCATCACATCATTCAGGGATCATCCAGTTGATGTAGCAGCAGAGCCATCAAACACGACACGAAGTTTTGTCGTTGTACTGTCCTCCTTTAGGACACAGTGTTGAGGCAAGAAATATTTGCAGAGGGCACGGGAATCAGGTTTGACTGGGGAAATATGCTTCAAATCAATGTACTCCCTAATAAAGGCGGAGTACCGATCCCTGAATGTTAGGTTGCGATCCCGATGGCAACCGTGAAAAGTGGCTTACGAAGTGCGCTTCGCAATCTAATTTTTCGTTGGTATTCACACTTGCTTTCACACAATTCTCGACTATCCAACCTTGAATCCATGTTAGATTGCGGTTCCGGAGAATTGTGAATTCCTAATAGCGCCGAGGTTGCTACCCTTTGTCCACCGCCAGATACGATCCAACCGAGCCGGGTCTTCTGCAGAAGAGGCAGGCCCTCAGTAAGTTTGATTTGCCCTACGCAGAGGAGATCATAAAAAATGCTCGCACCAATAAGGAGATCCACTCGCTGAGGGTTAAATATATTAGAGGGAATACTCCAGTCGGATACATTGACTGCCAGACTTGGTTGGCAATCGGTAATCGTAGGGGCAATGAGAGCAGTAAGAGTCGATGTGTAGCTGGACGTGCGAGAATGCATGCAAATGCTGACGGTGGATCCCTCAGTGGACACGCTGGTATCGCCGAGCCCAGAGACAAGTGCAGACGATTGAGTTCTCCTAAGCTGGAGTTGCTGGGCGAACCTGGATGTGACGAGGTGAAGTTTCGAGCCTGAACCTAGTATGGCACGACAAGGAACTAAAACGCCAGACCGATTCTTAACGAGGACCACGGATGTAGCCAGAAGCACAACATCAGAGTGAAGACCTTGGGCAGCAAGAGAGGTAGACGCAGGTGAATGAGAGCTGCTAACAGAATCCTGAACTGCAGATATAGCTTCCGATGGAAGCGATAGATCCGGGGTAGATGGTGGGGAGCTTTGCGTTATGGATTGCAGATTTTCAAAATGGAGCAAAGTATGATGCCTTCCGTTGCATACGCGACATTTTCCACTGTTGCATGCGCGAGTGCGATGCCCTGACCTTAGGCAATTAAAGCAGAGGGAAAGCTTCTTCACTTCCTTGTGGCGCAGCAACGGGGACAAGTTTGCGAATAATTTGCAGGAGTATATGCCATGGCCTGCTGAATGGCAAAAGGTGCATCCAGTCGGGTCGGCGGGAGACTTGGAGGCAACAAACGTTTTCCTTAAATGAGGAGTAGAAAGGTTTTTTCCCACCTGAGCGCTACTAGCGGGCGTCGCTGTAGCGTATTCCAAATTCTCCATTTTCCGGCAGCGCCTATTCAAGAATTCGTAGAACTCGACTGCGGTAGGAATGGCGTCCGACAAGGTGTCCTCCCATTTCCTTTGCGTCTTAGCATCCAGCTTCTGCAGCAGAACGTGGATCACCATGCAGTCAGAGATCTCCTCATCCTTTCCCAATGTCCGAAACGCACGCATATGCAAATTGACTGCGTCCGAAAACTCCCGTAGCCTTTTCGGCGATGGCGAATCTACCCTCTTGAGCCCCAGAATCTTCTTAATGTGTGCCTGAAAAACAAGTCGTTTTTTATTAAAACGGTTATCAAGAATATCCAGAGCCGCACGATAATTGGCACTGGAGAGCTCCAATGATCGAACCGAATCCAATGCCACATCTGCAAGACACGAGCGAAGATGCTGGAACTTCTCGATGTCGCTAAGGTCCGCATCCGATCCAATGACCAATTTGAACATCGCCATAAAATCCGCGTATTCCACGTATCCACCGGAGCACTTGGGTACCTTCAGCTCAGGAAGCCGATGCTTGTGAGCCATGATGATGGTACTGTGTCCAGAATGGCCTGGCAGGGTGGTTGAATTGGCAGCGGCGCGTGAGTGGCCCATTTCGATAGCAGCAAGCAACTCAGCTTTCATTGATATGAAAAGCGCATCGAAGTCGTCGCGCATCTTACTCCCAATCTCATCTTGATTGAGAGCTTCCAGCTCATTGTGAGACTTATTGAACTCCCCTCGCATTTCTTCCAACATATCGATGCGAACGTCGATTTAACGTCGGCGGTTAATTTGTCAACTTTATCGCCTGCGAATGATTCGCCAAGCCTTCGCATCCGATCATATACCGACTGAACTTTGCGCTTATAAAGATTCAGTCTGGTATCAACCGTCATAATATTTCCGCTCGCGCCTGTATTCAGATCGCTGTCCATGGTAAACGGTTTGCAATGCGACGAAACGGAGAATAGAATATCGCTTAAGCGACGGTGTGCAGAGCGAGAATGAGAGACACGAAAATCCAAGAACTGTGACTGCAGTCGAGCATAGAGTGGGAGACTCGACGATTATGAGACGGTGTGCAGAGCGGGAATAATAGGCACGAAAATCCAAGAACCTAGGCTGCGGTCGAGCATAGAATGAGAGAATCGACGGTTAAAATAACGGAATCTCAGACGACCGGCACTCTCACTGACTTTGCACATAAACTTTCCTTTCTTGCGCACCAAATGAATTTGTTGGTGTTTAACTGCACAGCAACGAATGTATTGTTCAATTTTTATATTTTTTAACGAAACGCGATTAACAAATGGCTTTAATCACGTCGGGGTCACCAATGTTTGAGACGCCAAGCTTTTTTCACACCAATTTATGTCCAGAAACAAATTGAGGAAGATTGTTTGTTTATTTTTTTGTTCAATTGTTTATTTATACCGGTGGCTAGCATAAGCCGATTGTTTGCCCTTTGCCCAACCAGATAAACATCACGAGATGAAATATGCAACCAATGCGTAGAAAGATTAGCATAGCACTAAATTCCGCAACATCGGCAGATCAATGCTAGAGCCGAAGCGGCGGCTGCGGAGAGCCCTTAGCATAGAGAGAGCGCAGCAGCGCTGCCGAACGTTGGCGTTTACATATGTTGTTGTATTAATGTTAAGTACAGTGGGTTTGAATTACCATGGAAATAAATTGCATTGTATTGTTAGGATGAATTGGCTGCTGGCCCGAACATGTTTCAATACTATTTTACATCTGTCTTTTCTACATTCTGCGTTTTAAGTTTTCTCGTATGGAAAAAGGAAAGAAGATTATTTACATACCCTTCAACAAAAAATAGGAATGCAGAATATTAAAAAAAGACAGATAGTTGCAATAAAAGATGAAATCTGTCATCCAGCTAGATGGTCATTGGGGAAAATAGAAGGACGATAGAGTTAGAGTAGTCACCATCAAAAATCAAGAAGCCAAAAGAAGCCAGAAGTACTCGCGGTAGACCTCGAATACCCAAACTAGGACTCATGGCAGTAATGTTAATGCTTTTGTTATTTTACCAAGTATCAAATGCAAGCATAGCTGCCAGAGGAAAAGAGAAGTGGTCAATTGAAAAAATGAACAGTCAGGCTCAAGTGGCCTCCTTCAAGTGGACTGTATTGTTTATTGGTTGGCCTGTGTCGGTTCCTGTTCATGTTTTATGAAAATATTGCCCGCGGTTTGCTAAAGATGTGATAACTGCGAGATTGTTGGCCTACTTCAAGTGGACTGTATATTTGTATTTTTTGTGACGCTACCTGCTGTCGGGTCCTGTTCATGTGCATGAACATCTTGCCAGGGGTGTGTAATTACTGCGGCGTGACCTGGTGTCCGGTTCTGTTCATATTTTGGACATCTGACGGCGATCTTCCGTAGTTATGGGAACTGTCTTTTAATTTGACTTTCTTCCGTATATACAGCATGTTTGAGGTACAATTCTATTTATATAGCTATACCCACGGAATGGGTACATCTTAAATTTGAGTTCAATTATAAGTATTTTTGGATTACATTAGCTACATAAGTGGCTCTAGTCCATTTGACTCGGGTTTGTCTTGTGTGGCTTGAGTTCACAGATTATTTCTCCGCTCACACCCTAGCAGTCATAAATTACTTATTTTATGTACGTTCCTCAGTTATATATGATCAGTTCAGTGTGATACAATAATTATGTTCTGCTTGACCAAAACCTATGTATACGAATTAAAAGCAAGATATCTTAGGTAAACGTCAGTGAAGAAACTGAATTGATTCCTTCGAATAAAAAATCGAATATATTTGAGCAATGCCAATAAGACGCAGATGCGCCAATTTGAGTTGTCAAACGATCAAGTCTAGAACCATACGAGGTATAAGAGTACGAACAATTCCAAGAAAATATTGCAGATGAGCGTGTGTGCATGGCGCAGTTACGTGAATCACAATTGCAAGAGTCCCGAGATGACCGAAATCAACAAAGCCAACGAGAACGGAGAGTAACGTGCAGATACATAGTCGACAGACGTAGAGGAATTGAGCAACAGCGCCAACAATTTGACCAGCAACGGCAACAATTTCACCGAGCATTTACATCAAATTTATTTCTTCTACTAGCATTCCAGTATGAGCCTGATGTTGAATATTATGCTCATTCTTAAGGGGTTATCTGAACTTTGGAAAAGGCATGCCCGCATTGTCATGCACTCAAATTTAAAAATTAGCCATTTGGGATGTGTTGCTCATCAGGAAAAGTACAAATATCCGAAATTTAAATACCAGCTGAACCATTGCAGGGTTTACTTATCGGTAAAGATCCAGATTCTTCGCATGTTCCTGTCAATTCAGCATTTAATCTGCCATTAAACATTCAAAATAATCCAGATGCAGTGTGCAATATAAAAAAACAATCGGGTATGGCCACAGTGCTGAAACAGTGTTAAATATTTATCTGGGATGAATGCACTATGGCACACAAACATTCGCTTAAGGCATTGGATAGGACATTAAAGGATTTAAAAAACAACGGTAAACTGTTTGGCGCCACATTGCTACCCCTTTCAGGTGGTTTTAGACAAACACTTCCCGTTATTCCACGTTCGACGAACGCTGATGAAAAAAATGCTTGCTTAAAATCATCGCGACTGTGGCGTGATGTTGAAAAAGTTCAGCTGACAGTGAACATGCGCGTTAAAATGTTTCATGATCCATCCGCCGAAACTTTCTCTAAACAACTGTTAGATATTGGCGATGGGAAAGTTGCTGTACATAAAAATACTGGATGCATAAAATTACAGATGGACTTCTGCACAATCATCGACTCGCAAAATACTCTCATCGATAACATATTTCCATATGCACACACACGATATGAAAATCATAATTGGCTGGCAGAAAGAGTGATTTTGGCAGCAAAAAATGTGGACGTCAATGGGTTAAGCCTAGTACTCAGACCAGCAAAAATTCCTCTGGCGGAATTTGCAATATCAAAATACTAGCGACCGAGTGTGACCAGGTGTGCATGCCCTACGGTTACACTGTGTACAAATAAAATCAGTTAAGAATTCAAATTTTGTATCAAAGTAAGCAGAAATGTTTTATTTGGTGGCGCTGTGGCGCTGAAGGACGACAATGCACGGCATATGTACCGCAGTATTGTATAAATGCATTTTTGCGGAACAGATATGCAATCAACTATTTTTTATTCTCTATTTATCACCTAAATTTCATCCCTCAACGATTTCCAAGCTTTTCTGCACGTATCACCTGGAATACATACCTATGAACATTCATTTACATTCATTTACTTGAAATTGTACTCTCTATTCATCACTGCAGCCTGCAGCCCATGTGCCTCTTATTGCGTTTGCATCAAATTGCTTTTTATTCGCAAAATTACATAGTAAATGCCTCTGCTCGATTTCTTTTAATAATAATAAAATCTCCATGTCGCTAAACTCCCCCAATCTCTTTATATTTTGCTTTTTGAACTCCATAGCATTGTGTTTACGTTTCGATTTCGATTGTAATCAAACACATAATGTGTTTATGCTAGGCCCATTTCATGAAATCATTTCATGCAATGGGGACAAAAGTGTGTGCATAAACACAATTTCATGTATTCGTTAACACACGAAAGTTGACTATGAATTCAGCCTGAATTCATGAAATGGTGTACAAATTAGGTGGCAACGCCTGACTAAAAAAGTAAATAAGTGACGACGAAACAAGAAAATTAATAGAAAATGTATGTGGAATCAAAAAGATCCCTTTTGACTGATGCCGAGTTGACTGTGCTTCTTGCGCTGGTGAAGGAGGAAGATTTTACTTCAAAATTGTTGCCAAATTACACGTTTGGCAACTCTGCTGATATGATTTCATGTATTCGTCTCCGTCAGATAAACAGGGGCTACTTTAATTTCACGTATTCTAAAATTCATGAAATTCATAGCATAAACATAGTAACATATGCACGCACACCACTTCATTAATTTCACCGGCCAAATAAATTTTTAGTGCCTGGCAGAATACCACAAATACCATTTAATACTCTTTTAGCATATATCAGCAATTATTTTGCTCGTGCTGAGTACCACCAAAATTATGACCCTAGAGGAATAATTGGGCTGGAGGAATATTTGTATCGGTTTCCTACGAATATCAACCCTGATTCCTTCCGAAAGCATTTTTGCTGGTCTGAGTACTAGGCTTTAAATTTAAAGATACAGCAGTTGTTACCTGGGGACTTAGTGTCATACAAATCTATCGATGCAGTTTGCGATACCAACGAAATTGTGAATTATCCAATTGAGTTTTTAAATTCATTGGATTTGCCAGGCATGCCACTACACCATTTACAATTGAAGATTGGATCTCCGATCATTCTGCTTCGTAACTTGAACCCACCACGGCTGTCTAATGGCACAATATTAGTCATTAAAAAACTAATAAGAAACGTTATTGAAGTCTGTATGGCTGTATGTGGCTTAGATTTGGAAACACCATGATTTTCCCAGGGACAACTATATGTGGCATGTTCTCGCGTGGGAAAGCCATCCAGTTTGTTTGTGTTGGCTTAAGATGGACTAAGCAAGAATATTGTACACTCTATTGCGCTGAGAGATTAATCTTTATTGTTAAGGTTTCTTATAATCGATAAGTAAATCCCCGCATACTTATAGTAGATAGTTATTTTTATTGAACTGAAAAAAGTTTCCTAGAAATAATTTACATGGCAAAACAACGTTTGCCGGGTCACCTAGTCAACATATAAAAATCTCCGAAAGGGTTCGTTTTAATTTTTTTTAAATTTTGTTTATTGTCTAAATTTTGATTTGTCCTTTTTGCAAATATATAATAAGTTACATAAATCGTAGGCTCACATATATACTGACTGAGTACAGGGTATAAAGTAAAGTCACAACTTTCCTCCTCTTTTTATACCCGGTACTCGAAGAGTAAAGGGTGTTGATGTTGATGAGTTGAAATGTAAATTCAAACTGTTTTATTTTCCAAACTTATGCACTATATATAGTAAAATATAAGGTAATTAAAGCTAAGACCAACGCTAAGAAAAGGAGGGATGTGCGGCACTTGTTCCCACGCTCATCCCTTCTAATGACACCAACTACATGCAAACAACATGTGTTAATAGATTTGGGTTCGACGTGCTCATGTATATGATTTTATGGTCGAACTCTATGTGTCATTTTTTCTCAAGTGGCCTCCTTCAAGTGGACTGTATTGTTTATTGGTTGGCCTGTGTCGGTTCCTGTTCATGTTTTATGAACATATTGCCCGCGGTTTGCTAAAGATGTGATAACTGCGAGTTTGTTGGCCTCCTTCAAGTGGACTGTATATTTTTATACCCGTTACTCGAAGAGTAAAGGGGTATATTAGATTTGTGCAAAAAATTAATGTGTGTAACACCCAGAAGGAAGCGTTTCCGACCCCATAAAGTATATATATTCTTGATCAGCATCAATAGCCGAGTCGATATAGCTATGTCTGTCTGTCCGTCCGTCTGTCCGTCTTTCCGTCTTCATTAGCGCCTATAGCTCAAAGACCATAAAAGCTAGAGGAACACAATTTTGTATCCAGACTTCAGTCCTATCGCACTGTTACAAGCGTATTTCAAAATTTCGCCCCGCCCCCTACCGCCCACTCCAGGGACGAAAATCTGTGGCATGCACAATTTTAAAGATACGAGAAAACTAAAAACGCAGGATCATAGACACTGACCTTATCTATCACAATGTTGAATCTGGATCAGATCGGATAATAAATATAGCCACAATGAAGAAAACCATTTCGAAATGCATCGTTCCCTCTCGCTCTCTCTCACACACAGGGCTAGGCGCTATGCCTGATAGAATTTTTTGACGCCTAGTTCTCAGAGACTATAAGAGCTAGAACCACCAAACTTTCTATCCAAGCTCCTGTGATATCAAACCGAGACGAGTTTGTTTTAAAATTTTGTCACGCCCCCTTCCGCCCCCACAAAAGATGAAAATCTACAATTTTGAAGATACGGGAAAACCAAAAACGCAGAATCATAGAAAATTACCATATCTATCAGAGTATTGAATTTGAATCAGATCGGATCATAAATATAGTCAGAAGGAACAAATGAAATTTCAGTGGCCTCCCAAGCGCAGACTGATTCCCTCTCTCTCTCGCACACAGTCGTGTATGTATATGTAGGAAGTAGATAAAAACATGTAGAAATGGCAGATGTAAAAAATTTATGTAAACAAATATGGAAACATCTAATAGATCAAAATCTCCGAAAAGGTTCGACTTAATTTTTTTTTTTCTTTTTTGGCTAAAATTCAATTTTCCTCTTTTGCGAACATGTAATAAATTACATACATCGTAAGCTCACATACATATATACTGACTGAGTACCGGGTATAAAGTAGAGCCGCGGCTCACAACTTTCCCCCTCGTTATTTTTTGTGACGATACTTGCTGTCGGGTCCTGTTCATGTGCATGAACATCTTGCCAGGGGTGTGTAATTACTGCGGCGTGACCTGGTGTCCGGTTCTGTTCATATTTTGGACATCTGACGGCGATCTTCCATGGTTATGGGAACTGTCTTTTAATTTGACTTTCTTCCGTATATACAGCATCAGTAAAAAGAATTCGCTGTACTCCTGTTTGGGATGAAAGTTGAGTCCTTTCAGCTTTAGTCGCTTATCCTCAGCTTGTTTCCAAAAGTTCCTTTGAAACATTTGAACCAGTTTCCGTTTTTTAAAAGATTTTTTTGCTACATCTTCTTTCGGCACTTTTATTAGCAATGTGGATTTACGAATTTCAAAATACCCTGGTGTCAAAACATCTTCGCCATTTATTTTGCTTGATATACAAAGTGGACGAGAGGTTTTTAATGTTTCAAGTTGATTACTGCTTTCTGAGTATTTCTTGATCTTAACGAGGGGATACACCTTATGTATTGGTCGCTTGATCGTAGGTTTTTCCACTTCAAACGATACGCCTCGTAATCGACCGTCTTTGGCTAGGTGGGCTTGCGGAGTTAGTGGCCATTTTGACGGATGATTTTTTTCGTTTGTAATAAGAACGATATCTCTATCCAGTGGGTTCTCTTTTTTTTTTCTCCGTTGAATTCTTTATTTGCGTCCGTTTCTTTTTTTTCGACCATTTTCTTTTTCTCTGTTAATTTCTGTTTGGCGTCTTTTTTCTGCTCCTTTTCCTGCTCAGTCGCAATATCGCTGATCCCCGAGATTGATCTCTTCTTCTGCTTGGACTCCATAGTTTCTAATCCTTGAGCATGCGGATCCTCGTTGGGTACTATGTAGTCCGCATCTTCGATCTCCGGCGCTATCCCTGGGTGGAGTCGGAACACCTGCAGCAGGTCGACTGTCTCCTCGATTCCTAGCGGATGGCTGCATTCCGTATAAATGGAGTGTTGTGGTGGGTCGACCCCATGGACTATATATGGGCGTCGGTATGCTGCTGCCCCCGGTTGATTTCCCTGAGGCACGAACCCCAGGCTTATGACGGACCTTTGGTCGGACTCTGGCTCGTCGCAACGCAGTACTGTGCCTTCTTTTTGATTGCTGGCCTCCGAGGTGTCTGAGTAGTGCGGTCTGGCCTCCCGCGGATCTTCCTCTACTTCCTCGTTCGAATGTGCCTCGGCTAAGCGTGGACTCATCAGGTCCCATTCAGCACAAAAACCGGCCTCCCTATGTGCTGGACGGTTGGTGGTGCTCAAATCACTGCCGGGCTCGTAGGATAGGAGTTGGCCCCCGCATCCCTCGCCCAAGAGTGCAGACGCCAGGGTCCCGTGACTGCGCAGTATTGAATCGCGGTCCTCCGCGTCTGTGGTGAAGTTGTCGTCGTCTACTGCGGGTCCATAACTCCCGAACTGGCGTCGATTTATGGCGCCTACGTTATGGTTTGGCGGCAGTTGGACCTCAGCGATCGCAAAGCAACCTGGATGCGTATTTTTGCTTGTTTTGGCGATCTCAACATTATTTTCGGACTTCGGGAAGGCCAGCGTGAACCGACGTATTCTGGCGGTTTCAGTTTCCTGATTTAACTGTTTTTGTAATGCTTCTAATTTTCCCCCACATCCCGTGTATGTCGTGCAATACATTTTGAAGATGTCTTGTGAGAGATTCTGCGATTCAATATAAAGTCTTCTCATTTTTGATAATTTATCTTTCATTAAATTGAGATTATATTGGGTGACCTCTTGATACATACTGTCGTCTATCTCACATCGTATCTCGTTGCATAGGCGTAGTAGTTCCTCTGCCTGTCTACTGTTCTGACAAGTTGCTTTCTGACTTGCAGATTGGTTTATGGTGATGTCTAAGAACTTTTCTCCGAAACTTCCGGCTGTTTTGTTTGTTCCGCAGGACTTTTCTTTTAGGATTTTTCTTCTGTAGTGCCTTTCATCTAAGATGTTGTATTCTAATCCGAGCGCGTTCAGCCTTTTTTGCATGTTTCTTCTGTAGTGCCTTTCGTCTAAGATGTTTCTTTCTAATATCACACCTTTCCCACCATTGAGTTGTCTGATTAGTTTCATGATTTGCTACAATAGCTATCTTTACCGTCTCCAAACTTTTCAGAGCGTCTACTGTTGTGTTTTGAGGTAGCGGGTTTTCTTCTAATTCATCCTGAAGCTTTAACATTTCTTCTTCCAACTGCACCTGCTCTTCTAGCAACTTTTGCCGAATCGTGGCCATTTTTTTTTTATTTATTTGCTAAACCTTTTAGTCTAAAGTGAACCGTTGGGGGTGTTTTTATTGTGGTCGCCTAGTTGACTACGTTGTGCCCCGACTCACAACTTGGATGTGTTCCACCACTGGTGGGGGAGATCAGAATTTTAATGTCGTCTTTTATATTATTTTTGCGGTTTTTATTTACTGTGTCTCTTACCACTGATGGTGGAGATCAGGATCCTTTTTGTGACTTTATTTACTGTGTCTCTAACCACTGGTGGGGGAGATCAGTATCCTTTTTGCGACTTTATCTACTGTGTCTCTTACCACTGGTGGGGAAGATCAGTATCCTTTTTTGGATTTTATCTACTGTGTCTTTTACCACTGGTGGGGGAGATCAGTATCCTTTTTTGGATTTTATCTACTATGTCTCTAACCACTGGTGGGGGAGATCAGTATCGTTTTTGCGACTTTATTTACTGATGAGAGAGATCAGTAACTTATTGTCGTCCTTTTTAATTATTGATAGTGACCTTGGTATTGAAACCCAAGGGAATACGCTATTCTGTTTTTATTGCCACTAGCACCTTGTTATAAAATTTAAGGGTTTACGCTATTCTGTCTCTTACCACTGGTGGGGGAGAACAGAGGCTTGGTGTTTTTTAGGTTGCGACCTTACTATCGAAGACAAGGGTTTATGCTTTTCCTGGCGCTAATACTTCTGAATTTCTTACCACGGGTGGGGGAAACACAGAGGCTCGATGGACCAAATGTTGATGCTGCTTCTATTCTCCAGATCAAGGATGAATCCGGCTCGAAGCAGCAAATGTTGATTAGTTGAGTTGTAATTTCGAACTGCTTTATTTTCAAAACTTATGCACTATATATAGGAAAATATAAGGTAATTAGAACTAAGACCAACGCTAAGAAAAGGAGGGATGTGCGGCACTTGTTCCCACACTCATCCCTTCTAATGACACCAACTACATGCAAACAACATGTGTTAATAGATTTGGGTTCGACGTGCCCATGTATATGATTTTATGGTCGAACTCTATGTGTCATTTTTTCTCGAGTGGCCTCCTTCAAGTGGACTGTATTGTTTATTGGTTGGCCTGTGTCGGTTCCTGTTCATGTTTTATGAACAATCATGGTAGACTGAATCCAAATATTTTAAAACCTATGCAGTTAAAAGCAGAGATATCAAAAATAAAGGATAAGATTTAACATTCTGTTAGATATGGTGATTTTCTATGATTCTGCGTTTTAAGTTTTCTCGTATCTATGAAATTGTGCATGCTACAGATTTTCGTCCTTTGAGTGGGCGGAAGGTGGCGGGGCGAAGTTTTGAAATACACTTGTAACAGCGTGATAGGACAGGAGTCTGGATACAAAAGTGCTCTAGCTTTTACAGTTTCTGATCTATATGCGCTTATGAAGATGGACGGACGGACAGAAGTACAGACGGACGGACAGACAGACATAGCTACATCGACTCGGCTTTTGATGCTGATCAAGAATATATATACCTTATGGGGTCGGAAACGCTTCCTTCTGGGTGTTAAACACGTCCATTTTTTCAACAAATCTTATATACCCCTTTACTCTTCGAGTACCGGGTATAAAAATAATTTCCTGACTTTAAGACTTTAAATTTGTTATTATTTAGCAATACTAGGATACGTTGAAAACATTTTTAATCGGAAAGGGGCGTTATTATAAGAAAATTCATCTTTGGTGAATAACAGTAGAGGAAAGCGGATCGGGTTATCAACATCAATCAACATCGTACAAAATGTCATAGACGGTGATGGTTACCACTGAAAAAACGAGTCATAACAATTGTGCTACAGTGCTTGCACAAATCAGGCGGAGTTCAGCTAAGACCAGGGGTCAAAACCTTGTACTCTAGATTTTTAATAACAATGATATATGAGGACGACTTCTGGTCATGGTATTGAGGTATACTAATATGAAAACTAGCATTTAAAACCTTTTAAAACTTCTGATACCAACCAAAAAACCCTCTTAACGAGGTAAAAAACGAGGGGGAACGTTTTGAGCCGCGTAGTAGAGCCGCGGCTCTACTTTATACCTGGTACTCAGTCAGTATATATTTATGTGAGCTTGTTGTAGTTTATTACATGTTCGCAAAAGGGACAAATTTAATTTTAGCCAAAAAAGAAAAAAGGAATTAAGTCGAACCTTTTCGGAGATTTTTATCTATTAGATGTGTCTATATTTGTATACATACTTTTTTACATCTGTTTTTTCTACATGTCTAAATCTACTTCCTACATATACATCCACGGCTGTGTGCGAGAGAGAAAGGTAATGAGTCTGCGCTTGGAAGGAATTTCTTTTGTTCCTTCTGACTATATTTATGATCCGATCTGATCCAGATTCAATACTCTGATAGATATGGTAACTTTTTATGATTCTGTGTTTTGGGTTTTACCGTATCTTCAAAATTGTTAATTTTCGTCTTTTGTGGGTGCGGAAGGCGGCGTGGGCAAATTTTGAAACAAACTTGTCTCGGTTTGATATCACAGGAGCTTGGATAGAAAGTTTGGTTGTTCTAGCTCTTATAGTCTCTGAGATCTAGGCGTCAAAAAATTCGATCAGGCATAGCGCCTACTCCTGTGTGTAAGAGAGAGCGAAAGCGACCCCATAGAGTATATATATTCTTGATCAGCATCAAAAGCCGAGTCGATATAGCTATGTCTGTCTGTCCGTCCGTCTGTCCGTCCGTCTTCATTTGCGCCTATAGCTCAGAGACTATAAAAGCTAGAGGAACAGAATTTTGTATCCAGTGTGAGGAATTAATATTCCTCACAAAGCCCTGGTAGGGGATAGAGCGAATTCGCTAGTTACGGGAGCGAGGCGGTCCCGTTACAAGAGAGCACAATGCGGATCCCACGAGAGGAAGGGAACGGTGGTAGTGGGCCGGTCCATGTAGGCTATGTAGGCGGGCCCATGTAGGCCGTACATGCCATGCAGACCATGCTGGCAGGACGTGCGAACACAGAGAGGCCGATGGAAAGTTACCGACGCCACCGGAATTAACCGTTGTGGCTGAGCAGCGGCGCAGACCCTAGAACGCGCCGAGCCTATAAGAGGAGGCCGGCGGCCGTGAAGCGGGACAGTCAAGTGCGGAGAGGAAACAAGTGCGGAGAGAAACCAAGTAGAAGTGCAACGGAGTAACGCGGAAAACAGGTGATACGGAAGACAGCGACGGAACGATCTCCATAGACAGGCTCGGAGAGCAGTACGAAAGACCCTGATCAGAGGTGAGAGTCAAAGTGCCAATCCATTGAGTGCGGAGCTGTGAGCGGTAGACAGAGCGATAGCCGAGTCAGAACCCCCAGCCGTTGCCCAAAGGAACCACGAGGAGACCCGATTGGTGCGGAGTTGTGCGGTCGGACAGAGCGATAGCCGAGTCAGAACCCCCAGCCGTTGCCCAAAGGAGCCACGAGAAGACCCGATTGGTGCGGAGTTGTGCGGGCGGACAGAGCGATAGCCGAGTCAGAACCCCTAGCTAGAGTGCCATCGGAGTAGTGGTCGGCAGAGGTACCACTGAGAAACCCCAGCGAATGATATAGCCATAAGATAGCCGTAAGTTAGCCATAAGATACCAATAAAGCGAAGTACTCTTAGAATACCCAACCCGAGTGTATTTCTTGCTTGTCGCCGGGGCAACATACAAATTTGTTGCAGCAGCCTATCGACCGCTGAGCCAGCCTAGCTGACCTTTAACGGAAGAAAACGGTTCATTACAACTGGCGCCCAATATGGGGCCCCACGACAAAGCAAAGGAAAAAGTACATCGGGAAGGGCGGTACTGTGCAGGGTATCCGAAGGTTGGCAAGATGAAAGGCCGGCAATGGATTCATTCGCTGAAGAAGAAGGACTTGGTCCAAGTTGCACTGACATGCGGGATCCAATTGGAGGTCTCATTATCCGAAATGCGGAAGGCGTTCAAATATTGAGCCGAGAAGCATGGGGCAGAGCCAGAATTCGCGGAAGTGCTTGAAGCATGGGAAATGAAGGCGGACGTGGTCCCGGTGGCTGCTCCAACTGACGAAGGGGGGACTCGGTTGAACACCTGGAAACCCCGACCGATTCAGAATGGCCATCGCAGGGGAAAACGCCGGCAGAGGATCAGCAGGAATCGGCAGCGAGCCTGACGGTGCCGAAAAAGAGTCGGTCTTCCAGTCGACAAAGGTCGGCAAAGAGCCCGCAACGAACGGAAGAAGAGCCCGCCGAAAAAGGGGATCGGCGAGGGACCGAGGAGCAGACCGTGAGGCGGCCGCGAGAAAATTTTGCCGGCGTGACCAAGCAGGTACGAGAGTGGTCGTTCCGTTCCGACGGGTCGGAAAAGCTCCTCGAGTTCCTGGAGCAGGTGGAGTGGTCAGCCGACATGTACGGGCTGGAGCTGGATCAGATCCCAAGAGCAATGCCAGAGCTGCTGAACGGGCGGGCGCTCATGTGGTTCATCGCCAATAAAAGGCATTGGCAGACGTGGGAAGCGTTTGCCCATAGCTTCCAGGCCTATTTCCTGCCAAAGAGATATTTCGAAAAGTTGCTCCAAGAGGTTCGAATGAGGAAACAAAGGTGGGGAGAATCTTTCAAGGATTTCATGGTTGAAATGCAGACACTTATGAGGCCGCAAAGACGAGAAGACGCCCGGTAAGTCTCAAGAGAAGAAGCCAACGGTGTCGAAGAGTGGGCATCAAACTAACGCCAACGTGGTGAACGGATATGTGCAAAATCAGTCGCAGGCATGCCGAATATGTGGGAGCGACGACCATTGGGTCCAAGGGTGCACAGGCAAATTGCTGACGTTTTGCTGGAGGTGTGGCAAGGTGGGAGTGCCCACCTGGCAGTGCTGCAAGCATGCGAGAAACGCGACGCGACCCAAGCCGCGAAGGGCCGGTCCGGGGTCGCAAGTGGAGGCCCCCAAAACAGAGGACGCCCCAGCAGGGGCTCCCCGAACCTAATCGGTGGTCTGACCGAAGAGGAGGTGCAGCTGTCGGCCGTGGTGGCGATTGCCGGAAGCGAGTGGAAGGCTACGGTGGATACAGGTTCCACCAGTAGCTTCATTAGCCGTGAGCTGGAAAAGAACAGCAGACAGTTTACCGGTTTAATGGTGCCAGGCAAGGGGCTGTTCCAATGGAAAGTGATGCCATTTGGGCTCCACTCAGCGTCGGCCACGTTCCAGAGGGCGCTAGACCAAGTGATAGGTCCCGACATGACTCCACACGCGTTCGCATACCAAGATGATATCATTGTCATCGGACGAACGAGAGAGGAGCACCGGCGAAATCTGGAAGAGGTTTTCCGCCGACTGAAGGAGGCTAAGGGAGGGAGCTGCGGTACCTGGATCATCTAGTGACAGGGGAAGGGATTTGCACCGATCCCGAACAGCTAGCAGCCATTGTGGAACTACAACCGCCGGCCAACGTCAAGGAGCTACGCCAGTATTTGGGCGTGGCATCATGGTATAGGCGGTTTGTAGAAGGTTTCGCCACTCTAGTACAGCCACTCAGCGCGTTACTAAAGAAAAAGTCTAAATGGGAGTGGACACACGAGAGACAGCAGGCCTTCGAGGCAGTGAAGAGCCGGCTGGTGGCGGATCCAGTTCTGACATGCCCAGATTTCTCCAAAAGGTTCGTGCTCCAGACGGATGCCAGTGACTACGGGCTAGGGGCGGTTCTTACCCAAGAAACGGATAAGAGCGAGAAGGTCATCTCGTATGCCAGCAGGACGCTGAATAGCGCTGAAAAGAACTATTCAGCGACGGAAAAATAATGCCTGGTCATTTTATGGGCTGTCAGAAAACTGAAGCCATATTTGGAGGGGTACCATTTAAAAGTGGCACCATATGGCACTAAAATGGTTCAATAGCATAGAAAGCCCGACGGGAAGAATCGCGAGATGGGCGCTGGAGCTTCAGCAGTATGATTTCGAAATAGCATACAGAAAGGGATAACTGAATATAGTAGCGGACGCGCTTTCTCGACAGCCATTAGCGGAACGATGCATGAGAGTGGACGACCAAGCGGGGAAGGCTGAGTTCTCGTGGATCACGAAGATCAAGGAGAATATAGAAAAGGAACCGGCAAAGTATCCCGATTACATGGAGGAGGCGGGCCGGGTGTACCGGTATATACCTCACAGGGCCGGAGACGAAGAAGTGGCGTGGTTGAAGCGCTGCGTTCCGAAGGATCTTCGGGAGAGGGTGATCGAAGAAAATCACAACATCCCCGAAGCGGGGCATGCGGGGAGCAGAAAGACGATTACGAGGATAGCCACCAGATATTATTGGCCCGGAATGCACCGCGACGTGAGAAATGACGTCAGGAGGTGTGAAGTCTGCATGCGGTTCAAGCCGAGTCAACTGCAGGCGGCCGGTAAGATGCTGACGCAGGTGCCGGAAGAGCCGTGGGCGACAGTATGTGCCGATTTTGTGGGCCCACTGCCGAGGTCGAAGCAAGGAAACACCATGTTGTTAGTACTGGTGGATCGGTTCTCGAAGTGGACCGAGCTGGTGCCGCTGAGAAAGGCCACGGCGGAGACACTAGTGAGGGCATTCAGAGAGCGGATTTTGTCCCGGTTTGGGGTACCGTAGGTGGTGCTCACCGACAATGGCGTCCAATTCACCAGCCGAGCGTTCAAAAAGTTTCTGGAACAATTCGGGGCACGGCACCAGTTCACGGCGCCATACACCCCGCAAGAAAACCCGACGGAGCGAACCTACAGGACGGTGAAAACGATGATTGCACAATTCACCGAAGGAGACCAGAGGTATTGGGACGAGAAGTGGCCAGAACTAATGTTGGCCGTAAATTCGGGCGTGTCAGAGTCTACGGGATATTCGCCAACGTTCATCGTACAAGGAAGGGAACCGAGGCTGTCAAAGGCGCTGTACGACGAAGAGACGCTAGGCACCGGGCAGGAGACCGTCACCGCGGATGAGAACGCGACCAAACTACGGGAGTTGTTCCAGTTGGTGAGGCGCAACCTGGAGCGGGCGGCGCAGGACCAGGCAAGATAGGAATCGACTAGGAATCGAGTCAGGAGAAAGGCCGGCCAGAGTTCCAGATCCGAGGGCCACCCATATCTGTCGGGTACGGCCGTGCAGAATGCTCGCCCAAGCGCTGCTTTTCGGGCGGGGATCCGGAGGATCCCCGGGTCCGGGGCGGTTGTTTGGCGCAGAGGCCACGCAAGAAGCCAAACCGAAGGCAGAGGGGAAGGTGTGGGTCGGGGACGACCGCCGCCGTAGTCCCGGGCGAGAGATCGGAAGACCTACTAGCGGCGGGTGATGACGGTGGTCGATAGCCAGAACCTAGGATACTGGACGGGCTGGAAGAAGGGTCGGAATTAGTGGATGAATGAGTCGAGATTAGGTACTCACCTGGGCCGATGGGGGTCGAACAGTTCGGGGACAGCGTACCCTCTAAAAACACGAAAGCAGAAAACACTACAAGAAACAAAAAAAAAAAAAAATATATATAATAACAATTCCAACGTTCTTAAGTAGGTTTTTAAAAAGATTTTATTTAACCGTAACTTAATTTTAGAACATTAGTGTGATTTGAATTCCCCGACCTAATGTTAGAAAGTCTCAAACGGAACTACCTTCTTCATTTCGAGATCTTGATCTCGAAACCTTCTTTAGAAAGCTTTAAAGCTTTGTCTCTTAAGCTTTCCACTTCGGGGCTGAATCGGTCTTCGGATGCGTCGGGGATGGCTTCGGTTGTGAGAGGCGCTGCTTTCGTGAGAGCGATTGATAAACAATGCGTTGGCCTACGTGAGGATGGCGTGGGAGATGCGTCGGCTTAGATGAGAAGGTGGCGTGGGAGATGCGTCGGCTTAGATTAGAGGGCGGCCGCATCTGATGATCGGTATTGGATTTCGTCTGGTAAAGCTCATTTGTTTACAAGAACTATTGGAGTGTGGGAACGAACTGATAACTGAGTGGTCAGTGTCGTTTGATCGGAATGCATGAGACTTCCTGTTGATCTCGGCTTGGCGACTCATGCATTTGTTTATGCAGGTGTTGGGGTGTCTCATCCTATGTTTATCTTATCTCTCTTAGATATTTGGATATGGGTACATGGGTGTAAGGGCAAGTGCTAGAGCATATGCATAATGTGTATTGGTATGATTATGAATATGGTCTAGTGCTTAACATATAGGTAATGCATAATATGGTGTGGAGCATTATGGATATGTTACTCCCCCGGCATTTGTTATAAGCCTGTCCTCAGGTTTTTATTATAGGGTATAGGGTTGGAGTTTCCTCCAAAACTATTGGTGTACTATTTGCTTCCTCCTCTTCTTCTCGAGGTTTTACATATTTGATACTAATATTTTTAGGTATTTTCTTAAACTTAACAATTAGATACCCAATTATACTAAATATTAATAATATGAACAAGGTTATTATAACTATTTGTATTATGTTATTGAATTTTGTGTGTTCTACAATTATTTGTTTTGTCTGTACATAAGACAGGGGTTCTAATCTAGTTATGTTATTACTGATGTAAACATTTTGTGTGAAATCCAGCATTGAATTAGTTATTGTAAATTCGAATAATTGGATTGAACAATTATAAATTTTAATTATGTTGTTTCCTTGTATTGTAATGTCTTTATCTAAGCAGTTTTGATTTAGATTTGATTTAGGAAGGTTCCAAGTTACTAATATGTTTGGTTCAACGTAATTAATTTGGAAATTTTTGTATGTTTTTGTATAAGGACATTTTGTTGGTTTTTGTTTTAAAATTCCTTTTATACATTCGTCTTTTATTAATTCCTTAGTTTCTTTATTATAAATCTTGTCTTCATAACAGTAATATTTATCAGTTGTTATTTCTGTTAAAATGTTATTTTGGTCGTCTGGGTAGGGAATTACTTTATATACGGGTACCTTAGTACTTTCGCTTGGGATGTTAGAAATTATGTAGATTTCGTTTGTGTCAATTTTTAACCAAGTTGAGGTTTTGATGTTTAATAATTTCTCGGAATTTATATGTTTCAAGTAATCTTGTTTTAATAATTTTGGATTAAATATACCTAGCCTAGTTAGTTGCATACCCATTTCTATATCTTCTATGTATTCAGTGAAATGTTGGAGATTAAAGATTAGAATTTCTAATTGTTGTTTCTTATTGTTTTCTTCATTAAGTTGGTTTATCAATTCTATTCCGTGGTTTATTACATCTATAACTAAATTAAGTTCGTTGGATTGGATACTAAGGCTGGCTAGGTTGTCGATTTTTTGTTCTAATTCTTTCCTATCTTCTTGATCTAAAGTGCCGAATAGGTATTTGTAAGCGGTACCTACTATGTTTATTAGACCTCTCCTGTTACGTTTGGCTATCTTTAGCCCATTTATTTCCCTATTCAGTTTATCTACTAAATATTTGACTTGTATTTCGTTCTCGAAATCTTTAGCCATTATTAAAAGGTTATTATACGTTTCTTCAGTTTTAGTTACATTTACTATTAGATAGTGGTACTCAAAGTTAGTTGGCAGATCGATGGATCCGGTTTTAAACATTAAGTATCCGTTTCTGGACTGTATTGGGTTTATTTCAATATTTTGTCCATTAGTTGTGTTTATCAGGAGCGTAAGGAAGATGAAGATCTTAATTAGGCTGCTGCTGATTGTTCGCATCGGTTTCGGGGTCTGGCCTGGAATTGTCGTATTTGCTAAGGTTAATTTTCTTTTTCTTTTTAAACTTAGATTTATAGTGCGTTATCTTTCTTCCTCTGTTTTTCTCTTCGTAGTGCTTTTCATCTAACTTTGTTATTTCTCCTGTCTTTTTGAAAGGGTTAGTTATCTTTGACTTTACTAATGGTGATTGTCTAAATCGTGTGTCTACTTCAAACTCGTTACGACGTTTGTTCAACTGGTTGATTTGTTTTACCTTATTTAGTTGAGTGTCGTAATCTGGAGTTCCGGCGTATATGAAAATATCCGCTGGTGTTCGGTTTGTAGTATTGTGTCTTGTTTTGTGGTTGTAAGTATACAGGATCGATTCGAACTTAGTATACTTTGTTTCTGGATCGCTTTCGCTTGTTATTATCCTTAACTTTTCGTTAACGGTTTTGTGGAATCGTTCGATGTCCGAAATGCCGTTTTTACTGGATGTGATCTCTATTTTTACCTCTTCCGAGATTAGCCATGCTTGCAAAGCTGCGCACATGAAAGCTGAATCTTTATCGGCTTTTATTTCTTGAGGTTTACCCATCTCATTAAAGATTTTCAATATGGCTCTTTTTGCTTCGAGCCAGTCGCGGCTGTTTACTTCTACGAGGGTTTCGAACTTGGAATAAATATCTATGCATGATAGAAACTGTTCGTTTCCTATGAGGTAGAAGTCCATCACGTATCGTTCTCTAACGTTTTGTATTTCAGGGGTTATTTCGAATGCCAATTTTGTGTCTCTATGCTCGGTTTTGGCAATATTGCACGTGGGACATTCGTTTATGATGTTTTGTATGAGTTTCTGGTAGTCTGGGTAGTAATATTTACTTTTAAACCAATTGACGGTCTTTTCTATTCCCGGATGAAGTAGTTCTTTGTGGTTTTTCATGATCAGTTGCTTAAACTCTGAATAGTTTGAAAGGTCGATCAGTTTAGAACTAGACTTCGTGACTTTCGTGAAGTTGTTAGGACTGATTATTTCTAAGAAAGCTTGTTGGAATATTGGAAAGTCGGTCTCGTTGTGGAAATATAAAGCACTCTTTTTCGTGCATACGTATTCCTTGATTATTTCTTTAGCTAAACTATTGGTCATTTCTTTATAAGTGATTTTTATGATCAGCTTATGGAAATAGTGATTTGTGACTACTTCGTCGTTATCTCCCTTTATGAACTCAATCTGGCGGTTGAAATAGTTGACGGGTCGTTCGGTAAGAGGAATATGGTTAAGGTTATCATCGTGTGCGCTGTGTATTGTGGCGCCTACACTATCGGAAACCTCTCCGAGTAAGTTTTCGTTAACTTTTACTCGGGACAATGCGTCTGCTACGTGGTTTTCCTTGCCAGGTAAATATTTGATTTTAAAGTCAAATTCATTCAATTTTATCTTCCACCGTTGCAGCTTCATATTGGGTTCCTTGAGGTTATTCAACCAGACCAAAGGTTTATGGTCACTAAGTATTTCGAACGTTCTGCCGAATAGGTATGATCGGAAATACTTGGTTGCCCATACAATCGCTAGCAATTCCTTTTCAATGGCGGAGTAATTGATCTCGTGTTCGTTCAGCGTTCGGCTGGCGTAACAGATTGGCTTATGGTCCTGTGATAGAACCGCTCCTAAAGCCACGTTACTAGCGTCTGTAGTGACTGAGAACATTTTGTCGAAGTCGGGATATACGAGAATCGGGTCTGAGGTGATGAGTACTTTTAGTTTCTCAAATGCCTCGACATATTTTTCTTCTTTAGGATCTATGACAGCTCGCTTCTTTAATTTGAGAGTCATAGGCTTTGCTATGCTCGCGAAATTAGGAATAAACTTCCTAAAAAATCCGCATAGTCCTATGAATGACTTGATTTGTTTCGTAGTTTCTGGTATCGGGAATCCGATTATGGCTGAGATCTTTTTTGGATTTGGTATGATTCCTTCTGGTGTAACTACATGACCTAGGAACTCAGTTTCTTTCTTCAGAAACTCACACTTATCCATTTGAAGCTTGAGATTTGCGTCTCTTAACTTCCCGAAAACCTTTCTTAGTGACAACAGATGTTCTTCCAACGAAGTGGAGAAAATTATAATGTCGTCTAAGTATACTAGACAATCATTAAACATCAATTCTTCCAAAAGATCGTTCATGCATCTTTGGAATGTTGCTGGGGCGTTTGTTAGCCCGAACGGCATTCGGGTATACTCGTAATGGCCATGTTTGGTTGAAAACGCTGTTTTCATGATCGACGAAGGTTCCATTGGAATTTGATGGAAACCTTTGGCTAAATCAATCGTTGTGAAATATTGACACTTTCCTAATTTTTCCAATATTTCATCCATTCTGGGTGCAGGAAATTTATCCTTGATAGTTATTTCATTGAGACCTCTATAGTCTACAACTAACCGGTACTTCTGTTTTCCAGATGCATCTATCTTTTTGGGGATCATTGAAATGGGGGAACAGTAAGGCGATTTCGACTTACGAATTATTCCTTGTGCCATCATACCTTTGATCTGCTTATTGACTTCCTCGTCATGTATTTGCGCGTATTTGTACGGCCTCCGGTATACCGGGTCTTCGTGCTGTATTTGAATCGCGTGCTTGACAGTACTTGTGAAAGTCAAATTGTCACCTTCTCTATACTGTAAGTCGCTGAACTCGTATAGCACTTTCTTCAACTTCTCTTTTTCTTCTTCGTTCAAGTGTTCTATTCTAAGTTCATGACATTCCCTCAATTCGTTATCAAGAGCGGAAGTGAAGTATTGATCCCTATCCGAGGATGAATCGAGGCACTTACGTGCGGTCTCGACTTCTTCAATAACTTCTCCACTAGAGATAATTGGGAATATCTTTTCTCCTAACGTTACAGTGTTATCCCTGTAATTGATTACGGCTTGGCTGGCCATCAGATATTCTCTGCCTAATAGAATATCGTAATTTTTGGAAAAATCGAACACGTAGAACTTCTGCTCGGTTGGGCAGACTTTGTTGGGGGGCCTTATTATACTACTTGTTAATCTGACAGGTCCGTTGATGGTATGGACCTTGAGGTTTTCTTTGTTTGTGGTGGCCTTCAGGAAATTTTCTTTTATTATGTTAATGGAAGATCCCGAATCCAATATACCTCTTAATACTTTGTTGTTTAGGGTAATATTTATATAGGGTCCCCCTCGGTTTCTTCCGAGGCTGCTTGATGAAAATTTACATCCATTTTCATTTGTCCGCTATCACTTTCCCTCATTCTTTTGGTCGGCTGATTGGGTTTGCTACTACTAGACTGGTTTTGATTGCTCTGGTAGTTGGTTAGGTTTTGTGCCTGACCTTGGTTTAATGAATTGCGAAACTCCCGGTATAATCCTGGGTTTTTATAACTGTTTCGCGGAGCGTTACTTGAACTGAATGAATTCTGATTATGGTGAGTATTGACACTATAATTTGGGTAGTAATTCCCTTCATTTTTGCTAGCTGGATTGGTTGACTTTTGTGCTGTTTTATTATTACTTTTATCCTCAGCCCTGGCTTCATATAAGCCCTCTTCTTGAGCGGCCCTTTTGAGGTTGGATAAGGTGGTTATATCTTTTCTTACAAGGGTCATAAAAAGCCTATCAGGTAATTTCTTTGATATTACATCTTTAATGGTATTTTTCAGAGCATTTTTATAGATTTCAATATTGGTTGCTTCTGTCTCTAGTGATAACTTATTACTAACAATTAATGCTTTATTCTCTATGTCTTCGATGAACTTACGTAGACTTCCAGTGAACTTCGTGAAATAAATTTGACGCAGGAGGTCCTCGTATGGGGTGTGGTTCTTGAATTCATCGATCAATGTTTCCTTTAATTCCTGCCAGGTGTTTGGCTGTCTCATCTGTGATGCTCTTTGAGCATCGCCCGTTAGTTGAACTTCCACTGCTCCGAATAGTATACGCTGTTGTCTTACTTCTTGCGTGGGGTACAATTCTTGTATGTACTCGACTCTTTTTATAAACGAGCTCAGTTGTCCAACTGAGCCGTCGTATGCTGGCACTTGTCTAATAGACAGTAGTGCTTGATTCAAATGAATTTCACTTAGGCTTGATGGTGGTAGTGCCATTTTAACTGTTTTGTTGGGGTATCGTTTTATTTTGGACAATGTTTTAAGTTTCACTTCACTTGTTTTAAACTCAACGTTTCGTGGCACTTGCTGTAGTTTTTGCTTTGTGTAAGTCTGGTGTATTTATGTATTTTGGGTTTGTTTAATGTTTTTATGTTGCCTAGTGCATCGGTTGCACCTAGATTCTTTGGCGGATTCACTTGGTTAACTTGTTTCGCTAATCTCCCGCAATCTAGTCGTATAGATTGCTTCTAATAGATTAGTACCGTAACTATAGTGTTGAATTGTGAATCCTACCGGCTGCGCCAATAACAATTCCAACGTTCTTAAGTAGGTTTTTAAAAAGATTTTATTTAACCGTAACTTAATTTTAGAACATTAGTGTGATTTGAATTCCCCGACCTAATGTTAGAAAGTCTCAAACGGAACTACCTTCTTCATTTCGAGATCTTGATCTCGAAACCTTCTTTAGAAAGCTTTAAAGCTTTGTCTCTTAAGCTTTCCACTTCGGGGCTGAATCGGTCTTCGGATGCGTCGGGGATGGCTTCGGTTGTGAGAGGCGCTGCTTTCGTGAGAGCGATTGATAAACAATGCGTTGGCCTACGTGAGGATGGCGTGGGAGATGCGTCGGCTTAGATGAGAAGGTGGCGTGGGAGATGCGTCGGCTTAGATTAGAGGGCGGCCGCATCTGATGATCGGTATTGGATTTCGTCTGGTAAAGCTCATTTGTTTACAAGAACTATTGGAGTGTGGGAACGAACTGATAACTGAGTGGTCAGTGTCGTTTGATCGGAATGCATGAGACTTCCTGTTGATCTCGGCTTGGCGACTCATGCATTTGTTTATGCAGGTGTTGGGGTGTCTCATCTTATGTTTATCTTATCTCTCTTAGATATTTGGATATGGGTACATGGGTGTAAGGGCAAGTGCTAGAGCATATGCATAATGTGTATTGGTATGATTATGAATATGGTCTAGTGCTTAACATATAGGTAATGCATAATATGGTGTGGAGCATTATGGATATGTTACTCCCCCGGCATTTGTTATAAGCCTGTCCTCAGGTTTTTATTATAGGGTATAGGGTTGGAGTTTCCTCCAAAACTATTGGTGTACTATTTGCTTCCTCCTCTTCTTCTCGAGGTTTTACATATTTGATACTAATATTTTTAGGTATTTTCTTAAACTTAACAATTAGATACCCAATTATACTAAATATTAATAATATGAACAAGGTTATTATAACTATTTGTATTATGTTATTGAATTTTGTGTGTTCTACAATTATTTGTTTTGTCTGTACATAAGACAGGGGTTCTAATCTAGTTATGTTATTACTGATGTAAACATTTTGTGTGAAATCCAGCATTGAATTAGTTATTGTAAATTCGAATAATTGGATTGAACAATTATAAATTTTAATTATGTTGTTTCCTTGTATTGTAATGTCTTTATCTAAGCAGTTTTGATTTAGATTTGATTTAGGAAGGTTCCAAGTTACTAATATGTTTGGTTCAACGTAATTAATTTGGAAATTTTTGTATGTTTTTGTATAAGGACATTTTGTTGGTTTTTGTTTTAAAATTCCTTTTATACATTCGTCTTTTATTAATTCCTTAGTTTCTTTATTATAAATCTTGTCTTCATAACAGTAATATTTATCAGTTGTTATTTCTGTTAAAATGTTATTTTGGTCGTCTGGGTAGGGAATTACTTTATATACGGGTACCTTAGTACTTTCGCTTGGGATGTTAGAAATTATGTAGATTTCGTTTGTGTCAATTTTTAACCAAGTTGAGGTTTTGATGTTTAATAATTTCTCGGAATTTATATGTTTCAAGTAATCTTGTTTTAATAATTTTGGATTAAATATACCTAGCCTAGTTAGTTGCATACCCATTTCTATATCTTCTATGTATTCAGTGAAATGTTGGAGATTAAAGATTAGAATTTCTAATTGTTGTTTCTTATTGTTTTCTTCATTAAGTTGGTTTATCAATTCTATTCCGTGGTTTATTACATCTATAACTAAATTAAGTTCGTTGGATTGGATACTAAGGCTGGCTAGGTTGTCGATTTTTTGTTCTAATTCTTTCCTATCTTCTTGATCTAAAGTGCCGAATAGGTATTTGTAAGCGGTACCTACTATGTTTATTAGACCTCTCCTGTTACGTTTGGCTATCTTTAGCCCATTTATTTCCCTATTCAGTTTATCTACTAAATATTTGACTTGTATTTCGTTCTCGAAATCTTTAGCCATTATTAAAAGGTTATTATACGTTTCTTCAGTTTTATTTACATTTACTATTAGATAGTGGTACTCAAAGTTAGTTGGCAGATCGATGGATCCGGTTTTAAACATTAAGTATCCGTTTCTGGACTGTATTGGGTTTATTTCAATATTTTGTCCATTAGTTGTGTTTATCAGGAGCGTAAGGAAGATGAAGATCTTAATTAGGCTGCTGCTGATTGTTCGCATCGGTTTCGGGGTCTGGCCTGGAATTGTCGCTTTTGCTAAGGTTAATTTTCTTTTTCTTTTTAAACTTAGATTTATAGTGCGTTATCTTTCTTCCTCTGTTTTTCTCTTCGTAGTGCTTTTCATCTAACTTTGTTATTTCTCCTGTCTTTTTGAAAGGGTTAGTTATCTTGGACTTTACTAATGGTGATTGTCTAAATCGTGTGTCTACTTCAAACTCGTTACGACGTTTGTTCAACTGGTTGATTTGTTTTACCTTATTTAGTTGAGTGTCGTAATCTGGAGTTCCGGCGTATATGAAAATATCCGCTGGTGTTCGGTTTGTAGTATTGTGTCTTGTTTTGTGGTTGTAAGTATACAGGATCGATTCGAACTTAGTATACTTTGTTTCTGGATCGCTTTCGCTTGTTATTATCCTTAACTTTTCGTTAACGGTTTTGTGGAATCGTTCGATGTCCGAAATGCCGTTTTTACTGGATGTGATCTCTATTTTTACCTCTTCCGAGATTAGCCATGCTTGCAAAGCTGCGCACATGAAATCTGAATCTTTATCGGCTTTTATTTCTTGAGGTTTACCCATCTCATTAAAGATTTTCAATATGGCTCTTTTTGCTTCGAGCCAGTCGCGGCTGTTTACTTCTACGAGGGTTTCGAACTTGGAATAAATATCTATGCATGATAGAAACTGTTCGTTTCCTATGAGGTAGAAGTCCATCACGTATCGTTCTCTAACGTTTTGTATTTCAGGGGTTATTTCGAATGCCAATTTTGTGTCTCTATGCTCGGTTTTGGCAATATTGCACGTGGGACATTCGTTTATGATGTTTTGTATGAGTTTCTGGTAGTCTGGGTAGTAATATTTACTTTTAAACCAATTGACGGTCTTTTCTATTCCCGGATGAAGTAGTTCTTTGTGGTTTTTCATGATCAGTTGCTTAAACTCTGAATAGTTTGAAAGGTCGATCAGTTTAGAACTAGACTTCGTGACTTTCGTGAAGTTGTTAGGACTGATTATTTCTAAGAAAGCTTGTTGGAATATTGGAAAGTCGGTCTCGTTGTGGAAATATAAAGCGCTCTTTTTCGTGCATACGTATTCCTTGATTATTTCTTTAGCTAAACTATTGGTCATTTCTTTATAAGTGATTTTTATGATCAGCTTATGGAAATAGTGATTTGTGACTACTTCGTCGTTATCTCCCTTTATGAACTCAATCTGGCGGTTGAAATAGTTGACGAATAGCAGACGATGGGACGCGCCGAGCCTATAAGAGAAGGCCGGCGGCCGTGAAGCGGGACAGTCAAGTGCGGAGAGGAAACAAGTGCGGAGAGAAACCAAGTAGAAGTGCAACGGAGTAACGCGGAAAACAGGTGATACGGAAGACAGCGACGGAACGATCTCCATAGACAGGCTCGGAGAGCAGTACGAAAGACCCTGATCAGAGGTGAGAGTCAAAGTGCCAATCCATTGAGTGCGGAGCTGTGAGCGGTAGACAGAGCGATAGCCGAGTCAGAACCCCCAGCCGTTGCCCAAAGGAACCACGAGGAGACCCGATTGGTGAGAAGTTGTGCGGTCGGACAGAGCGATAGCCGAGTCAGAACCCCCAGCCGTTGCCCAAAGGAGCCACGGGGAGACTCGATTGGTGCGGAGTTGTGCGGGCGGACAGAGCGATAGCCGAGTCAGAACCCCTAGCTAGAGTGCCATCGGAGTAGTTGTCGGCAGAGGTACCACTGAGAAACCCCAGCGAATGATATAGCCATAAGATAGCCGTAAGTTAGCCATAAGACTTTATTATCTTTATTATCTCCCCTTGGCCCTTTTTATACCCGGTACTCGAAGAGTAAAGGGGTATATTAGATTTGTTGAACAAATGTATGTGTGTAACACCCAGAAGGAAGCGTTTCCGACCCCATAAAGTATATATATTCTGGATCAGCATCAATAGCCGAGTCGATATAGCTATGTCTGTCTGTCCGTCCGTCTGTCCGTCCGTCCGTCTTCATTAGCGCCTATAGCTCAGAGACTATAAAATCTAGAGGAACACAATTTTGTATCCAGACTCCTGTCCTATCACACTGTTACGAGTGTATTTCAAAATTTTGCCCCGCCTCTTTCCGCCCACTCCAAGGACGAAAATCTGTGGCATGCAAAATTTTAAAGATACGAGAAAACTAAAAACGCAGAATCGTAGAGAATGACAATATCTATCAGAGTGTTGAATCTGGAACAGATCGACTTATAAATATAGCCACAATGAAGAAAACCATTTCGAAATGCATCGTTCCCTCTCGCTCTCTCTCACACACAGGGTTGGGCGCTGTGCCCATTCGTCCAGATGAGCGCCTAGATCTCAGAGACTATAAGAGCTAGAGCAACCAAACTTTCTATCAATGCTCCTGTGATATCACGTCAGTACAAGTGTATTTCAAAATTTTGCCCCGCCTCCTTCCGCCCACTCCAAGGACGAAAATCTGTGGCATGCACAATTTTAAAGATACGAGAAAACTAAAAACGCAGAATCATAGAGAATGACAACATCTATCAGAGTGTTGAATCTGGATCAGATCGAATTATAAATATAGCCACAATGAAGAAAACCATTTCGAATTGCATCGTTCCGTCTCGCTCTCTCTCACACACAGGGGTAGGCGCTATGCCTGATCGAATTTTTTAACGCCTAGTTCTCAGAGACTAAGAGCTAGATCAACCAAACTTTCTAACCAAGCTCCTGTGATATCAAACCGAGACGAGTTTGTTTCGAAATTTTGCCATGCCCCCTTCCGCCCCCACAAAGGACGAAAATCCACAATTTTTAAGATACGAGAAAACCAAAAACGCAGAATCATAGAAAATTACCATATCCATCAGAATGTTGAATCTGGATCAGATCGGATCATTAGTATAGCCAGATGGAGCAAATGAAATTTCGGTGGCCTTCCAAGTGCAGACTTATTCCCTCTCTCTCTCGCACACAGCCGTGTATGTATATGAAGGAAGTAGATTTAGACATGTAGAAAAGACAGATGTAAAAATCTCCGAAAAGGATCAACTTAATTTTTTTTTTTCTTTTTTGGCTAAAATTAAATTTGTCCCTTTGGCAAACCTGTAATAAATTACAACAAGCTCACATAAATATATACTGACTGAGTACCGGGTATAAAGTAGAGCCGACGCGGCTCACAACGTTCCCCATTTTTTACTGTCATCTTGATTTATTATGTTTGTAATTTTAACTTTAGAATAGGTGTGCTCGTATGCAAGCTTTTCGTTTACATTTAAGTACAGATTATATGTATAATATAAGATTATAAGTTAAGATGCGTGGGTAATTCAAAACAATATATAACAATAATAACAATAACATATGTTGCACTTAAAACAAAATATATATACATATTTATAGATTATAGCATGGTAAACTTTATAAAACCATTGTACCTTGGCACTGAAAGGGAGTTTGCCAATTTATATGCAAATCCAATCAAGAACGGCCAACACAAAGATTCCAGTAAAAAGGATATTACAATAATGAAGCAGCGGTCCTACGTGTTACACAAGAAACTATCAAAATTTGTTCAGGTAACTAAATAATTTCAATTTTATTCATTTTGTTCAACCGTGATTTATACTTCCTATGAAACCTTTTGTAAGTTTTCGCAATAGTCGAGCAGTTCTTATGACGCATCTTCATTACACACTCGAAATGTATACTCGGTACTTAAAAAGTATAGATATCTGTAACTCGTCACATAAACGGGAAAAAACCGGGAAAAAAAGAATGAAAGTATTTAAAAAAACAAAAAAACAGGACTCAATTTTTTTTAATTATCCACTTTTAATAATATTTTAGTTAATTTATGGAGCTTTCGGTCCCGTCCTTTTCTTCCTTATCATATGAGGCACTTAGGCCTATCAACATTATAATTATGTATAAGTCCTTACATTTCTTCACTTGAACAATGCAGACAAGATTTCCCACCTTATGAGGTGAATATTATTATATTGGCCTAACATTTTTTGTATATAATTGCTGTTTTTTGCTTTAAATAACTCAAATATCTGTTGTTCTAGTTTTGCGCTCGTAATATATTTACAACTGAAAAAAGCATTCATTTTTTTTAATATACTGAAGTTGTCTGGCAACCTAAAATAGATGCAAATCTAATTAAATTGAATGATAGACAAAAACAATGCTCATACAGTTGCTTCAGTTGATTGATTAACGCAACAACAAAATTAGTGCAGACAATGCGGATACTATTTTCAGTAATATCAATTTTTTCCTTAATTTGTTTTAATTTTGTTTTAAAATCGTAGCCCGAGTATATCTCTTTTTATAGGTATGTACACCCAAAAAAATCCGCACTCTGAAATTTCATGCATTTTTTACTTCTCCAGCCTGTGGTGTGCCCAAATGTTATTGGATACGTTTATTTTTCTAGTTCCGAGTCAAAAAATCAGTTCCTAACAAAAGTACATACTCCATTTTTTGATAACGTATTCATATAAATAAGAAAAAATATTTTCCCAAGTCACACTTTTTTCTACGGTCATTTAGAAATTTGACCAAACGAAGGAAAAAAATGCAGTGAAATTATAAAAACGATTTATTCAACAGGAACTAAATTTGTTCCATTCAGTTAATTTGTTTCCTGCAAATCAATAACAAATTCATAATAATTCAACTTTCTTTTTTATTTTTACCATTTAATAAATATTTTCTGGCACCAATCTTGGCAATGGGTTAAGGAAAGATCATTTTATAATAAAACGATCCTCAGGATCGATTTAAAAATTATGTTGAGACAGCATCAGAAGTCCAGCAACGTTTTGCAAATGAAATTGTGTCGAGAAAGGTAGAGAAGACAGATAAAAAAACAAATTGAATATATATATGTATATAATATAATTTGTATGGAGGAAAAAAAACGTGGTAAGCGTCCACCAGAATCGGCATCTAGGAAGATTTCAGATAGAGGTATTTTAAGGAACTTAAGGTATTTTAGAAAAAAAGTAGCACATTTTCCAATCATGTTGGGCTCAATTCTGTTAATTAACAGAACAGGCGCCGGCTTGAAAAACGGTATAAAATTTAATTTAAAATACCGTAAAATACCTCAATCTGAATTCTTCTTCCATCTCAGCGGCAGCTTTTAGACACATGGTTTCTTGGTGAAAGATTCTTCCTAGATTCCGATTCTGGTAGACGCTTATAGCGACAAAAAAATTGACCCAGGCTGGTGTATAATACACACTGTATATGTACATTTTTTTTTAGGAATCATTTTTCACTTCAATAAAAATAACTATCTACTATAAGTATGCGGGGATTTACTTATCAATTATAATAGCCTATTAACACTAAAATGAGTTACCTATCGATAACCGAGTAAACTCAATAACTCAGAACTGGTGTCCACAATATGCCGTACTTGAGTTATTGAGTTTTGGCTTGCTGGCAAACACGAGCGTGCGTTGTTTTGTTTATATTATTAAATTGCACAAATATAAACATCGAGGAAGCATTTATCTTTTATTCGGCACAGCTAGATGCAATGATGGTGCGATGTATTGATTTGGCGACAATGTCTGCAAAAACTGTGCAGTATTTGGATAACATTTTAAATACACGCATTTTCACCCTGGTAAGAAATTGGCATTTCATTTTCTAGTGCTTCTATTTTATAATAATATTGAATTATAATAGCCGCGATATGGATCTTTTTGGGAGGACGTTGCGAAGAAATCTGATGCCTTTTTTAAGGAAAATTTCCGCATGGAAAGGCGTGCGTTCAACATACTTGATGGACTGTTGCCCAAACTCCAAAAGAAAGACATTCCTTTTCGACTGACAATCCCTCTGGTGAAGAAGGCCTAGGATCCTCTGCGGAATATCGTACTGTAGTGAGTCTATTTGCTGTGTCAAAAGCCATTTCATGAACATAAATATAAATAAAAATTGAAAAAAGTAGAATTTTGTTTCATTTATTTGTTTATTTATTTTTAAAAATGTGCCAAAAGTCCAGGAATGCCTGTAAGGCCTTAAGTGACCAAACAAATCTCGTATCTAGCGATAAAATTGTATTAAAAGTTGTATTACAGTTGAGTTAGTGAGTTTTGGGCAAAACTCGAGTTTCATTTACATGGGGAAGCATAGGGGCCCTAGAGGTGGCTAAAAAGTTGAGTTTTGGTTGAGTTTCAATCGAGTTTTGTCCGATTTTCCGAATATTCCAACCCTGATCTGCCCATCGTGAAACTATCACCACTAAAAAAACAATAAAAAACATATGTGATTATGGAGAAAAAAGGTAAACAAACAAATATTTCCTAAAAACAATACTTTTAATACAATTTTATCGCTAGATACGAGATTTGTTTGGTCACTTAAGGCCTTACAGGCATTCCTGGACTTTTGGCACATTTTTAAAAATAAATAAACATATAAATGAAACAATTGTACTTTTTTCCATTTTTATTTATATTTATGTTCATGAAATGGCGTTTGACACAGCAAATAGACTGACTACAGTACGATATTCCGCAGAGGATCCTAGGCAATGGCTATTCTCTTCTCCAGAGGGATTGTCAGTCGATTGTCAGGAATGTCTTTCTTTTGGAGTTTGGGCAACAGTCCATCAAGTATGTTGAACGCACGCCTTTCCATGCGGAAATTTTCATTAAAAAAGGCATCAGAGTTCTTCGCAACGTCCGCCTCCCAAAAAGATCCATATCGCGGCTATTATAATTCAATATTATTATAAAATAGAAGCACTAGAAAATGAAATGCCAATTTCTTACCAGGGTCCAAATGCGTGTATTTAAAATGTTATCCAAATACTCCACAGTTTGTGCAGACATTGTCGCCAAATCAATACATCGCACCATCATTGCATCTGTGCCGAATAAAAGATAAAATCACCTGAAAGGAGTAAAAAAGTGACGCCAAAAAGTTTATCGTTGTTTTGTAAATCCTTTAATGTCCTGTACAATGTCTTAAGCGAATGTTTGTGTGCCATAGTGCATTCATCCCAGATAAATATTTAACACTGTTTCAGCACTGTAGTCATACCCGATTGTTTTTTTATGTTGCACACTGCATCTGGAATATTTTGAATGTTTAATGTTTAAATACTGAATGAGCTGTTCTGCCTCCATCTAATAATGTTACTGCAATGCCAAAAGATGCAACGGCCAATGCGATGGTATAAGGATATAATATAATATAAGGAACGTTTTGCCAGTTCCACCCGGTGCATCAAAAAAAAAAAAAGAATCCTCCTTGTCCTGCAGAAACTGCCAGCATAATACGGTCGTAAATAACTTTGTTCATCATTTAGTAGTAGAACATTGCGACTTACAATGCCTGCCATTTTTACAGTATCGTACTGTAGTTCATATCTGTGTTGAGTAAATAAGATCTCCTTCGAGATCTTTAAGATCAGACCAAAATGACCGATTGGTAAATTCGCAATAGAAATGCAATGATCCTCGATAGCAATAAATGCTTCATTGGACATTACATCGTTTGATCATTGCACCTTGTACGATGTCCATACAGTATATCAACAGTCATTGAATCTATGTGATTATCCCACAAAATTTGTGCTCGGGCCGGTACTATAGCAAATAATAGTCGAATTTGTGTTCGTATGCAGTTTAATGCTGCTTCAGCAAGCATACTCTCTCAATGATTGTCGTCTTCTAGCAAGCCTAGTGCAAGACATGCATCTTTATACTTTGGATACTGTTTTCCATTTACCTAGCGTATATCTTTAAATGACCGGGGCACCCATCAACTGGTCTCGCCTGCTTGCGGGGCATCTTTTTTTTCGATTGAGCCCATGTAAAATATCGTGGAACTTCAGAATAGAGCAGTGTTTGTGCGAAGGCACCAAAAGCAGCTACACGATTGCACAGTTAAAAAAAATTTGGTGAGCGTTTGGTGGATTTATAGCACGATCAAGCGCTGTAACGTCCGTGAAATATACGCGCTGGCCGATTTCCAGATGGACAGCTAAATGTATAACTGCTGGATCCCGTTCATGAATTGGGAAACCGAAAATACGCCAGACAGCTTTATTGGAACTGAAATATCGGCCAATTTGGTAATTCGTAATTTCATCGTTTTGATTCACCGGAGGAGCATTAACATTAGTATTTTTAATTCTAAATACAGCCATATCACTTCATTTGTTCACATACTTGCTAATACATTTAATACTCTTGACCGAACTGCATGACTCAACATTAATATAAGCATTGAATGTTTTGCTCAGCAGAGGTTAATATGGTACCACCCAACGATTGTCAATGTCGATGTCTGTGTTACTGATAGTTTTAATGAACGATTGTCCGCCATTTTCGGTACTTCTTCGACAATATATTGGATATCCGTCAACATGTGTGACCATATCGTTTACGAAATCTTTGGGACAACACTTTGTACATTTTCCGTCTATCATGCAAGGTGATGAACGATTCAGATTTCCACACAAACCATCTATCATGTTTGTAGTCACAATATCAAATAGTAATTGATCAGTAGACAGATTTGGAATCTCTCCAGAAATCAAACTATCGATGTCTTCAGCACGTATTTTATCGACGAACCAAATTAAAATGTGAGCATGAGGTAATCAACGCTTTTGACACTAAACTGAATACATCCAACAACGTGCCAAATACATGCAACTCTTTAAAAAAACTTCTTAGGTTACACTCCCTTGTTTTAGCCTGATCTAACCTCTCTATACTTTCTTTTAAATACGTTTTTAGATTTTCCACAAATGTATCGATACTGTCCGATATTTTCTCAACACTCTGGTCAACTTTTGGCTCCATATCTTCTTTTAAAGTTCCAGTCACCACTGGTTCTAACTTTGCGTTTTCTACTTTCCCTTTCATCGAAGTTTCAGTAGTAGTTTCATCATAGCTCTTTTCTATGTCCTCTATATTTTTCATCATTTTAACAAATTGATTTTTCTTGTAGTAGTCATGATCGACTACTCCACATAGCAATAATGCAGTGTTATTTGCTGCAGCCTTTTTTTTAAGCTCTCCTAGCCTACAGATTACGTCACTGGTCAATATACCAGCTTCAATCCCTTTAACTTCATTTGCTACAACGGCCTGAGCCTCTAGTAGCTTAATGATTTTATTCGACAACATCTTATTAAGTAAATTAGAAGTAATATCTATATAAAAAAACAAATTTTCTGACTTAACTGAGGACTTCTTCTTCTGCTGGTGCTGGTGCTGATGCCGCTGCTGTATCTGCTGCTGCTTGATGCCGTAGTTGACGCTGCCGGGGATGCTGCTGTTGGTCGCTGCTGTCGTTGTTGATGCCGCTGCTGCTATTGTTTGCCGCTGTTACCGCTCCTGTCTCTGCTGCTACTTGATGCCGTAGTTGACGCTGCCGGGGATGCTGCTGTTGGTCGCTGCCGTCGTTGTTGATGCCGCTGCTGCTGTTGTTTGCCGCTGTTACCGCTCCTTTTTGGGTTTTGTTGTGGCTTTATTTTTGAAACACACACAAAATATTTTTTTTTTTCACTCAGTCGTTTTTACTATTATTATTATATTTTTTTTTTAATTATTCGGCCGTTTGTGATTTATTTTTTTTATATCGTTGTTCGATGTTCGATGTCTTAGGCCTCGAACACGCCACTTTCGCATACTATTTTTTTTTTTTTTTACACCACAAAAAAATAGATATTTGTATTATCTATTAAAAATACTGCCTGTATAGCATGTATTTTTGTTTATTAATTGAAACTTACGTTTCATTAATTTTATACTCGGTTTCTTACTACAAGAGGGAAAATCAGAGTTTTTTATTTGTGCTACCTTTAGCTGTAGGTGTACTTGACACTTCAGCAGTCTTTAAGGAGCTGGTTTTACTCCGTGCTCTTACCACAGGGGTGAAAAAACAGAGAGTCTCAAAGGACCAAAATGTTAAGACCTTAAAAAAAAAAGTCGAAACACACACCCTAGCAGACATAAATTACTTATTTTATGTACGTTCCTCAGTTATATATGATCAGTTCAGTGTGATACAATAATTATGTTCTGCTTGAACATTCTGCAAAGGGGCCGGATTTGGCATGGTTTTGTTTTCATACCCGGTACTCGAAGAGTAAAGGGCTATATTAGATTTGTTGAAAAAATTGATGTGGGTAACACCCAGAAGGAAGCGTTTCCGACCCCATAAAGTATATATATTCTTGATCAGCATTAACAGCCGAGTCAATATAGCTATGTCTGTCTGTCCGTCCGTCTGTCCTTCTGTCCGTCTGTCCTTCCGTCCGTCTGTCCGTCCGTCTTCATTAGCGTTTATAGCTCAGAGACTATAAAAGCTACAGGAACACAATTTTGTATCCAGACTCCTGTCCTATCGCACTGTTACAAGTGTATGTCAAAATTTCGCCCACCCCCTTCCGCCCAATCAAAGGATGAAAATCTGTGGCATGAACAATTTTAAAGATACGAGAAAACTAAAAACGCAGAATCAAAGAGCATATCTATCAGAATCTGGATCAGATCGGATCATAAATATAGTCACAATGAAGAAAACCATTTCGAAATGCATCGTTCTCTCTCGCTCTCGCTCACACACCGGGGTGGGTGCTATGCCTGATACAATTTTTTGACGCCTAGTTCTCAGAGACTATAAGAGCTAGATCAACCGAACTTTCTATCCAAGCTCCTGTGATATCAAACCGAGACGAGTTTGTTTCAAAATTGGGCCACGCGCCTTTCCGCTCCCACAAAGGACGAAAACTACAATTTTGAAGATACGGAAAAACCAAAAACGCAGAATCATAGAAAATTACCATATCTATCAGAGTGTTGAATCCGGATCAGATCAGATCATTAGTATACCCAGAAGGAACAAATGAAATTTCAGTGGCCTTGCAAGCGCTGACTCATTCCCGCTCTCTCTCGCACACTGCCGTGTATGTATATGTAGGAAGTAGATAAAGACATGAAGAAAAGACAGATGTAAAAAACTTATGTAAACAAATATGCAAACATCTAATAGATAAAAATCGCCGAAAGGGTTTGACTTAATTTTTTTTTTCTTTTTTGGCTAAAATTCAATTTTCCTCTTTTGCGAACATGTAATAAATTACATACATCGTAAGCTCACATTCATATATACTGACTGAGTACCGGGTATAAAGTAGAGCCGCGGCCGTAGACGCGGCTCACAACGTTCCCTCTCGTTTATTTTACATTTGTATATATTTTCTTTATAGTTATAATTACAATTACCGATGATCATTTTAAAGTAAATTACTGTGGATAGGGAAGTGCTATTGTTTGCAGTCTTCGCGCTACCTTAATTCTTATGGCATAAATTATTAATATTAACATCATTATTATTCCGATAATCAAGGCTGCATGTCCAGATACATAATGGAACTTAAGTCCTTTTAATTGATGATGACCTTCTCTTAACAATTTTAATTCGTTTTTCAACCTATCAATTTCTTCAGTATGGTTAATTAATGGTACATTCAAAGGATTCCAAACAATTTTTGGTATTTGGCTTATATTACTTATAGAAGAGGATGAAATTGTCTCGTAGGTTTCTGTATTAAGACTATGATGAGGTATTAATATTTTATCATCGGTTCGCACAGTGCAACCATTTATTATTATTGAAATTCCTTGTTGAGGGAGATCAATTAACTCTTGATTTGAGTTACTACATTGAATTCTAGCATTAGTGTTGACTGGAACTTTGAAGAGCCAACTACCTTTCTTTTCTAATTCGACCCAAAATGACCTTGTCTCTGATATCTTTCTATGAACACAATTTGAATGACCATTTGGTTTGAATGGAGTTATCTCACAAGCATTGTCATTGGCGCTGCTCCAAGGCCAATTACCTTCACATACTCTATTATTTGCTTGCCATTTTTGACATTTGTTTAAAGTAGCTTCAGTCATCGAATGATAGGAATCAATTTTGAAGTTATATACTAAGTACCTAGAGCTCAACTCTGCCTGCACCAATTCCCTTTCGTGCTCAACTGGCATTGGAATAATCCTAAACAAATGGGATGGGTGTCTAACAAACAGTGGAATCTTCACATTCAAAATAAATTTGTTATCCACGAAAATCCCTTTCGCGGTTAATAGGCTATACATTTCCTTCAATTCCGTACCTGTTCTTTTTCCTGGAAGAACTAATGTTTCTAATAACCTATCCTTTATTTTTGATATCTCTGCCTTTAACTGCATAGGTTATATTTGGATTCAGTCTACCATGATTAATATCTATCAGTAGACTTATTACTCAATGAACTTAGTTGCTTTGCTACCCTAAAAACGTTTATACATTCTTTGTATACATAGTAACTTTCCTTTAACACTTCAGTTATGTTTTCTATTCTAGTGCTCATACTTCTAAAATTTACGTTTATTTCCTCGGTAGTTCTTTTGAGAATATTTACCGTTGACTCTACCACTGACGTTTGCCTTTTAATTAAATCGTCTATATTATGTTGGTTTACTAACAAATTTTTCATATATCCTTCCAAAGCTTCCCTTTCTTCGGCATCCATTATTCCAAACAATATATGATAAAGGGAGCCCATAAACTCGAAGGGTGCTCGTTTCTTTCTTTTGTTATCTTGAGTCATAAAAAGTTTATTATTTTCTTCTAGATCTGCAATTTGTCTGTCACTGTTATCTAAAACATTTTTGCATTGCTCTTCAGAAGTGTAAAGTTTACCGCACACAACTCTCATTTTCCCAATTAATTCTTTTCCCTTTTTTATCATTTGAAAATACGGGTCCATATTATAATAAACTATTAGATCCCAAGATGAGGCAACTATTTCTACGTCTCCCATCGGGTCCAAATATATTGAAGTGGAGCTGTTCATTTGTTCAATTGACCACTTCTCTTATCCTCTGGCAGCTATGCTTGCATTTGATACTTCGCAAAATAACATAAGCATTAAAATTACTGCCATGAGTCCTAGTTTGGGTATTCGAGGTCTACCGCGAGTACTTCTGGCTTCTTTTGGAGGCGTTTCTGAGTGCTTTTTTTCAGACTCAATTCCAGCTAATGGACAAATTTTAGTAATCGATCTCTTAATCGACCCATCCTGATGTTTGATGGTGACTACTCTGATTCTATCGTCCCTACCTTTATGTATTTCTTCTATTTTCCCCAACGGCCATCTAACTGGATGACAGTTTTCATCTTTTATTATAACTATCTGTCCTTTTTTAATATTCTGTATTCCTATTTTCCATTTATTTCTTTGTTAAAGATTGTGTAAATAATCTTCTTTCCATTTAATCCAGGAGTCTCTCTTTATTTTTTGAATCCGGATTTCCAATTCTTTCATCTTACACTGTTTCAATGGGGCCGAATATTGGCCTTCCAATAATAAAATGAGCTGCTGTTAATACATCCAAATCTTCAATTTCATTTGAAGCGGTATACAACGGGCGTGAATTCAGTACAGCTTTAATTTGACATAAGAGGGTTGCCATTTCCTCGTAGGTCAAATTATTGTCCCCAATCACTGTTTTTAAGTGATATTTCACCGATTTTACCCCAGCTTCCCAAATACCTCCGAAATGAGGTCCTGCCGGGTGGATAAAGTGCCACTGGATTTGTTCTCTTTCTAACATTGGAACCACTTTTATATTGTCCCTAAGGGCTCTTTAGTGTTCATCGTCAAATTTACGCGAAGCTCCTACAAAATTGGTTCCATTATCCGAAAAGATTTTTGCACATTTTCCTCTTCTTGAAAAAAGTCTTCTAAGTGCAGCTAGAAAGGCATCCGAAGTTAGATCGCAGACAACTTCCAAATGAATAGACTTTGTCGCCATGCACACAAATGCGGCAATATATCACTTATAAGATTTCTGCCCACGGCTTTTACAACATCTGATATGGTAAGGTCCGGCGAAGTCTACCCCTGTATTTGTAAAAGGGTGTGACATTGTATGTATTTCGGCAGATTTCCCATAATTTGCTCTGCCGTATTCTGCCGATACCTAGCACAGGTAACACACTCCTTAAGCTTCTTAACACACACTTAACACACTCCTTAAGTTTCTTAGCCCACATATCCAATACTTTCGCTGGATATAATTTCGCATCACATGAATTCAACCGTATAACTAAAGACGTTAAGTTAAATCAAGGGATGTTTAACCTCAAATTCTGCGCTGGAGTTTTGTAACCTTCCTCCAACTCGCAATAATGCATCTTTATCTAAAAACGGATTAAAGCCCAATATTTTACTTTTTTTTTTTATTCCTTTTTAATAACTAGGCTAGCTATTTCAGAACTGAATTGCATAGCTTGTTGTTTTTTCAATATCAATATCTTGGCGATCTTAATCTCATTGACTGTCAAATATGATGGAAATTCTTTATTTTCGGTTTTCATTTGAATAAACCTTAATATATATGCAATGACTCTTTCTAGTTTATGCATACACGAGTATTTCTGTAATCATTAATTATGTTAGCTCTATCGATTATAAACGTTGTGCTAACAATTATTTTTTCTTCAATTTCCTCTTTTGGCCAATCATATTTAGATTTCGCCAGCCACTGAGGACCCTTCCACCAAATTTCAAAATCTTTCAGCTTATCTGCACTAATGCCCCTTGATGCTACATCTGCTGGATTGTCTTCAGATTAGACATGTCTCCATTTAATTCCTTTAACTTTTCTAATTTCGTCAGTTCTACGTTTAATAAACTTGTCTTTATTGTCTCCATTTTTTTTTCCAGGCTAGAGTAATCATAGAATCACTCCAAGCATAACTTTCTGCTTCACTTCCACCCGTTCAATCAATTTTGCTTGCGCTCTTCGGTCCGACTGTTTGGCTCAACCGAAGAAACGAATGGTCTCTCAATAACAAATGAGAGGGAGACACTTTTGAGTGAGCGCTGACTGCAAAACTGTTTTTGCAAGACCACTGCGCAATAAAAGTCTTCGAAAAGGGTTTTTCTTGCTGTGTGCGAGAAAGAGAAAAGAATATGCATGATCAATCCATGTTCCTAGACGGAGCAAACCAAAGAGAACACAAAAAAAAGTGTCTTGTTCTGAGAAGAACAAATGTTGAGCGATTGTGTTTGCTCTCTCCTCATACTCATAGTGTGTTAAGACCTTAAAAGAAAAGTCGAGTTGAGTTGTAAATTCCAACTGATTTTTATTTCTCAGAATTTGACCTTATATGTAAATTTTACAGCATGTTTGAGGTAGGAAGGATGTAGTGGATAGGAAAGTACTATTGTTTGCAGTCTTCGCGCTACCTTAATTCTTCTTATGGCATAGAATATTAATATTAACATCATTATTATTCCGATAATCAAGGCTGCATGCCCAGATACAATGGAACTTAAGGTCTTTTAATTCATGATGACCTTCTCTTAAAAATTTTAATTCATTTTTCAACTTATCAATTTCTTCAGTATGGTTAATTAATGGTACATTCAAAGGATTCCAAACAATTTTTGGTATTTTGCTTATATTACTTATATAAGAGGATGAAATTTTCTCGTAGGTTTCTGTATGAAGACTATGATGCGATACTAATATTTTATCATCGGTTCGCACAGTGCAACCATTTATTATTTTTAAAATTCCTTGTTGAGGGAGATCAATTAACTCTTGATTTGAGTTACTAAATTGAATTCTAGCATTAGTGTTGACTGGAACTTTGAAGAGCCAACTACCTTTCTTTTCTAATTCGACCCAAAATGACCTTGTCTCTGATATCTTTCTATAAACACAATTTGAATGACTATTTGGTTTGAATGGAGTTATCTCACAAGAATTATCATTGGCGCTGCTCCAAGGCCAATTACCTTCACATACTCTATTATTTGCTTGCCATTTTTGACATTTGTTTAAAGTAGCTTCAGTCATCGAATGATAGGAATCAATTTCGAAGTTATATACTAAGTACCTAGAGCTCAACTTTGCCTTGACCAATTCCCTTTCGTGCTCAACTGGCATTGGAATAATCCTAAACAAATGGGTGTCTACCAAACAGTGGAATCTTCACATTCAAAATTAATTTGTTATCCACGAAAATCCTTTTCGCGGTTAATAGGCTATAAATTTCCTTCAACTCCGTACCTGTTCTTTTGCTTGCAAGAACTAATGTTTTTAATAACCTATCCTTTATTTTTGATATCTCTGCTTTTAACTGCATAGGTTCTAAAATATTTGGATTCAGTCTACCATGATTAATACCTATCAGTAGACTTATTACACCTGCTTGAATTTTCTCGCATTCATCAATCAATGAACTTAGTTGCTTTGTTACCATAAAGAAGTTTAAAGATTCTTTGTATACATAGTAACTATCCTTTAACACTTCCGTTATGTTTTCTATTCTAGTGTTCATACTTCTAAAACTTACGGTTATTTCCTCGGTAGTTCTTTTGAGAATATTTACCGTTGACTCTACTACTGAAGTTTGCCTTTTAATTAAGTCGTCTATATTATGTTGGTTTACTAAAAAATTTTTCATATATCCTTCCAAAGCTTCCCTTTCTTCGGCATCCATTATTCCAAACAATATATGATAAAGGGAGCCCATAAACTCGAAGGGTGCTCGTTTCTTTCTTTTGTTATCTTGAGTCATAAAAAGTTTATTATTTTCTTCTAGATCTGCAATTTGTCTGTCAGTTTTATCTAAAACATTGTTGCATTGCTCTTCAAAAGTGTAAAGTTTACCGCACACAACTCTCATTTTCCCAATTAATTCTTTTCCCTTTTTTATCATTTGAAAATACGGGTCCATATTATAATAAACTATTAGATCCCAAGATGAGGCGACTATTTCTACGTCTCCCATCGGGTCCAAATATATTGAAGTGGAACTTTTAATTTTTTCAATTGATCAGTTATCTTTTCCTCTGGCAGCTATGCTTGCATTTGATACTTGGCAAAATAACATAAGCATTAACATTACTGCCATGAGTCCTAGTTTGGGTGTTCGAGGTCTACCGCGCGTACTTCTTGCTTATTTTGGAGGCGTTTCTGAGTCCTTTTCTTCAGACTCAATTCCAGCTAATGGACAAACTTTAGTAATCGGTCTTTTAATCGACCCATCTTGATGTTTGATGGTGACTACTCTGACTCTATCGTCCCTACCTTTATGTATTTCTTCTATTTTCCCCAACGGCCATCTAGCTGGATAACAGTTTTCATCTTTTATTAAAACTATCTGTCCTTTTTTAATATTTTGTATTCCTATTTTCCATTTATTTTTTTGTTGAAGAGTGTGTAAATAATCTTCTTTCCATTTAATCCAGAAGTCTCTTTTCATTTTATGAATTAATTTCCACCTATCCAGATTTCCAATTCTTTCATCTGACACTTTCAATGGGGCCGAATATTGGCCTTCCAATAAAAAAATTACCTGGTGTTAATACATTCTAATCGTCAATATCATTTGAAGCGGTATACAACGGGCGTGAATTCAGTACAGCTTCAATTTGACATAAGAGGGTTGCCATTTCCTCGTAGGTTAAATTATTGTCCCCAATCACTCTCTTTAAGTGATATTTGACCGATTTTACCCCAGCTTCCCAAATACCTCCAAAGTGAGGTCCTGCCGGGGGGATAAAGTGCCACTCGATTTGTTCTTTTTCTAATATTGGAACCAATTTTATATTGTCCTTAAGGGCTCTCTGGTATTCTTCGTCAAATTTACGCGAAGCTCCCACAAAATTTGTTCCATTATCCGAAAAGAATTTTGCACATTTTCCTCTTCTTGAAAAAAATCTTCTAAGTGCAGCTAGTAAGTCATCCGAAGTTAGATCGCTGATAATTAAAGACGTCAAGTGACACTTATTTAAAATCAAGGGATGTTTAACCTCGAATTCTGCGCTGGAGTTTTGTAATCTTCCTCCAACTTGCAGTAATCCATCTTTATCTAAAAACGGATTTAAGCCCAATATTTTACTTTTTGTTTCTATTTCCTTTTTATTAACTAGGCTAGCTATTTCAGAACTGAATTGCATAGCTTGTTGTTTTTTCAATATCAATATCTTGGCGATCTTCATCTCATTGAGTGTCAAATATGATGGAAATTCTTTATTTTCGGTTTTCATTTGAATAAACCTTAATATATATGCAATGACTCTTTCTAGTTAATGCATACAAATTTGTGAAGGCGCTAACCTAGCGCCCCACAAATTAGATTATAACTAGCCATAAGTTATCATTATTTCTATTAATGTTACCCCCCTTTGAATTACGCACGGAGCGTAGCAAATCCCCTCATTTGCACGAAGCAACGAATATATTTTTGATTTTGCCAACGACAGCTAAAACTCAAACGATAGTCATGAATATTCACCAGTGCCAGAACAAGTCATAGCCCACTGTGCCGCGCGCTAACGAACAGCAACACAAAAGGGACGGGGCGAAGAGGTCCCGTAAGAGAGGCTCGCGACGATCGCTGTTGGGAGAGCGAACCAAAGCTAGGGATTCGAAGTAACGGAACACGGCCGAAAGCTCGGCGAAACGAAAGTTCGAAATAGGCAGGCCGGCCCACGCGAGTAGGGAGACGGGACACTGAGGAGAGAACCAGAAACCCGGGCGGTCGATCCCGCGCAAGCCACTTATCCGAGAGCAGAGATAAAAGCAAGACGGGATTTTTTAAGAGTGCGCATAGTTTTTAGAGTGAGGACGCGAGAAAGTGGAAAAGATAACGGCCCGAATTGAACACGCGGGACACAGAGACAGAGTTCTGGTAAGCAATTGTTAGAGAGATCTGGTGCAGCCTGAGAGCCAAGGTTCACCCAGTCTTTGCTAATACGAATAAAAAAGAATATAATAAGAATTTCGCCGACGTCTATTCTTTCTTTGGGTGGCACACCCACCTACTTATTTCGGCGTGCCGAAACTATTCCCGATCATAGCGTAACCCCCCGCCCGTTACTCCCACACTGGGACTCAAAAATCTAGTCAGAACAGGCAACCAACGAAATCTGGAGATTCCGAGAGGCGTGCTGTTTGGTCGTGCTCTGTGGTTTTTACCGAGACACAGTTATACGCGCACAGACCCATAGTCAGGGTGTGCTCTGTGGTTTTTACCGAGACACACAGCTAGGAGTCCCGATCCCAACCCGTCTAGTCAGGGCAAGCAACTAGCGAAATCTTGAGATTCCGGGAGGCGTGTTAGTGCAGTTGTGCTCTGTGGTTTTTACCGGGACGCGATTGTACGCGCACAGACCCATAGTCAGGGTGTGCTCTATGGTTTTTACCGAGACACACAGCTAGGAGTCCCGATTCCCACCAATCTAGTCAGAGCAGGCAATCAGTGAGATCTTGAGATCCTGGGAGGCGTGCTCGTACCGTCGCGCTCTGTGGTTTTTACCAAGACACGATTATACACGCACAGACCCACCGCCAGGGTGTACTCTATGGTTTTTACCGAGATACACAATTAGGGGTCTCAACTTAGCTATCCATTCAAGGTAGACGACACCCCAGGTCCGGGGCGCTATACAAGCGTGGCCGTATCATACACCTACTGGCCCACGCGCAAACCACGTCTTATATATTTATCCCCTCTCTTGCCCCTTTAAACGTCACGAGACGCGCCTTCATCCCTCGCAGGTCCCTCTGTTTACAAATTTCTTGTAAAGGACCCTGAACAACCCTGAGTCATCACCTCAGCCTTAGGAACTACTTTACAAATTAAACATTCGCGGTGGCGATTTGTGTTTTTAAAAAGTAAAATTGTTTAACTTTATTTCACAAATTTATTGAGCTTAACAAGACTTAAAGAATTTCAGTTTCGAGGTAAATTGTTCAACCGGATAGGTATCGGCGCGAGTTTGGCGACATTATTTTTAGTTCGACTTTTCCGTTCAGATCCAAGATCAAGACTGACTCTACTGATCCCATCTCCACATCATGAAACCCCAATGTTTCTCTTCTCGATACCATTTTCCTATAAACAAACGGACTGACTCGGATTGGTCATCCAGATCTAGAATTGTGAAATACCAAAAATGCAGAATCTGCAGAAAGCCGGGTGTTCAATTGTTTACTTGAAATCCGGGTGTTCGATTGTTTACCCGAAAGCCGGGCGTGGGCCGAGAGTGGGCCGAGATTGTTTTTCAATTAAGGCGGGTGTGAGAAAAGTTTGTTTTCCACTTTAGGTGGGGTGTGAGAAAAGATTGTTTATAAATTATTTGGGAGCCAAAGATTGAAATCCAAAGATCGAGATTGAATCTGGGGACACCAAAGATTGTTTATAACTCGTATAAGGGACCAATGTAATTGGGTACGTTAACTTACACGAGTATTTCTGTAATAAATCATTAATTATGTTAGCTTTATCGATTATAAACGTTGTGCTAACAATTATTTTTTCTTCAATTTCCTCTTTTGGCCAATCATATTTAGATTTCGCCAGCCACTGAGGACCCTTACACCAAATTTCAAAATCTTTTAGCTTATCTGAACTAATGCCCCTTGATGCTACATCAGCTGGATTGTCTTCAGATTTGACATGTCTCCATTTAATTTCTTTGACTTTTCTAATTTCGTCAGTACTACGCTTAATAAACTTGTCTTTATTGTCTTTATTCTTTATCCAGGCTAGAGTAATCGTAGAATCACTCCAAGCATAACTTTCTGCTTCATTTCCAACCGCTATTTTCACCCGTTCAATCAATTTTGCTAGAAGATGAGCTGCATAAAGTTCTAATATGGAATGGTTTTCCGATTCTTCTTCGGATTAACCTTGCTTTTGCTGGCTATTATAATTGAAGAACAATCTACCTTGGTATACACTACGGCAGCATAAGCTTTCTCAGATGCATCGGCAAAACCATGAATTTGCATCGGATTACTATGCTGAAAATTAGGCCGTCTTGGTCTCCGAATGCTCTAATGCTGCTAAATTGTCTTTAAATGCATTCCATTCACGAGTATCCTGATCTGATAGTTCTTCATCCCAACTTTTGTCTAACAACCAAAGTTTTTGCATAAACAATTTTCCAACAATTGTAACTGAAGACAACCAGCCTAAAGGGTCATACATCTTTGCTAATGTAGATAAAACTATTCTTTTGTTAGTTTTTTTAGCAGGTTCATAATGGAAGTTGAACCTAAAATCTTCTTCAACTGGCTCCCATTGAAGTCCTATTGTTTTGACGGATTCATTCTCTTCAATGGTTAATACTTTATTTTCTTCGTTATCTCTAACGTCCTTAACAATTTCTGGGATATTTGTTATCCACTTTTTTAATTTAAACCCACCCTTATCAAACTCCTGGGTAACTTCCTTTACATGCCTTTTGGCATCTAATATGGAATCAGCACCTGTCATCAGGTCGTCCATTTAAAAATCATTATATGATTTCTCTAATTGCTTTATTTCCGCAATTATTTGTCTACCATATGTCCTAAATGTCATGCATGAACTTTATGTAATATTCTTTTAATTTTTTATTTTTGCTGAGTGTCTTTTCCAAATTATAAAATCGCTTGTGCCTTTGAATCTCCTAGATCCTTATCATTTTTGAATGGTATTTTCACCACATACCTTCCATTTTCATCTCTTTTTGTAGTTTCCAAGATATGTTTCTCACAAACATCTTCTTCCACGTCAGTACTTTCGCTTTCCATTTTCAGAAACGCTCTAAATCCCCGACTTCAATTGTTGTCGCCACAATCAATTTATCACCTTTTGACTTGGTGCAACCGGATATAATCCATCCGAATTCTGTATTTTGACCAATTAGTCCATCTCTTTTCACTTCTCGGTCTTTTACAATATGGGCATACAAATTACCCCAATTATTATATCCACCCTACTTGGTTTATTAATGTTAGGGTCAGCCAACACATACTATTTCCATTTCGATTTATCAATCTTGAACGACTTTACAGGTAAAGCCTTCATAAGTTTTGGGAGAATGATTGCTTCAATATTAAACGGTTTTTTATCGGCATCCCGAGTTTTTACTGTTAAAGTTACCTTATACTTTGAAGTGGAAGAGTCTGTCGATGATACTCCACTCACCTCGGTGTTTTCCTTTTTGCGCGCCAATTTTAATATTTGTGCTGCTTCCTCTGAAATGATGGTACATTGTGACCCACAATCAATTAGAGCTCTAAGGTTTTCATAGTCACCATTCACCGCTCTTACTTTTATAAGTGCTGTGGCTAAAAACGCTTGTTTCTTTGTGAAACAAGTGTTAACATTTTCCCTTTTTTCATAGCGAATATGGAGCATTGTGTGATGGGATTTTTTACAAATCCCACAAATCATTTCCGAGGAGCATTTCTTATACATGTCGTGCCTCTTTTGCACAGGCGTTGCTTTCGAACAACCTGGCCTCTCTCTATCGGACTCATTCTCTTAAACCTATAGCATTGCATTATTGTATGGCCTGCCATTTTACACAGCGGACAACTTTCTTTAATGCTGCTATATTGCACCACTTTTTTCAACGGTTTTTTCTCTGCATCCTGCGTTGATACAGATAAGAATACCGTTGTTCCAGAAATTCCATTACATCGGGCAATGTTTTGTCCTTTTTATATGACTTTCATATAATTGAAGGGCATCTTTATTACATTTTCTCAAAATTATGTGGGCAAAAATCACATCAACTCCTTCTGTTAATTGTGACCTTAACTTTATTAAATGTATTGACTCATTTATCGAGTCAGAAAACAATTTAATATGTTTTGCTGAATCGTTGTCTAGCATTGGCAAATCTAGCAACCGATTCAGCTGATCTGAAAATATTTTTCTTTTATTTTCATACCGCTTGGTCAGCAATTCCCAAGCGGCATTATAATTTTCCAATGGCCCCGTTAATAAGTGAGCAACCATAATCCTTGCTTCACCCTTTATTGCCATTCTTAAATAATTGAATATTTGGGTACTTCTGCCTTTGGTAGAACCAGAAAATCTTCATCTTCCTTCATTGCTACTGACGCTTTACTAACGCTAGCTTTTTCCTCCATAACTTCCTGCATCTTTATTTCTAAGTTGCTTAACGTGTTCTGAATATCAAAGTCTAGCTCGGCGATCTGTTCGTCGAAGCTGTCATTGGTTTCATAAACATTATAGAATTCCTCAACTTTTTTGTTTAGTCTTTTACTAAAGAATTCTTAGGTTATACTCCCTTGTTTTAGCCTGATCTAACCTCTCTATACTTTCTTTTAAATACGTTTTTAGATTTTCCACAAATGTATCGATACTGTCCGATATTTTCTCAACACTCTGGTCAACTTTTGGCTCCATATCTTCTTTTAAAGTTCCAGTCACCACTGGTTCTAACATTGCGTTTTCTACTTTCCCTTTCATCGAAGTTTCAGTATTAGTTTCATCATAGCTCTTTTCTATGTCCTCTATATTTTTCATCATTTTAACAAATTGATTTGACGCTGCCGGGGATGCTGCTGTTGGTCGCTGCTGTCGTTGTTGATGCCGCTGCTGCTGTTGTTTGCCGCTGATATCTTCTGATGGCGCTGATGGGGTCTTCTACCGATTCTAGTTTCGTATTTACGGCGCCTCTGTATTGGGACTGCTGATGTATATGGCGGTATATAATTTTATGGTCGAACTCTATGTGTCGCAAGTGAAAATATTCTTCCGCACGCAGCTAATTATGATAGTCGCAACGTGCATCCACGCGATTGGCGAGTGCACGTTTGGAGTCCTCTCCACCCATTAAGTAGATTTGTAAACATTTATGAGATCCGTTTGGCATTGGCAGCAATGAGCCCACTTTGTGATAAACTTGGCCTTTGATTTTGAACGTGAAATTAAAATTGTGACCGTTTGAAGCAATATTGTTATCTATTTCTGTTGCACCAAATTATGTAATTTGGAAACATGAATTGACTTCAGGAACATGCTAGAATCTGTATCTGTACCGATAAGTAAACCGTGCAATAGTTCAGCTGGTGTTTCAATTTCGGTTATTTGTACTTTTCCTGATGAGCAACACATCCCAAATGGCTAATTTTTAAATTTGAGTGCATGACAATGCGGGCATGCCTTTTCCAAATTTCAGATAACCACTTAAGAATGAGCATAATATTCAAAATCAGGCTCATACTGGAATGCTAGTTGAAGAAATAAATTTGATGTAAATGCTCGATAAAATTGTTGCCGTTGTTGGTCAAATTGTTGGCGCTGTTGCTCAATTCCTCTACGTCTGTCGACTATGTATCTGCGATACCTCAAGCGGTAGATAATGGTAGATAATGTACCTATCTAAAACCAAAAATAGGCCCAAAAAATATTTAATTTCAAATAAAAAATTCTTTAAAAAAACTATGCCTAAAAAAAAAACCAAAATATCTTACAAATTTTTAAATTTTCGAATCTATCAGGAAAAGTCATTTTTGGCCACAGCGGAAAAAAAAGTAGAATTTTGTCGAGTAGTGTAATTGGGTATTGTATGTACATAGATAACGAGTAAATTACCATTGAAAAAAATTTTAAACTTTGATATATCCATTAAATCAGATAATACTAGAGTAGAGTGGGGTTAGATAGGTCAGGTTTTTTTGTCGAGCTCGTGCGATGGTGTTTTTGCACTGAGTTTGACAAACAAGCACTCATTGCAAAGGTTATATATCTGGCAACATTTTGGCAATAATGATTTTATGTTTAGCTAAATAGATTTCAAGCTAAATCCAATAAGGCGAAGGTACTTTTTTTTATGTTTTTAAAATCTGGGGGTACGATAGGTCACTATATTCGAGGTTAAATTAAACAATGTACACGCCTAGAAAAAAAGCGGCTCAACTTTTATTTGAAGAGTATGAATACTGCAAATGAATAAAATAAGTGGTTTCTATTGACGTCATTCAGGTAAGAAAATTATGAAGTGGCAAATGATGTAAAAAATCATGAAACCGCTGATATTTATACTCGAAGCACCTTTCAACAACGGCTCAGCAACCAGCTTAGCTATTAGGTCGATTGTAATAGGAACCCAAGGGTGGTTCAACATCCACGCCCTGCACGAATGGTCAAAATACGTTTTAAGCGGCCCAAATACTCCGCTATCGTTCTCTATGTCCTCTTCACTTCGTTTTGGCAAATATTTACGCTCCATTCCCCTGTCGAAATAATTCAAATTCACATTATAGTAGTGACCTATATAGTGACCTATAGTCACAATTTTGTGCATTGATTAAATGCGCTTTAATGAGGACGAAAAACAATTCGTTTTCACAGAAAAACATACGAAACGAGGGGAACGTTGTGAGCCGCGTCTACGGCCGCGGCTCTACTTTATACCCGGAACTCAGTCAGTATATATGTATGTGAGCTTACGATATATGTAATTAATTAAATGTTCGCAAAAAGGACAAAATGAATTTTAGCCAAAAAAAAAAAAAAATTAAGTCGAACCCTATCCATTTTTGTTTGCATTTGTTTTTTACATCTGTCTTCTCTACATTTCCACATCTACATACGTCTTTACTATGACTCGTGGAAATGTGTGCGAGAGAGAGGGAATGAGAAAGCGCTTGGAAGGCGTTGCGTGGCCACTGAAATTTCATTTGTTCTTTCTGGCTAAAATAATGATCCGACCTGATCCAGACTCGGCAATCTGGTACATACGGTTATTATCCATGATTCTGCATTTCTAGTTTTCTCGTATCTTAAAAATTGTGGACTTTCGTCGTTTGTGGGGGCGGAAGGGGGCGTGGCAAAATTTTGAAATACACTTGTATTGAAGTGATATCACAGGAGCATGGATAGAAAGTTTGGTTTCTCTAGCTCTTACAGTCTCTGAGCTATAGGCGCTAATGAAGTCGGACGGACAGACGGACGGACAGACAGACATTGCTATATCGACTCGGCTATTGATTCTGATCAAGAATATATATACTTTATGGGGTCGGAAACGATACTTTCTGGGTATTACTCACAACCGTATTCACCACAATAAACATTAAAAAAGCAAAAAACAGACAAAAATATCAATATATTTTTTTACCTTTTCCAGAATAATGCTCCTTCAGGTACTCATATTAAATATAATCCTTTTATTTCGAATAATTTCGAAGTAATTGACTATAAAAGTCACGAAGACTTATTATTTAAAGACAATAAAGACGTATATACGTATGAAACATGTGTAGATTTATTCCACGTTACTAATTTAAGTTTTTATGAGGAAATGATCAACAAGGAAACTAAGGTGTTAAACAAATCATTTAAAATCGATTAAGAATGGGAAATTCCAATGGATTTAGAACTTATAAAACTCCATCAGAAATAATGACAAAGAGACAAAAAAGAGGAATTCATTAAATAGGATATATATGGAAATGGATAGCAGGTACTCCAGATCACAATGATTTCATAACTGTTCAGAACAAAATAAATGACTTGATCGCATCATAAATATAACCACAATGAAGAAAACCATTTCGAAATTCATCGTTCCCTCTCGCTCTCTTTCACACACCGGGTGGGCGCTATGCCCATTAGTCCAGATGAGCGCCTAGATCTCAGAGACTATAAGAGCTAGAGAAACCAAACTTTCTATCCATGCTCCTGTGATATCACTTCGATACAAGTGTATTTCAAAATTTTGCCACGCCTCCTTCCGCCCCACAAACGACGAAAGTCCACAATTTGTTTGATACGAGAAAACCAGAAACGCGGATTCATGGAAAATAACCGTATGTACCAGATTGCCGAATCTGGATCAGGTCGGATCATTATTATAGCCAGAAAGAACAAATGAAATTTCAGTGGCCACGCAACGCCTTCCAAGCGCTTTCTCATTCCCTCTCTCTCTTTCTCGCACACATTTCCACGAGTCGTAGTAAAGACGTATGTGGATGTGGAAATTTAGAGAAGACAGATGTAAAAAAAAAATGCAAACAAAAATAGAAAGGGTTTGACTTAATTTTTTTTTTATTTTTTGGCTAAAATTCAATTTGTCCTTTTTTTCCTTGCGTTTTGTTGAAATTTGTTTGAAATTGAGTAAATTTTTTTGTGTCACTTGAATAGAAAATGCGTTTAGTTTTGTGAGGCGCTAACCTAGCGCCCCACAAATTAGATTATAATTAGCCATAAGATACCATTATTCCTATTAATTTCCCCCCCTTTGAAGTACGCACGGAGCGTAGCAAACCCCCTCATTTGCACGAAGCAAAAAATACATTTTTGATTTTGTCAAAGGCAGCTAAGAACCACTCTAGAAGTTATGAATTTTTACCAGTATCAGAACAAGTCATAGCCCACTGTGCCGCGCGCTAACGAATAGCAACACAAAAGGGACGAGGCGAAGAAGTCCCGTAAGAGAGGCTCGCGACGATCGCTGTTGGGAGATCGAACCAACGCTAGGGATTCGAAGTAACGGAACACGGCCGAAAGCTCGACGAAACGAGAGTTCGAAATAGGCAAGCCGGCCCACGCGAGTAGGGAGACGGGACACTAAGCAGAGAACGAGAAACCTGAGCGGTCGATCCCGCGCAGACACTTAGCAGAGAACCAGAAACTTGGGCAGTCGATCCCGCGCAAAGGGCCCTGAGCAGAACACTTGGCAGAGAACGAGCAATCCGAGCAGTCGCAGAGAAAAGTAAAAGGAGATTTAAAAGAGTGTGCATAGCGATCAGAGTGAGGACGCGAGGAAGTGAAAAGTTAACGGTCTGAATTAAACACGTGGGACATAGCGACAGAGTTCTGGTAAGCCATCATTAGAGAGATCTGGTGCAGCCTGAGAGCCAAGGTTCACCCAGTCTTTGCTAATACGAATAAAGAAGAAGAATATAATAAGAAGTTCGCCGACGTCTATTCTTTCTTTGGGTGGCTCGCCTATCTACTTATTTCGGCGTGCCGAAACTATTCCCGACCATAGCGTAACCCCCGCCCGTCACTCCCACACTGGGACTCGAAAATATAGTCAGAACAGGCAACCAGTGAAACCTTGAGATTCCGGGAGGCGTGTTAGTACAGTCGTGCTCTGTGGTTTTTACCGGGACGCGATTGTACGCGCACAGACCCATAGTCAGGGTGTGCTCTGTGGTTTTTACCGAGACACACAGCTAGGAGTCCCGATCCCCACCAATCTAGTCAGAGCAAGCAATCAGTGAAACCTTGAGATTCCGGGAGGCGTGTTAGTACAGTCGTGCTCTGTGGTTTTTACCGGGACGCGATTGTACGCGCACAGACCCATAGTCAGGGTGTGCTCTGTGGTTTTTACCGAGACACACAGCTAGGAGTCCCGATCCCCCCCAATCTAGTCAGAGCAAGCAATCAGTGAAACCTTGAGATTCCGGGAGGCGTGTTAGTACAGTCGTGCTCTGTGGTTTTTACCGGGACGCGATCGTACGCGCACAGACCCATAGTCAGGGTGTGCTCTGTGGTTTTTACCGAGACACACAGCTAGGAGTCCCGATCCCCACCAATCTAGTCAGAGCAGGCAATCAGTGAAACCTTGAGATTCCGGGGGGCGTGTTAGTACAGTCGTGCTCTGTGGTTTTTACCGGGACGCGATTGTACGCGCACATACTCATAGTCAGGGTGTGCTCTATGGTCTTTACCGAGATACACAATTAGGGGTCTCGACTTAGTTATCCACTCAAGGTAGACGACATCCCAGGTCCGGGGCGCTATACGAGCGTGGCGTATCACACAACTCCTACTGGCCCACATGCAAACCACGTCTTATACATTTATCCCCTCTCTTGACCCCTTTAAACGTCACGAGACGCGCCTTCATCCCTCGCAGGTCCCTCTGTTTACAAATTTCTTGTAAAGGACCCTGAACAACCCTGAGTCATCACCCCAGCCTTAAGAACTACTTTACAAGTGGCGCCCGAGCAGGGACCTAGAGGGATATTTGCTACCCAGGGAAGGCACAATTCCACCCAGCAGATTAAAGCCCTGCGAAGCGTCTTATCGACGATAGCACAGGGAGGATATAAACAAATAAAAGTTTGGCCCGAGCCGCTAGGAAACAGAGATGTCAGACGTAGACCCAGAGGAGCAGACGCCACGCAAGGAGCCGAATCCAGGCGTGGGCGTAAAGTGGGTATACTTTTTAAGGAGACGAGAGCTCACAGCTTTCGCCGAAGAATTCGGCTACGAACGTGCCGATCGATCTGGGGCAATGCGCAAGAGTTTCGCTCAAGTGATACAGACAGGCGAGCTGACCATGTCGACTTGGAAGCGATTGGCCGAATTAGAGCGCGAATTCACCGACGAGTCACCCGATAGACTAGCCGACGACGAGCCGGAGGTCGAGAAGGTCCTACTTCAAGTCCCCACCCCAGATTATGCCTCTAAGGGGGAAACTGCCCGAGTGAGGGAGTCTAGGCCGTCATCCCGCACCCGGCGACTCCCCTCTCCAGGCCCACACCGTGCAGAATCTGATCACAAGTCCCGATCACCACGTCTCGAGACCCCCGTACGAGCACTTTCGCCGGTCGACCCGCAGTTGGGCCCGCCCGTCGTGGCCCCAATGGGCCGCATCAGGTCATATATCTCCACGGCAGAACAAGTGAGGAAGTGGGGCGTCCGATTTGACGGCCTCACGGACCCGCTGAGTTTTGTGGAGGAAATAGAGGAGCGAGCGCTTTCATATGCAGTGCCGCTAGACCACCTTACACGAGCAATGATTGAGACGCTGACAGACAAGGCAGGACGGTGGTTCCGCTCGAGTGGGTTACAAGGCGCATCGTGGCAGGAGTTCCGTCGTGAATTCCTGGAATTTTTCCTCCCCCCGCGTTATTTCAAGCGACTGGAGGACGACATACGTTCTCGTAGCCAGAGGGAAGGGGAGGGCTTCAAGGATTTCGTGATCGAACTCCGCACGATGATGCGCCACGCGAACTATACTAGCTCCCAGGAAGTAGAAAGAATCTACGAAAATGCATTGCCGGAGTATCATGCGTATATCAAACGTACCGATTTCAGGACCCTCGGACAACTAGTGCAACTCGCGGTCGAGTTCGAGAACATACAACAGAGGTACAAACTCAGGATACTGACGACGAACCAGTCCCTTACATCCACGGAGAGTGAGTCTGCCTTCAGACCCCGCGCAAGACGAGACCCAGAACCCCCTACAACGCCGAGGACGGCTGCTACGCGGAACCCATTCCGAAACCCGCCGCAGGCTTACCTTGCAGAGGGCCGCAGTGATAGCCCGGCGGTACAAGTTGTGCGCCAAGGAGACAGTCCCCCGACGACGATTCGTGAGACCAACAACTCGACGAAACCTTGTTTCAACTGCGGGGAATCAGGACATTTCGCTCGGGAGTGTAGAAACAAGCGTCGCTTAGTATGTTGGGATTGCGGAAAAGAAGGCATCCGGACAATAGATTGTTGCCGACGCTCAAATGTGGGAAACGAACAGCGTCTTCGTCCGGCACTGGGGCAGACGGGGACGCCAGATCAAGGCTCCCAGAATTGTGACGGTCTGCGGCTATGAGGTGGCCGCGACCGTGGACAGTGGCGCCACCAAGAGTTTTGTGAGCGCAGACTGTGTCGAGCAGTGGAACGTAGGGCAACGGCGGCAAGAAGTCTGCCTCAGGATCAGGTTGGCAGACGGCACTACCGTGGACATCCGACAGGCGCTGTGGGCGAACATCCGTCTAGGAGACCGGCGAGTGGAGATGTACTTGCTGGTGATGCCGGCCATGCTTGATAGGGTGATATTGGGCATCGACTTTTTGTGCGCCATTGGGACGACGCTGCAATGCGGCAGGGCCCGGCTCTGTCTCAGTCGCGAAGTCGGACCGATGATCGATCAACCGGAAGAACGACAGTCCACGCCAGCGCGATCTAATAGACCCAAAGTGCCACGGGACACGGCAAGACACCGAGATAAACCAGAGGCAATCGCACAGGAACTACAGAACGACCAGGAACAACGACCAGATGCACAGGAACCAGAGGCAATCGCACAGGAACTACACAACGACCAGGAACAACGACCAGATGCACAGGAATCACAGGCAATCGCACATGAATCACAGAACGACCAGAAACAACCAGATGCACAGGAACCACAGGCCATCGCACAGGAATCACAGACGAAAGCAGAGGAACGGCAGGAGCAGGTAGCGGAACCACAAGGGAAAACGTGGATCACGCAGGATGACGCAAAGGATCTACAGGGCGACACTGAGAGACGGCAGGAAGAGGCAGAGAAACTACAAGGGCAAATAGGGAGCACGCAGGGCGACGCAGAGGATCTACAGGGTAACGCGGAGAAACAACAGGAGCAGGCGGAGGAATCACAAAGAGACGCAGAGGGAACGCAAGGCGACGCGGAGGAGCTACAGGATAACGCAGAGAAACTTCAGGAGCATGCAGAGGAATCACAGAGGAACGCAAACGAGACGCAAGGCGACGCGGAGAAGCTACAGGGAAACAAAGAGGCATCACAGGAACACGCAGAGGAATTACAGAGTAGAACAGAGGAGCCACGGTGCGACTTAGTGTTAATACAGGATAACTCAGAGGGACTACAGGAGTACGCAAAGACGTTACAGAACTACACAGAAAAACCACGGAACAGCCCGAGGGAGCTACAGGAGCACGCAAGAGAGTTACCAAGCAGCGCAGAAAGACGACCAGACAACCCGGAAAACCCGCAGTCGAATACAAGGAAACTACTGCCAGCCTTACAAGGGACGGAGGAAGAGACGGAACCCTGCAAGTGGTGGACAGTGAATGCACGAGATGTCAAAACATCGCCCGAGGAACATTCTGACCACACCTTGGAGATCGGGCAACTGAACCGCCACTTAGGACGACGACCAGACGACGATGACCTCATCCCCTGCAATCTTTGCGTCCCCGTTGAACACAGGAAACGAGTACTCAGAGAATGCCACGACGCACCCACGGCCAGACACTTGGGTATAATGGATACCATAGTTCGTATAACCCAAAGGTACTACTGGACAGGCAGACCGCCTCAAGGAAATCTTTGTCGCAGCATCGGCCAACGCCCAGCACACCAACGCCGATCAAAGTCAGCACTAAAGAGAAAGGAACGGCACACACCATAGGGGTGCAACTAATAACGAGAGGCGAGCTGAAACAGGGTACCGCCAACATAGCGGAACTAAAAGAATTCCACGAGGCCGAAGCGAACGATCCAGTCAGCAGCGACACGACTATCCACGGCTCCGCGCCGTCCAGAGGACCGGACGAGATGACCGAAGATAACATCACGATGCCAGCGGAGTCTACCAGAGACGACTCTACGCCGGAGACTACACCAGATAACGCAACCAGAGACGACACCACGACACCGGCCAGACGACCCGGAGAAGATCCCGCGCAAAGGGCCTGAGCAGAACACTTGGCAGAGAACGAGCAATCCGAGCAGTCGCAGAGAAAAGTAAAAGGAGATTTAAAAGAGTGTGCATAGCGATCAGAGTGAGGACGCGAGGAAGTGAAAAGTTAACGGTCTGAATTAAACACGTGGGACATAGCGACAGAGTTCTGGTAAGCCATCATTAGAGAGATCTGGTGCAGCCTGAGAGCCAAGGTTCACCCAGTCTTTGCTAATACGAATAAAGAAGAAGAATATAATAAGAAGTTCGCCGACGTCTATTCTTTCTTTGGGTGGCTCGCCTATCTACTTATTTCGGCGTGCCGAAACTATTCCCGACCATAGCGTAACCCCCGCCCGTCACTCCCACACTGGGACTCGAAAATATAGTCAGAACAGGCAACCAGTGAAACCTTGAGATTCCGGGAGGCGTGTTAGTACAGTCGTGCTCTGTGGTTTTTACCGGGACGCGATTGTACGCGCACAGACCCATAGTCATGGTGTGCTCTGTGGTTTTTACCGAGACACACAGCTAGGAGTCCCGATTCCCCCCTAATCTAGTCAGAGCAAGCAATCAGTGAAACCTTGAGATTCCGGGAGGCGTGTTAGTACAGTCGTGCTCTGTGGTTTTTACCGGGACGCGATTGTACGCGCACAGACCCATAGTCAGGGTGTGCTCTGTGGTTTTTACCGAGACACACAGCTAGGAGTCCCGATCCCCACCAATCTAGTCAGAGCAAGCAATCAGTGAAACCTTGAGATTCCGGGAGGCGTGATAGTACAGTCGTGCTCAGTGGTTTTTACCGGGACGCGATCGTACGCGCACAGACCCATAGTCAGGGTGTGCTCTGTGGTTTTTACCGAGACACACAGCTAGGAGTCCCGATCCCCACCAATCTAGTCAGAGCAGGCAATCAGTGAAACCTTGAGATTCCGGGGGGCGTGTTAGTACAGTCGTGCTCTGTGGTTTTTACCGGGACGCGATTGTACGCGCACATACTCATAGTCAGGGTGTGCTCTATGGTCTTTACCGAGATACACAATTAGGGGTCTCGACTTAGTTATCCACTCAAGGTAGACGACATCCCAGGTCCGGGGCGCTATACGAGCGTGGCGTATCACACAACTCCTACTGGCCCACGTGCAAACCACCTCTTATACATTTATCGCCTCTCTTGACCCCTTTAAACGTCACGAGACGCACCTTCATCCCTCGCAGGTCCCTCTGTTTACAAATTTCTTGTAAAGGACCCTGAACAACCCTGAGTCATCACCCCAGCCTTAAGAACTACTTTACAGTTTGATATTCCACTTTGCCATATACTCACACAGTTTTCGCTGATCGAACTTTTATGTGATTTTCGACGATTAATAAAATAAAATAAAATGAAAATGGGTCGAGAATGAGGTGGAAAAAGGAAAAATAAAGGCATACAAGGACTCTGGCCTATCAATTGCACAAATAGCAAAAAAAAATCAACAGGAGCCGGCCGGAATGTCATATCGGAATTTTTAAGTAATGAGTCCGTATATGGAAAGAATATGAAAGGACGCACGCACAGAGTGCTCACCGATTCGGAAAGACGCCTCATAATAAGAAAAGTGTCAAATTCTCACGACTCTGTGGCATAAATTCGTGAAAAATTTGATTTTAAGGCTAGTCTATTCACTGTCCATCTCGTTATTTTGAAGGCTAAACACGTAAAGAAATTAATAGTAAAGAAAAAGCCTCCCCTTAACCCGGCAAGAAAAGCGCAAGAAATAAAATAACTGGGAAAGCAAACGATGCTTTAACAATCCATGGAACTGTTTTAAATTTCGATGCCATCTTGGCTAGATTCGATTTTGTTTTTAGCGATCGTAGACCACTACATATAATTGAACAGGAATTAAGTATTTTAACTCAGGGAAAGTTACCGTCATTGAATATTATAACCAAGTGTATAGAAAGTTAACATTATTAACTAATAAAACTATAATGACATATGGACGAAATGAGCCAATAACAACAGAAATAAATGACAGACATAGACAGAACGCTTTGAGAGTTTTTATAACTGGCTAAAACGGCTCAATCTCAGCAACTCTATATTCCATGAATCCTGCAGACTTGCCTAATGCAATGGAATTAGTACAGGAAATGGAAAGTAACAAAATGAGAGCGAAATTCGCTCACAACTTTGTTGGAATGAGCAATTATGGAAATTATGATTCAAATTTTAATAATAGACCAGGTCAAAATAATAATAATTTTAACCAAAGAACAACTAACAACAATCTAAATTATCTCAGATACAATCAAAGAGCACCACAGCAAGCGATTAATAATCAGTGGAATCAGAGACAGGGTAACAACAATCAGAGGGACAAATTAATAATCAGTGGAATCAGAAACAGAGTAATACCAACCAGTGGGGGCAAAATACCTATTGGATGTCAAATAAAAATCAGGTCCAACCATCACCCGAACCAATGGAGATAGATGAATCTATCTAGTACCTAATCCGTCCGAATAACTATTACAATCGGGGAAATAATAATATTAACAACAGACTAAATAATAATAATTATTACCGAAGGAATAATTATAATCAAAACGAAACACAAAAACCAGTTCAGATGAACCAATCTGAACCACATCCAACATTAAAACGAGAAGCAACAGAATCATTAAATCATCCTGTCCAAAAAGTAATGAGGGTACACAACATTGATGTAGATAATTTTTTATACACGGTACTCGAAGAGTATAGGGGTATATTAGATTTGTGGCAAAATTGGATGTGTGTAACACCCAGAAAGAAGCGTTTCCGACCCCATAAAATATATTCTTGATCAGCATCAATAGCCGAGTCGATATAGCCAAAGACAATATAATTAGTAAGATGCCAACGCCCATATAATTTAATTTCGTGAGCAGCGCGGATTTCTGTATATGATCAAGTACGCGTGGTCTCGCTCGCAAGAAGAAGAGAAGAGAACACGGATCTAAAAATAGAATGAGCCTGCATGTGTGAGTACACACAGAGCTGCAAGCACATATGTGTGCGACTTTGTGCCGAGCTGCCGAATTTTGACTAGATGTAAACAAGACAGAAATGTATTTGCTGGGAGTTGGGGTGGGGTGACTCGACCCTCGAATACCTTACAGACATTTAATCAAATGTGAAGTCATGTATGACATAGATTATGTATTTTTGCGTAGGTACATTCCTTCATTATATTCGTTTATAGTACATTAAACAAAATTAGCATATAAGGGATATACAAAATATTACTTTTCTTGTATTAATAGCTTATGAGCAAGCGTCTTCAGATAGTGTCATAGTCCCCAATGAATTCTAAAGTAATGGGTATTTTCTTTGAGAGCGGCGTCGTCAGAAACCAATACAAACAAGCAGACCTAAAATGTGAGCACACGTACAGTTAAATCTGAGCCTCATGTGTAGGGCGAGAGAGCGGTTCGCTCTCTGTTTCTCTCTCTATTTCGTTCAATTCCATTATTAATTCCAGACAGCCAAAATTGACCTCAAAAATGTTGTATGGAGAAGTGCATCTTACTATTTATATTGTCTTTGATATAGCCATGTCTGTCCGTCCGTCCGTCTTCATGAGCGCCGCCCCGCCCCATTCCTCCCACACAAAGGACGAAAATTTGTGGCATGCACAATTTTAAAGAAACGAGGAATCTAAAAACGCAGAATCATAGAGAATGACCATATCTATCAGAGTGTTGGATCAAATCGGATTATAAATATAGCCATAATGAAGAAAACCATTTCGTTCCTTCTCGCTCTCTCTCACACACCGGTGTGGGTGCTATGCCCGTTCGTCCAGAAGAGCGCCTAGATCTCAGAGACTATAAGAGCTAGAGCAACCAAACTTTCTATCCATGCTCCTTTCTATTACTTCAATACAAGTGTATTTCAAAATATCGCCACGCCCCCATCCGCCCCCACAAAAAACGTGAGTCTGTGGCATCCACAATTTTTAAGATACGAAAAAACTAAAAACGCAGAATCATAGAAACTGACCATATCTATCAGAGTATTGAATCTGGATCAGATCGGATCATTAGTATAGCCAGAAGGAACAAATGAAATTTCAGTTGCCTTCTTTGCGCTTACTCATTTTCTCTCTCTCTCGCAGACATATCCACGAGTCGTAGTTGAGACGTATGTAGATGTAGAAATGTAGCGAAGTCAAATGTAAAAAAAAAATTTTAACAAAAATTGAAAAGATTCGACCTTATTTTTGTCTCTAAATTTCCGTTTTTGGCAATTATTCAATTTTTTGCGAACATGTAATAAATTACAAATTTTGTAAGCTCACATATATGAATATGTACTGACTGAGTACCGGGTATAAAGTAGAGCCGCCACCTTAGCCGCGGCTCACAATGTTCCCTCCCGTTAGATCAGAATCCGGAGAAAGACTACCCTACTTTACAAGAACCGATGAAAAAAATTGGAAAAAATTCAAAGTTTTAATTTATACAGGAGCCACATCCAGCTACATAAAAAAAGGGTTTATTTTAATAAAAAGGAGCTAACAATTTATAAAAGAGTTTCAACAATTAATGGGTATACAATTATAATAGAAGTGTTAGAATCCGACCGTCTTATACACCCTTTACAGTCTATGTTCAATTACTTATAGCATTTCGATTTCGAGTGTATTGTTCACAACGAACATAATAAGAAAAGAAACGATACGATTTTAGACAAAGGTAAGCGAAAACAAATTTCTTTAGTACAAAGAAATTTTCTGACATAACTTTTTCACGTCTTCGCCGCGGCTCACAACGTTCCCCCTCGTTTTTTTTCTTTTTTGGCTAAAATTCAATTTGTCAATTTGAACATATAATAAATTACATATAATAATTACATATATATCGTAAGCTCACATATATACTGTCTGGGTACCGGGTATAAAGTAGAGCCGCGGTCACAAAGTTCCCCCTCTTTCTCGCTTTTTGTTGAACTTTGTTTGAAATGGAGTCAATTTTTTTGTGTCACTTGAATAGAAAATGCGTTTAGTTTGATCTTCCACTTTGCCATATACTCACGCAGTTTTCGCTGATCGAACTTTTTTGTGATTTTCGACGATTACCTCTAAAATAAAATTAAAATGGGTCGAGTATGAGGAGGAAAAAGTAAAAATAAAGGCATACAAGGACTTTGGCCTATCAATTGCACAAATAGCAAAAAAAAATCAACAGGAGCCGGCCGGCATGTCATATCGGAATTTTTAAGTAATGAGTCCGAATATGGAAAGAATATGAAAGGACGCACGCACAGTGTGCTCACCGATTCGGAAAGACGCCTCATATTAAGAAAATTGTCAAATTCTCACGACTCTGTGGCATGAATTCGTGAAAAATGTGATTTTGAGGCTAGTCTATTCACTGTCCATCTCGTTATTTTGAAGGCTAAACACCTAAAGAAGTTAATAGTAAAGAAAAAGCCTCCCCTTAACCCGGCAAGAAAAGCGCAAGAAATAAAATAACTGGGAAAGCAAACGATGCTTTAACAATCCATGGAACTGTTTTAAATTTCGATGCCATCTTGGCTAGATTCGATTTTGTTTTTAGCGATCGTAGACCACTACATATAATTGAACAGGAATTAAGTATTTTAACTCAGGGAAAGTTACCGTCATTGAATATTATAACCAAGTGTATAGAAAGTTAACATTATTAACTAATAAAACTATAATGACATATGGACGAAATTAGCCAATAACAACAGAAATAAATGACAGACATAGACAGAACGCTTTAAGAGTTTTTATAACTGGCTAAAACGGCTCAATATCAGCAACTCTATATTCCATGAATCCTGCAGACTTGCCTAATGCAATGGAATTAGTACAGGAAATGGAAAGTAACAAAATGAGAGCGAAATTCGCTCACAACTTTGTTGGAATGAGCAATTATGGAAATTATGATTCAAATTTTAATAATAGACCAGGTCAAAATAATAATAATTTTAACCAAAGAACAACTAACAACAATCTAAATTATCTCAGATACAATCAAAGAGCACCACAGCAAGCGATTAATAATCAGTGGAATCAGAGACAGGGTAACAACAATCAGAGGGACAAATTAATAATCAGTGGAATCAGAAACAGAGTAATACCAACCAGTGGGGGCAAAATACCTATTGGATGTCAAATAAAAATCAGGTCCAACCATCACCCGAACCAATGGAAATAGATGAATCTATCTAGTACCTAATCCGTCCGAATAACTATTACAATCGGGGAAATAATAATATTAACAACAGACTAAATAATAATAGTTATTACCGAAGGAATAATTATAATCAAAACGAAACACAAAAACCAGTTCAGATGAACCAATCTGAACCACATCCAACATTAAAACGAGAAGCAACAGAATCATTAAATCATCCTGTCCAAAAAGTAATGAGGGTACACAACATTGATGTAGATAATTTTTTATACACGGTACTCGAAGAGTATAGGGGTATATTAGATTTGTGGCGAAATTGGATGTGTGTAACACCCAGAAAGAAGCGTTTCCGACCCCATAAAATATATTCTTGATCAGCATCAATAGCCGAGTCGATATAGCCAAAGACAATATAAATAGTAAGATGCCAACGCCCATATAATTTAATTTCGTGAGCAGCGCGGATTTCTGTATATGATCAAGTACGCGTGGTCTCGCTCGCAAGAAGAAGAGAAGAGAACACGGATCTAAAAATAGAATGAGCCTGCATGTGTGAGTACACACAGAGCTGCAAGCACATATGTGTGCGACTTTGTGCCGAGCTGCCGAATTTTGACTAGATGTAAACAAGACAGAAATGTATTTGCTGGGAGTTGGGGTGGGGTGACTCGACCCTCGAATACCTTACAGACATTTAATATAATGTGAAGTCATGTATGACATAGATTATGTATTTTTGCGTAGGTACATTCCTTCATTATATTCGTTTATAGTACATTAAACAAAATTAGCATATAAGGGATATACAAAATATTACTTTTCTTGTATTAATAGCTTATGAGCAAGCGTCTTCAGATAGTGTCATAGTCCCCAATGAATTCTAAAGTAATGGGTATTTTCTTTGAGAGCGGCGTCGTCAGAAACCAATACAAACAAGCAGACCTAAAATGTGAGCACACGTACAGTTAAATCTGAGCCTCATGTGTAGGGCGAGAGAGCGGTTCGCTCTCTGTTTCTCTCTCTATTTCGTTCAATTCCATTATTAATTCCAGACAGCCAAAATTGACCTCAAAAATGTTGTATGGAGAAGTGCATCTTACTATTTATATTGTCTTTGATATAGCCATGTCTGTCCGTCCGTCCGTCTTCATGAGCGCCGCCCCGCCCCATTCCTCCCACACAAAGGACGAAAATTTGTGGCATGCACAATTTTAAAGAAACGAGGAATCTAAAAACGCAGAATCATAGAGAATGACCATATCTATCAGAGTGTTGGATCAAATCGGATTATAAATATAGCCATAATGAAGAAAACCATTTCGTTCCTTCTCGCTCTCTCTCACACACCGGTGTGGGTGCTATGCCCGTTCGTCCAGAAGAGCGCCTAGATCTCAGAGACTATAAGAGCTAGAGCAACCAAACTTTCTATCCATGCTCCTTTCTATTACTTCAATACAAGTGTATTTCAAAATATCGCCACGCCCCCATCCGCCCCCACAAAAAACGTGAGTCTGTGGCATCCACAATTTTTAAGATACGAAAAAACTAAAAACGCAGAATCATAGAAACTGACCATATCTATCAGAGTATTGAATCTGGATCAGATCGGATCATTAGTATAGCCAGAAGGAACAAATGAAATTTCAGTTGCCTTCTTTGCGCTTACTCATTTTCTCTCTCTCTCGCAGACATATCCACGAGTCGTAGTTGAGACGTATGTAGATGTAGAAATGTAGCGAAGTCAAATGTAAAAAAAAAATTTTAACAAAAATTGAAAAGATTCGACCTTATTTTTGTCTCTAAATTTCCGTTTTTGGCAATTATTCAATTTTTTGCGAACATGTAATAAATTACAAATTTTGTAAGCTCACATATATGAATATGTACTGACTGAGTACCGGGTATAAAGTAGAGCCGCCACCTTAGCCGCGGCTCACAATGTTCCCTCCCGTTAGATCAGAATCCGGAGAAAGACTACCCTACTTTACAAGAACCGATGAAAAAAATTGGAAAAAATTCAAAGTTTTAATTTATACAGGAGCCACATCCAGCTACATAAAAAAAGGGTTTATTTTAATAAAAAGGAGCTAACAATTTATAAAAGAGTTTCAACAATTAATGGGTATACAATTATAATAGAAGTGTTAGAATCCGACCGTCTTATACACCCTTTACAGTCTATGTTCAATTACTTATAGCATTTCGATTTCGAGTGTATTGTTCACAACGAACATAATAAGAAAAGAAACGATACGATTTTAGACAAAGGTAAGCGAAAACAAATTTCTTTAGTACAAAGAAATTTTCTGACATAACTTTTTCACGTCTTCGCCGCGGCTCACAACGTTCCCCCTCGTTTTTTTTCTTTTTTGGCTAAAATTCAATTTGTCAATTTGAACATATAATAAATTACATATAATAATTACATATATATCGTAAGCTCACATATATACTGTCTGGGTACCGGGTATAAAGTAGAGCCGCGGTCACAAAGTTCCCCCTCTTTCTCGCTTTTTGTTGAACTTTGTTTGAAATGGAGTCAATTTTTTTGTGTCACTTGAATAGAAAATGCGTTTAGTTTGATCTTCCACTTTGCCATATACTCACGCAGTTTTCGCTGATCGAACTTTTTTGTGATTTTCGACGATTACCTCTAAAATAAAATTAAAATGGGTCGAGTATGAGGAGGAAAAAGTAAAAATAAAGGCATACAAGGACTTTGGCCTATCAATTGCACAAATAGCAAAAAAAAATCAACAGGAGCCGGCCGGCATGTCATATCGGAATTTTTAAGTAATGAGTCCGAATATGGAAAGAATATGAAAGGACGCACGCACAGTGTGCTCACCGATTCGGAAAGACGCCTCATATTAAGAAAATTGTCAAATTCTCACGACTCTGTGGCATGAATTCGTGAAAAATGTGATTTTGAGGCTAGTCTATTCACTGTCCATCTCGTTATTTTGAAGGCTAAACACCTAAAGAAGTTAATAGTAAAGAAAAAGCCTCCCCTTAACCCGTCAAGAAAAGCGCAAGAAATAAAATAACTGGGAAAGCAAACGATGCTTTAACAATCCATGGAACTGTTTTAAATTTCGATGCCATCTTGGCTAGATTCGATTTTGTTTTTAGCGATCGTAGACCACTACATATAATTGAACAGGAATTAAGTATTTTAACTCAGGGAAAGTTACCGTCATTGAATATTATAACCAAGTGTATAGAAAGTTAACATTATTAACTAATAAAACTATAATGACATATGGACGAAATGAGCCAATAACAACAGAAATAAATGACAGACATAGACAGAACGCTTTGAGAGTTTTTATAACTGGCTAAAACGGCTCAATCTCAGCAACTCTATATTCCATGAATCCTGCAGACTTGCCTAATGCAATGGAATTAGTACAGGAAATGGAAAGTAACAAAATGAGAGCGAAATTCGCTCACAACTTTGTTGGAATGAGCAATTATGGAAATTATGATTCAAATTTTAATAATAGACCAGGTCAAAATAATAATAATTTTAACCAAAGAACAACTAACAACAATCTAAATTATCTCAGATACAATCAAAGAGCACCACAGCAAGCGTGCTTTGTGTTACAAGGAAATAGTAAAAGAGGCTTTTCCATATTTGCACAACCTTTTTGGACCTATACCATGGGTATATCAACATTATAATGCACCGATACATATAGCTCGGGCTGTAAAATCTTATATACAGAGGCAAAATGTGGATCTTTTAAGCTGGCCGCCCTTCTCACCTGATTTAAATAGAATCGAAAATGTTTGAAGATGGCTGACAAGCAATATTCGAGTACACGAACTCATCAAATCGATCGAGTTAGCGTGGGACTCGATTTAATTGAATTACTTGGCCAGTTAGTATCAATCCCTTCCAAACCGGATGACTGAAGTTTTGGAACGGCAGTGTGGCTCGACGCCTTAAAAATTAAGCCAGATATTAAGCCCTATATTTAAGTTATATTTATGTTAAAAATAATCGGAGATCTCTGAAATGTTTTTTTGTTTAAGTGTCCTATTGAAGTTGTAATGTACCAACCACCGCAACAAAAACAGTGCAGAACGTAGCGTAAGGCCGGTCTAAACGTTGGCCTTTCCCTGAGTATCCTGTTGGCAGTGAAGAAGGTCGATGGGACACAGCTAGCAAAAACAGCCTGTGGGGGGTTCTGGACCCATTCCGTCTCCAACCTCAGGGCACACATTTAAAATGTGCCTTGCTTTAATATTTACTCCCTCGATTCGCAATGCAGAAGGCGATGCGATCCACAACTACCGCCGTAGTGGTTTAATTTGAATTTGGTTTCTTTCCTCGAATTCTCAGCTAATACACACGTTCATAAGATACGCATGGATCAGTGAGTCTGCTTGATATTATGCAGCAACGCGTCACAACCCTCCCGACCATTGAACTTTTCTGCGCGTAGAAAAATACGAAAAACTCCCAAGACGGGTACCTCTTCTTCTTCACATTACTTCAAGGAATTTTTAGTGGGTTTATTAATCCATAATAGTTACAATAACTTCAAATTTTGAATTCATAATAAGTAATCATATTTACTGTTCCCAACAAATTCACATTAATTTCGTATCCTTAGTTTTCTTAATAAGTAAAGATATATTTCCACTCCAAGTCTATTCGCATATCGCTTGACAGCTTAATTATTTTTGTTTCTTCATAATTTTCCAATAATTTTCTTCTATCACCCTTCTTCCTTTATACTTCTTGAACAATTCTATCCCTTCATAATTTTAATAAAGTAATAAATTTAATCTGTTTTCTCTTTTGGGTTTTTTTTTCAATTTTACTTTCACACACACAACCGCTGAAAAGAACAATTCGTTTAAGAAGCAAATATATATAATAAATATAAGGTAAATATGCAGGTGAATATAACGATGTAATGTAGTGGGGTCATACGGGTTAAGATTTTTTTCTTTTCTCTAATAACGAACCAACAGATGAAAGGAAGTAGTCAGCAAACGCAATAATACAAAAAAAACACCGTAAGAATCGGTTCGTAAACTTTGCTACTTGCATCGTTCTTTCGCTTCACACTCTCTTTCTTTTTACACGTCGCTCGACCGCATACTCTATCTTGTGTGAAGCGTATTTCAGTTTCGACGATTTAACTGTTTTTTTCTTTTCTCCAATTCGCGTTGTTATTTAATTCGGCTGTTTGACTTGTTTTATGTTTTTGTAACTCACCCAGATACTCGGCGAAGGCCTTCTCGAAGATCCGTTTTAGTTATGTGTTATGTTTTTAATATGGTATGGGAATGGATAGGGTATTTAAGATCGTGTTATACGCGGTACTCGAAGAGTATAGGGGTATATTAAATTTGTGGAGATAACGGTTGTGTGTAACACCGTCCGTCCGTCTTCATTAGTGCCTATAGCTCAGAGACTATAAAAGCTAGAGGAACACAAATTTGTATCCAGACTTCTGTTCTATCACACTGTTACAAGTGTATTTCAAAATTTCGCCACGCCACCTTCCGCCCCCACAAAGGACGAAAATCTACAATTTTGAACATACGGGAAAACCAAAAACACAGAATCATAGAAAATGCCCATATCTATCAGAGTATTGAATCTTGATCAGATCGGATCATTAGTATAGCCAGAAGGAACAAATGAAATTTCAGTGGCTTTCCAATTGCAGACTCATTCCCTCTCTCCCTCTCCCTAGATTTAGACATGTATAAAAGGCAGATGTAAAAAATTTATGTAAACAATATAGGAACATCTAATAGATAGAGTCTCCGAAAAGGTTCGACTTAATTTTTTTTTTTTGTCTAAAATTCAATTTGTCCCTTTTGCGAACATGTAATAAATTACAACAAACCAAAAACAAATAGAAATCAAAACTAATTCAAAATCACAGGCACATTCACAACCGGACTGGAAAGACTATCGCAGGCAAAGTATGTGAAAAGAAAGAAAACGAGAACGAACAAGTGAAACGAAAAATAAAACGAGGGGGAACGTTGTGAACCGCGGCGAAGACGTGAAAAAGTTATGTCAGAAAATTTCTTTGTACTAAAGAAATTTGTTTTCGCTTACCTTTGTCTAAAATCGTATCGTTTCTTTTCTTATTATGTTCGTTGTGAACAATACACTCGAAATCGAATTGCCTTGCCAATAATATGTGATGAAATAACTCTTTAAATTCCACGTGATTGCATGTGGTTTTCCCTGACCGAGTTCTTGGCAACTCCTACTACGAATAATCCCTGGAAATTCTCGGAAATCGCACCGGATGCCTTCGCTAATGCTGGATTCATTCTTGAGTTTTCTTTTTGGATTAGATTTTTAAAGATTCGCTTGTACTTATTCTCGCTCCAATCAAAATGATCGAGTTGCTCTTTTTCCCCAACAGCTGATGGTGTTGCAAAACTCGCGAATCGTTATCGATAACGATAACGTTTAAATTGCCCGCCACATTAATAAGAATTTCTAGTTATTAATTAAAGATGATTCATGAAAAATTCCATTTGGTTAAGGCAACGGTATTAAATGATATTTAATTAAACAAAAAATTAAGTCTCTCGCATCATTGGTTTGCGAGCAGTTAGCGATAGAAAACGCACTTAGGGGGTCCTATCCTATTAAAGTGATGAGGAGTATGATGGAAAAGAATAAAAAATATTTTACGATGAGGACCACTCATTAAATTAATTGTCTTAATCTGAATGAAAAATTTAATTGAATTTAATTTTATTTCATTCTATATCCTAACGCTACAAGTGTTAACTTATTTTTATTATTATATATATTTTTATATATATTTTATTATTATATAAATCATTTGGAAGAGTATCTTCTTAAAACTAATACTTATACATGAGCATTTTGACAAAAATAAGTACTTATAAACTTATAACTATTAATTATTTCTTACATTTGTTTTAATTTTAATTTGAAATTGGGTTGCGCTCCTAATTGATTTGAGGTTATTGGGAAGATTGTTCCAAAGGCGGATGGCATTAAAGAAAAACTGCCTCTTCGAGCAAAGCGTAAAGATTGAAGGGCATAAATGCGGGATCGGGGCTTATATTTTAACATTCCATCAGATATAATAATAGTTCCATTATCTTAGATTATGTATTTAATGCTTTATTGCTTAGACTAGGTAGATTGGTAGGTTTAATAATTGAATGGGATCGTCGTTTTCTCCTTCGCGTCGTTCGTCTTAATTGATTTTAGCTGAGAGCGTCGTTTCTCGCGCACGCCTTGTCTCGTCGTCGTTAATTCTTCTTCTCCTCTATATATGGCAGGCTTGCCAACTCGTCGTTGTTCGATCAGTGGCTTTTTGGGAGGGCAGGCCCTGCAGCGTTACCATACCATTCCCACAACTCGGTCATCCTACACTGCATTCTTCCCGAATGCTTCGTCGCCATCATCTTCATATGGCATCCATGGTTTCATGTATTCAGCGCAGGTGTTCGTCTGCTTAAGACCTTCGCTAAACACGTCATCTTTCGTTACGTCATAGGTATCGTTTGGCTTATCTCTGGTAATTCGGTAAGGACCAAGATATTTTGGTTTTAACTTTAGTCCACCACCTAGCTGCGTTCTTTTGACAGCCACTAGATCACCAACGGTGTACTTCTTTGCTGGTTTACGTCGTAGGTTGTAGGTTTTTCTGTTTTCGTCTTACATCTGGAGAATATGTTGTTTGACTTGTTTTCTGAGATCATCTCGGCTATCGTTGAAAGTTTGTATTATCTCGTCGTCAATCATTTCTTTAATCTTGATGTCTGCTTTTATGAGCATCTTTGTACCTGTGAGTAACTCGAATGGCGTCAACTTAGTACTTCTACAGAACGTTGAATTTATAGTTTGCTGTATGCTGCTAACAAACATGTACCATTTTCTAGGATTATCAATTGAGAGTTTTGATAAAACTGGAATGATAGTCGAATTCAGTCTTTCCTCTTGGCCGTTGGCCCGTGGTAGGCCTGACGTTATTGCGTGATGCTTAACGTCTTCGCTATCGCAGTACTGCTAAAACTCGTCCGATGTGATAGCTGACCCTTTGTCGGAAATGATTTGTAGTGGATTTCCAAATACCTTACTCTTATTTTGAAGTCTTCCTATTGCCTCTTTTGCTGAAGTCGTCTTCGTCGGATACAGCCAACAAAATTTGGTAAAACTGTCGATTACGGCCAATATATGCTTATATTGCTTGTGTGTTGATTCGATTGGAACTAGAAAGTCGATGTGGTACGTCTGTAAGGGTTGTTCTTCTTTGGGCAGTGGATGTAGTTGTTTTTCTTTTTTTCCCTGCTTCCGGTTGGAAACAATGCATGAAATGCAGCAACTTATGTGTTTCTGAACTTTCTCCTTAAGCTTTGGAATATAAAATTCCTTGGAAATTATTTCTTTCGTCTTCTTGATTGAGAAATGTCCACGATCATGTGCCTGCTTTATGATTTCTCGTTGTAATCCAATAGGTACTACTATTAGTTCGTTGTCGTTCACCAGGTTATGCAGTAGGCCAGATTTCATGAAAAAATTATTGTGTGTCAATTTTTCATCTACTATATCGATTATCGCTTTTAGTTCGTCATCTTGTCCCTGTACATATTTTAACTTGCTGTGTATGCTGTCTTCGTGAATCGTCATTACAGGGTACCGACTTAGTGCGTCTGCGTGGCGTATGCGTGATCCGGCTCTGTGCTCGACGTCGTAGCGGAATTCTTGTAGCATGAGTACCCAGCGAGCTACGCGTGTGCATACGTCTTTTTTATCGAGTGTCTTTGCCAGAGCATTGCAGTCCGTAATCAGTTTAAAATGTAGACCTAGTAAATACACACGGAATTTTCTCAAGGCTACTATGACTGCTAATATTTCTAGTTCGTAGCTCGTAAGCTTTCTTTCGGCATCGGACGTATTCTTACTCATATAGTAGACAGGGTCGGAATCGGGAAGGACGTGACCGCTTTTGTCTTCGTTAATGATGGACTCACTCGTTGATATTCGATAATGTGGCCTAAATGCTCGATTTTAGTTTTCAGGAAATTACATTTCTTCATGTTTATCATTAGTCCATATTCTTCACATCGTCCTCGTTTTCCGATTCTGCAGGTATAATAATGTCATCTACATACGGTATTGCTACACCTTTGCGCGTTAAATCTCTAAATATGGCATTTACATGACGTTGGAATACACTTGAAGAGTTTGACATACCAAACGGGACACGTAAAAACTGAAACTGCCCATTATGTGTCACAAAGGATGTGTATTTGCGACTTTCTTCATCTATGCCAACGTAGAAGTAACCGTTCTTAAGGGTATTCGCGCGTTTTGGAGTCGATCGAGTTGGTCTTCAATTAGGGGCAATGGAAAGTGGTCTCGGATAATGATTTTATTAATGTGTCTATAGTCGACACACAGTCTATTTGTTCCTTCACGCTTTTTCACGAGAACCACTGGGCTACTATATTCAGACTCGCATGTTTCTATGATGCCGTCCTTGAGCCATTGATCGGTTTGGTTGTCTATTATGCATCGCTCGTCGAATGAAAATCTACGCGGTCGCGAATGTATTGGCGTATATTCATTCAATACTAAACGCATTTTAATGTTCGTTGTCTTCGTGCTTATCGGATTGTAGTTTTTTAGGATACTCAAAATTGTTTCCTTCGCTTGTTTACTTGCTTTTACGTCGATATCAAGGTCTAAATTTTCATGATTTTCGATTTCAATTTTCATCATTTCACTTACATCGGAAGTTTGCGGTTTGGATATTGTCACACCTTTATTGTTATTAAGTATAGAATTCACTCTCTTAACATTGGTTTCCGTAATATTTTATATGTCGAATCAGGTATTAAATTATATTTACTGCCAGTGTCAGTTCGTGCCGTGTATTTATTGTTATTTACCGTGACTTCTTGACACATAAATTCATGAGCTGATGTGACTTTGCGCGTATTGCTTGAGTCAAACTTTTCACCTTTATTTGGGCATTCTTTTGCAATGTGCCCGAAATTGTTGCATTCAAAACACTTTCTGCCCTTGCTTTTGTATTATTTTGCATCGCTTGGTTTTTATATTCGTGCTTTTGGTTATTTTTGTTTAAATTTCAATGACTCTTATTTTCATTTTCTGCTTTTTCGCGAATAATTTCGTAACAGTTAAGTTTTTCCTTAAAATCCCGCGCATTTCAAGCGTTGTACAATATTAATTTATTTGCACTCGAGTCGTCGATTACGTCAATTATATATTGAATTAGCGCATTGTCTTCAATTTTTCAGCGTGAAGTTAATTTCTTCATTTGCAAAAAATATTCTTGCAAACTTTCATTTTTCTTGATTTTTCTGTCAGCCATCGTTTCATGTAGTTGAGCACAATTTCTCGTTGTTTTGAATTCAATTAACAGCGCGTTTTTTAGTTTTTTCCAGTTCGGACAATTGTATTGAAGGCTACTACTAATGTACGTATGTCACGAGTGTCACAATGGCCGAATATTTCAACACCATAAAATAGAGTGGGAATGAGTATGACTTTGGAAACTAATAGTCTTATTTCTTCTGGCAGGAAAGTTTTTGACGCTGACAGTTGGCGCAACAGACCATATGTACGTCCTGTTGCTTTTGAAACTTGTTTGCTCCATGATAGAGTGTTACTGAAGGTTATCCCCAGATTAACTGCTTGGTCTTCATATGAAATTGGAGTACTGTCTATGTATAATTTCGCCAGATTGTTTGTATCAATTCGTTTTTTGCAATTAAAATAAATTTAGTTTTTTAGGATTTATTCCTGAGCCATTCCCTTTTGCCTTCCCTTAAAAGAATATATTATAAGAAAATACTTTGAAGAGCAAGGAGAAATTAGAGCAGATTCAGTACAGTTATAGGGGAGTTTAGACAGCTTGGGACTAACAAATCCTGAGCACGCCGACGATGAATTATCCGACAACAAAAGTTATAACTCCTGAACACGCCGTCGCGAAAATATCCGACTTAAATAAAAATAAGAAGTCTGAATCGATACAGATAGAATTGAATAACGTATTCATTCATAAAGAATACAACCTAGAGAAACTCAGAGAGGAAATGATAGCTATAGTCGAAGAATACCATGCAAATATAGATTAGCAGTTACCATTTAGAACAGATATAAAAGGGGAAATAACACGATAGACCGGTATACTGTAAACAATATCCCTATGCTTATTCAGTTAACAATTTCGTTAATAATGAAAAAAGTAAAATGTTAGATGACGGTATAATTAGACCTAGTAAGAGCCCATGCAATTAGGTGAATTAGTAGTACCAAAAAAGAGAGTAAATGAAGACGGAACTGCTAAACACAGATTAGTAATAGACTTTAAGAAACTGAATAACAATACCATACCAGACAGATATCCGATGCATAATCCTTCAGTAATTCTTTCCAATTTGGGTAAAGCAAAGTAAGCAAAAGATTGATACCACTCAAAAATATCCAAATCCGAGAAATGTCCGAGAGCTACGCAGTTTCCTAGGGTTAACAGGGTATTACAGAAATTTCGTCTGAAATTATGCGACAATTGCCAAATAATTAACAAAGTATCTGAGTGGAGTCAATGGGAAGGTTTCAAGAAGAGAATAAAAACGAGGGGAAACGTTATGAGCCGCGTCTGCGCCGCGGCCCTACTTTATACCCGGTACTCAGTCAGTATATATGTATGTGAGCTTGTTTTAATTTATTAGGAAAAGGAAAAAATTTAATCTTAGCCAAAAAAAAAAACAATTTAAGTCGAACCTTTTCATAGATTTTGATCTATTAGATGTTTCCATATTTGTTTCCTTAATTTTTTTACATCTGCCAATTCTACATGTTTTTATCTACTTCCTACATATACATACACGGCTGTGTGCGAGAGAGAGAGGGAATCAGTCTGCGCTTGGGAGGTCACTGAAATTTCATTTGTTCCTTCTGACTATATTTATGATCCGATCTGATCCAAATTCAATACTCTGATAGATATAGTCATTTTCTATGATTCTGCGTTTTTGGTTTTCCCGTATCTTAAAAATTGTAGATTTTCATCTTTTGTGGGGGCGGAAGGGGGCGTGGCCAAATTTTAAAACAAACTCGTCTCGGTTTGATATTACAGGAGCTTGGATAGAAAGTTTGGTGGTTCTAGCTCTTATAGTCTCTGAGAACTAGGCGTCAAAAAATTCGATCAGGCATAGCGCCTACCCCTGTGTGTGAGAGAGAGCGAGAAGGAACGATGCATTTCGAAATGGTTTTCTTCATTGTGGCTATATTTATTATCCGATCTGATCCAGACAATCTGATAGATATTGTCATTCTCTACGATTCTGCCTTTGAAGTTTTCTCGTATTTTTAAAATTGTGCATGCCACAGATTTTCGTTTTTTGACTGGGCGGAAGGGGGCGGGGCGAAATTTTAAAATACACTTGTAACAGTGCGATAGGACAGGAGTCTGGATACAAAATTGTGTTCCTCTAGCTTTTATAGTCTTTGAGCTATAGGCGCTAATGAAGACGGACAGACGGACGGACGGACGGACGGACGGACGGACGGACGGACAGACAGACATAGCTATATCGACTCGGCTTTTGATGCTGATCAAGAATATATATACTTTATGGGGTCGGAAACGCTTTCTTCTAGGTGTTACACACATCCACTTTTGGCACAAATCTAATATACCCCTATAATCTTCGAGTACCGGGTATACAAATTAAAAGAATATATCAAAGGTTGTGAGATATGTAACAAGAATAAATATAATAGACATCCTGTAAAAATTCCAATAGGTGAAGCTCCCATTCCGACAAGAGAAGGTGAGCAATTACATATAGACATATTCTATGCCCAAAATGTGACATTTATAACCTGTATTGATTCCTATTCAAAATACTTGGTTGTAAAAGAGATTCAAAATAAACCAAATATTGAACATAAGGTATTGGAATTATTGCAACATTTTCCTTTAGCGACATCAATAATGACAGATAACAAACCAAGTTTTACTTCAGCACAATTTAGATCTTTATACAACGAAGTAATTTAACCATTTTTTATGCTGATCCCAGGCATAGCACTTCCAATGGACAGGTAGAAAGAACGACTCGGAAGCTGTTGTTTATGTAAATGAATAGCTTTTAAGAGAGCACTACCAAAATTCTATCAGCTGTCTTCACTAGGCGCGGTCTCGTGCACGTACGTAGGGCGTTCAATGCGTTGAGCGCATGGATGAGCTTTTGTCGCTCGCACCAGCTAGCGAGCCTCTTTCCCTCTCTACATTTGCCTCCCCCACTGAAGCCTCGGCTGGATCGGGAGACGCAGCAGGGGTCTCAAAACGCTTTCGCTCTTAAGCACCTATGTACTACTCAGTTTTTTTTTATAGTTAGGCCTTTAATAATAATATTAAATTATTACAGCTTTTATTATCAACTTATTAATTGTCTTCCATGTATTGAGTTTGCGCCCCTAATAACTTCACTTTCTATCAATGAACGGTGAGATAAGTAGTTCCATGGCCGGTAGCACGATTAAAATTATTAGCAACCATCGAAAGGGTCTTAAAGTAGTACATATAAATGCACAGAGCTTGCTAAGGAAAATCGATGAGCTAAGATTACTCTTTACCCAGTCAAATGAAGATGTTATATGAGACGTGTTTTGTTCCTGAGTTATGTGACTTCTCAATTGTGTGCGACGGCTATGTTTTCTTCCGTTCGGATCGTATCGGACATGCAGGTGGTGTTTCTATATATGTTAATTCTAGATTAAAATGTAATGTTATATGTAAGCAAACGAATGAATGTTCCATCGAATATATAATGTTGGAAATCTCAAGTAAAATGAGTAAGAAAATTGTACTTGGCTGTATATACGATATACACATCGTACGATAGACTATCAGCCGCTATTAAATATTATCTTAGACATTTCAGTGTCATACACAGACATCATTCTGGCTGGCAATCTCAATAGCAATCTCTTGTTGGAGAGTCATCTCTTGGATAGTTTTGCTTCCTTTGGGTTGCTTGCCGTAAATGTAACCATGCCTACTCAGTACCTTTGATACACTTCTTGACATCTTTTTCACCAAAGACCTTATTAAGACTACTTTATGACCAGGTTTCAGTAACAGCTCTTTCTAACCATGACCCTATCTTTCTGACATATGACTTGACCTTGGACTATAAAACTAATTCATTTACGTATAGAGACTATACAAATATAGACTATAATGAACTAGAAAAAGAAATTAATGCATGTGACTGGGAATCAATATACCAATCTCCCCATGTTGATTGTCAATTGAGTGTTCTAAACAGCCATATTCTGTACCTCTTCAACAAGTTTGTACCACTAAAAACCAAGATTATAAAACCAAGACAGAATGCTTGGTTCACCAGTGAAATTAAAAGACTCAGTCGTCAGCGTGATGTTGCTTTCATTAAATGGAAGCGATACAAAACTCTCGACTTTCGTTTAAGGTACAAAGAGTTAAGAGCCACTGTTAACATAGGAATAAGGTCTGCTAAGTGCGAATACTATAAATCCAAGTTTCGTAATTGTTCTACCATTAAGCAAAGATGGAGTGAGATGAACAGTTTAGGTATAAGAAAATGCAAGCAGAAGACTGAGAGTAATATAGATGTCGAAGTTCTCAACAAAAAGTTTTCGGTAATTGATGTACCTGAAGCGACTTGTAACAAGTACCTGAATAAAATCCCACTCTGTGATAATAGTTTTAGCTTTGTATGTGTCAGTCAGTGTGATGTCCTTGCGTGTATACTTAAGGTGAAGTCTAACGCTGAAGGCCTAGATAACATAAGCCCGAAATTTTTAAAAATCTTACTCCCCAAAATCTTATCCCACGTCACCTATATTCTGAACACGGCCATAACTACGTCCATGTTCCCGACTGAATGGAAAAATGCGAAAATTTTGCCGATCCCAAAATCTAACAATGACTTTAGACCCATTTCGATACTTCCGTTCCTTTTCAAAGTACTAGAAAATCGCATGTCCTTACAAATTGAAAAATTTTTGATTAACAACTCGTTATAAAGCCAAAAGCAGTCGGGTTTTCGAAAAAAAAGAAGCTATGTGAGTACAATAACGGATATTGTTGAAGATATTCGGCAGCAATTCGACAAGAACAAGGTAACATTTTGAACACTGCTCGACCACAGTAAAGCATTCGACTCAGTGAATTACAATATTCTCTGCACAAAACTGATAAATTTATTCAACTTTTCTGAGACTGCAGTTAATTTCATTAAGTCGTATCTTTCAAACAGATTACAGGCTGTAGTATCTGGTACGTGTGTTTCCACTTTTAGCGAACTTACGCGGGAAGTCCCTCAGGGATCAGTGTTAGGCCCTTAACTGTTTTCCATATATGTTAATGATCTACCTAGTGTCTTGTCAGAATGTGAAGTACACTTATATGCCGATGATGTTCAAATCTATGTTAGTAGTCCCGTCAAAGATATAAATGTTTGTGTTTGTACATGTAACAGAATGCTTTCTACAATTGAGAAATGGGCACAAGGAAATAGGAATATCTTATCCAGATTCAACATTCTGATAGATATGGTAATTTTCTATGATTCTGCGTTTTCGTTTTTCTCGTATCTTAAAAATTGTGTATTTTCGTCCTTTGTGGGGGCGGAAGGGGGCGTGGCAAAATACACTTGTACTGAAGTGATATCACAGGAGCATGGGTAGAGAGTTTGGTTGCTCTAGCTCTTCTAGTCTCTGAGATCTAGACGCTCATCTGGACGAATGGGCACAGCACCCAACCCGGTGTGTGAGAGAGAGCGAGAGGGAACGATTCATTTCGAAATGGTTTTCTTCATTGTGGCTATATTTATGATCCGATCTGATCCAGATTCAACACTCTGATAGATATTGCCATTCTCTATGATTCTGCGGTTTTAGTTTTCTCGTATCTTTAAAATTGTGCATGCCACAGATTTTCGTTCTTGGAGTGGTCGGAAGGGGGCGGGGCGAAATTTTGAAATACACTTGTAGCAGTGTGAGATGACAGGAGTCTGGATGCAAAATTGTGTTCCTCTAGCTTTTATAGTCTCTGAGATATAGGCGCTTATAAAGACGGACAGACGGACGGACAGACTGACATACAGTATGTCAACTAATTGTTTGCAAAATGAAAAAAGTCACAAAATTTCAACTTTAACATCATTATTTATTAGGAAATGCACTTGTTTTCATGTTCAGTCTTCCACAATATTTTTCTTCAACGTATTCTTAAATGAAATATGTAACAAAAATAATAAAAAGATAAACAGAAACATAAAAATTCATAAAAACAAAAAAAAACAGAAAATTTTAGCTGTCTATTAATTCTTTGCAAAATGCAAACATTAAATCTTAAAGACGCTATATCTTTTGAACAATGTTCAATAATTGGCTAATATTTTGTATGCCCGCCATTGGCATCTATAACAGCCGTGAGGCGACGCGACATCGAGGATATAAGTTCATTTATATTATAATACTCCGGTATTTTTTGCCACTCCTCATTTATTGATTTTATCAAATGTAGTTTTGAAGTCGGACGACGTTTACCAACCCTTTTCTTCAGCAATGCCATGTGACTTTTTTCATTTTGCAAACAATTAGTTGACATACTGTAGCTATATCGGCTCGGCTATTGATGCTGATCAAGAATATTGTGGGGATAATGGTTTTTATCCCCGATCGGCCGAATAATTATTTCGAATAAATAAAGACACGGCGCACAAATAAAATTACAAAGCTCTTTAATGCGTGAAATCAGAATTGCAAGTGTCTCTTGCGCTCCGATCGCTGAGCGCAGCTTCGCTCGGAAACATAGATAAACATAGAACATAGATGACAAAGAGCGAGCTTTGAGAGAGGGCAAGCAAGCAAAAGCTTTAACAAAAATATTGGCAAACATATTACATCTAACTTTGGTCGTACAAATATGCTGCTGAAGGCCAATTATTAGCTGCTATTTCGAAAGAAACTAATCGGTGGGGGTCTGCGCCGAACAAATATATATAATAACAATTCCGAGGTTCGTATGTAGGTTTTTAAAAAGATTTATTTAACCGTAACTTATTTTAGAACATAGGATGATTTGAATTCCCCGACCTAATGTAAGAAAGTCTCAAACGGAACTGATTTCTTCTTTTCGAGATCTTGATCTCGAAACCTCCTTTAGAAAGCTTTAAAGCTTAGTTTCTTAAGCTTTCCACTTCGGGGCTGAATCGGTCTTCGGATGCGTCGGGGATGGCTTCAGTTGTGAGAGGCGCTGCTTTCGTGAGAGCGACTGATAAACAATGCGTTGGCCTACGTGAGGATGGCGTGGGAGATGCGTCGGCTTAGATGAGAGGGCGGCCGCATCTGGTGATCGGTATTGGATTTCGTCTGGGAAAGCTCATTTGTTTACAAGAACTATTGGAGTGTGGGAACGAACTGATAACGGAGTGGTCAGTGTCGTGTGATCGGAATGCATGATACTTCCTGTTGATCTCGGCTTGGCGACTCATGCGTTTGTTTATGCAGGTGTAAGGGTGTAAGGGTGAGTGCTAGAGCATATGCATAATGTGTATTGGTATTGGTGTGATTATGAATGTGGTCTAGTGCTTAACATATAAATGATGCGTAATACGGTGTGGAGCATTATGGATATGTTACTCCCCCGGCATTTGCTATAAGCCTGTCCTCAGGTTTTTATTTTAGGGTATAGGGTTGGAGTTTCCTCCAAAACTATTGGTGTGCTATTTGCTTCCTCCTCTTCTTCTCGAGGTTTTACATATTTGATACTAATATTTTCAGGTATTTTCTTAAACTTAACAATTAGATACCCAATTATACTAAATATTTATAATATGAACAAGGTTATTATAACTATTTGTATCATGTTATTGAATTTTGTATGTTCTACAATTATTTGTTTTGTCTGTACATAAGACAGGGGTTCTAATCTAGTTATGTTATTACTGATGTAAACATTTTGTGTGAAAATCCAGCATTGAATTAGTTATTGTAAATTCGAATATTTGGATTGAACAATTATAAATTTTAATTATGTTGTTTCCTTGTATTGTGATATCTTTGTCTTAGCAGTTTTGATTTAGATTTGATTTTGGAAGGTTCCAAGCTAACAATATTTTTGGTTCAACGTAATTAATTTGGAAATTTTTGTAGGTTTTTGTTTTAAAATTCCTTTTATACATTCGTCTTTTATTAATTCCTTAGTTTCTTTATTATAAATCTTATCTTCATAACAGAAATATTTATCAGTTGTTATTTCTGTCAAAATATTATATTGGTCGTCTGGGTAGGGAATTACTTTATATACGGGTACATTAGTACTTTCGCTTGGAATGTTAGAAATTATGTAGATTTCGTTCGTGTCAATTTTTAACCAATTTAAGGTTTTGATGTTTAATAATTTCTCAGAATTTATATGTTTCAAGTAATCTTGTTTTAATAATTTTGGATTAAATATACCTAGCCTAGTTAGTTGCATACCCATTTCAATATCTTCTATGTATTAAGTGAAATGTTGGAGATTGAAGATTAGAATTTCTAATTGTTGTTTCTTATTGTATTCTTCATTAAGTCGGTTTATCAATTCGATTACATCTATAACTAAATTAAGTTCATTGGATTGGATACTAAGGCTGGCTAGATTGTCGATTTTTTGTTCTAATTCTTTCCTATCTTCTTGATCTAAAGTGCCGAATAGGTATTTGTACGCGGTACCTACTATGTTTATTAGACCTCTCCTGTTACGTTTGGCTATCTTTAGCCAATTTATTTCCCTATTCAGTTTATCTATTAAATATTTGACTTGTATTTCGTTCTCGAAATCTTTAGCCATTATTAAAAGGTTATTATATGTTTCTTCGGTTTTAGTTACATTTATTATTAGATAGTGGTACAAAGTTAGTTGGCAGATCGATGGATCCGGTTTTAAACATTAAGTATCCGTTTCTGGACTGAATTGGGTTTATTTCAATATTTTGTCCATTAGTTGTGTCTATCAGGAGCGTAAGGAAGATGAAGATCTTAATTAGGCTGCTGCTGATTGTTCGCAGCGGTTTCGGGGTCTGGCCTGGAATTGTCGTATTTGCTAAGGTTAATTTTCTTTTTCTTTTTAAACTTAGATTTATAGTGCGTTATCTTTCTTCCACTGTTTTTCTCTTCGTAGTGCTTTTCATCTAACTTTGTTATTTCTCCTGTCTTTTTGAAAGGGTTAGTTATCTTGGACTTTATTAATGGTGATTGTCTAAATCGCGAGTCCACTTCGAACTCGTTACGACGTTTGTTGAACTGGTAGATTTGTTTTACCTTATTTAGTTGGGTGTCGTAATCTGGAGTTCCGGCGTATATGAAAATATCCGCTGGTGTTCGGTTTGTAGTATTGTGTCTTGTCTTGTGGTTGTAAGTATACAGGATCGATTCGAACTTGGTATACTTTGTTTCTGGATCGTTTTCGCTTGTTATTATCCTTAACTTTTCGTTAACGGTTTTGTGGAATCGTTCGATGTCCGAAATGCTGTTTTTACTGGATGTGATCTCTATTTTTACCTCTTCCAAGATTAGCCATGCTTGCAAAGCTGCGCACATGAAAGCTGAATCTTTATCGGCTTTTATTTCTTGAGGTTTACCCATCTCATTAAAGATTTTCAATATGGCTCTTTTTGCTTCGCGGCTGTTTACTTCTACGTGGGTGGCGAACTTGGAATAAATATCTATGCATGATAGAAACTGTTGGTTGCCTATGAGATAGAAGTCCATCACGTATCGTTCTCTAACGTTTTGTATTTCAGGGGTTATTTCGAATGCCAATTTTGAGCCTCTATGTTCGGTTTTGGCAATATTGCACGTGGGACATTCGTTTATGATGTTCTGTATGAGTTTCTGGTAGTCTGGGTGGTAATATTTCCCTTTAAACCAATTGACGGTCTTTTCTATTCCCGGATGAAGTAATTCTTTGTGGGTTTTCATGATCAGTTGCTTAAATTCTGAATAGTTTGAAAGGTCGATCAGTATAGTACTAGACTTCATGACTTTCGTGAAGTTGCTAGGACTGATTATTTCCAAGAAAGCTTGTTGGAATATTGGAAAGTCGGTATCGTTGTGGAAATATAAAGCGCTCTTTTTCGTGCATACGTATTCCTTGATAATTTCTTTAGCTAAACTGTTGGTCATTTCTTTATAAGTGATTTTTATGATCAGCTTATGGAAATAGTGATTTGTGACTACTTCGTCGTTATCTCCCTTTATGAACTCAATCTGGCGTTTAAAATAGTTGACGGGTCGTTCGGTAAGAGGAATATGGTTGAGGTTATCATCGTGTGCGCTGTGTATTGTGGCGCCTGCACTATCGGAAACCTCTCCAAGTAAGTTTTCGTTAACTTTTACTCGGGACAATGCGTCTGCTACGTGGTTTTCCTTGCCAGGTAAATATTTGATTTTAAAGTCAAATTCGTTCAATTTTATCTTCCACCGTTGCAGCTTCATGTTGGGTTCCTTGAGGTTATTCAACCAGACCAAAGGTTTATGGTCGCTAAGTATTTCGAAAGTTCTGCCGAATAGGTATGATCGGAAATACTTGGTTGCCCATACAATCGCTAGCAATTCCTTTTCAATGGCGGAGTAATTGACCTCGTGTTCGTTCAGCGTTCGGCTGGCGTAACAGATTGGCTTATGGTCCTGTGATAGAACCGCTCCTATAGCCATGTTACTAGCGTCTGTAGTGACTGAGAACATTTTGTTGAAGTCTGGATATACGAGAATTGGGTCTGAGGTGATGAGTACTTTTAGTCTCTCAAATGCCTCGACATATTTTTCTTCTTTAGGATCTATGACAGCTCGCTTCTTTAATTTGAGAGTCATAGGCTTTGCTATGTTCGCGAAATTAGGAATAAACTTCCTAAAAAATCCGCATAGTCCTATGAATGACTTGATTTGTTTCGTAGTTTCTGGTATCGGGAATCCGATTATGGCTGAGATCTTTTTTGGATTTGGTATGATTCCTTCTGGTGTAACTACATGACCTAGGAACTCAGTTTCTTTCTTCAGAAACTCACACTTATCCATTTGAAGCTTGAGATTTGCGTCTCTTAACTTCCCGAAAACCTTTCTTAGTGACAACAGATGTTCTTCCAACGAAGTGGAGAAAATTATAATGTCGTCTAAGTATACTAGACAATCATTAAACATCAATTCTTCCAAAAGATCGTTCATGCATCTTTGGAATGTTGCTGGGGCGTTTGTTAGCCCGAACGGAATTCGTGTATACTCTTAATGGCCATGTTTGGTTGAAAACGCTGTTTTCATGATCGACGAAGGTTCCATTGGAATTTGATGGAAACCTTTGGCTAAATCAATCGTTGTGAAATATTGACACTTTCCTAATTTTTCCAATATTTCATCCATTCTGGGTGCAGGAAATTTATCCTTGATAGTTATTTCATTGAGACCTCTATAGTCTACAACTAACCGGTACTTCTGTTTTCCAGATGCATCTATCTTTTTGGGGATCATCGAAATGGGGGAACAGTAAGGCGATTTCGACTTACGAATTATTCCTTGTGCCATCATACCTTTGATCTGCTTATTGACTTCCTCGTCATGTATTTGCGCGTATTTGTACGGCCTCCGGTATACCGGGTCTTCGTGCTGTATTTGAATCGCGTGCTTGACAGTACTTGTGAAAGTCAAATTGTCACCTTCTCTATACTGTAAGTCGCTGAACTCGTATAGCACTTTCTTCAACTTCTCTTTTTCTTCTTCGTTCAAGTGTTCTATTCTAAGTTCATGACATTCCCTCAATTCGTTATCAAGAGCGGAAGTGAAGTATTGATCCCTATCCGAGGATGAATCGAGGCACTTACGTGCGGTCTCGACTTCTTCAATAACTTCTCCACTAGAGATAATTGGGAATATCCTTTCTCCTAACGTTACAGTGTTATCCCTGTAATTGATTACGGCTTGGCTGGCCATCAGATATTCTCTGCCTAATAGAATATCGTAATTTTTGGAAAAATCGAACACGTAGAACTTCTGCTCGGTTGGGCAGACTTTGTTGGGGGGCCTTATTATACTACTTGTTAATCTGACAGGTCCGTTGATGGTATGGACCTTGAGGTTTTCTTTGTTTGTGGTGGCCTTCAGGAAATTTTCTTTTATTATGTTAATGGAAGATCCCGAATCCACTATACCTCTTAAGACTTTGTTGTTTAGGGTAATGTTTATATAGGGTCACCCTCGGTTTCTTCCGAGGCTGCTTGATGAAAATTTACATCCATATTCATTTGTCCGCTATCACTTTCCCTCATTCTTTTTGTCGGCTGATTGGGTTTGCTACTACTAGACTGGTTTTGATTGATCTGATAATTGGTTGGGTTTTGTGCCTGACCTTGGTTTAATGAATTGCGAAACTCGCGGTATAATCCCGGGTTGCTATAATTGTTTCGCGGAGCGTTACTTGAACCGAATGAATTCTGATTATTGGCACTATAGTTTGGGTAGTAATTCCATTCATTCTTGCTAACTGAATTGGGTGACTTTTGAGCTGTTTTATTGTTACTTTTATCCTCGGCCCTGGCTTCATAAAAGCCCTCTTCTTGAGCGGCCCTTTTGAGGTTGGATAAGGTAGTTATATCTTTTCTAACAAGGGTCATGAAAATCCTATCAGGTAATTTCTTTGATTTTACATCTTTAATGGTATTTTTCAGAGCGTTTTTATAGATTGGAATATTGGTTGCATCTGTCTCTAGTGATAACTTATTACTAACAATTAATGCTTTATTCTCTATATCTTCGATGAAGTTACGGAGACTTCGAGTGAACTTCGTGAAGTAAATTTGACGCAGGAGGTCCTCGTATGGGGTGTGGTTTTTAAATTCATCGATCAATGCTGCCTTTAATTACTGCCATGTGTTTGGCTGTATCATCTGTGATGCTCTTTGAGCATCGCCCGTTAGTTGAACTTCCACTGCTCCGAATAGTATACGCTGTTGTCTTACTTCTTGCGTGGGGTACAATTCTTGTATGTACTCGACTCTTTTTATAAACGAGCTCAGTTGTCCAACTGAGCCGTCGTATGCTGGCACTTGTCTAATAGACAGTAGTGCTTGATTCAAATGAATTTCACTTAAGCTTGATGGTGGTAATGCCATTTTATCTGTTTTTGGGGTATCGTTTTATTTTGGACAAGGTGTGTTAAGTTTCACTTCATTTGTTTTTGAACTCAACGTTTCGTAGCACTTGCTGTGGTTTTTACTTTGGGTGAGTCTGGTGTATTTATGATTTTTGGGTTTGGGTAAAAGTGTGTTGCTTATTTTCACTTGACTGTTATTACACTCCACTGGTGTAAATTTGGTTCGTTTAATGCTTTTATGTTGCCAAGTGCATCGGTTGCACCTAGGTTCTTTGGCGGATTCACTTGGTTAACTTATTTCGCTAATCACCCGCAATCTAGTCGTATAGATTGCTTCTAATAGATTAGTACCGTAACGATAGTGTTAAATTGTGAATCCTACCGGCTGCGCCAATAACAATTCCGAGGTTAGTAAGTAGGTTTTTAAAAAGATTTATTTAACCGTAATTTATTTTAGAACATAGGATGATTTGAATTCCCCGACCTAATGTAAGAAAGTCTCAAACGGAACTGATTTCTTCTTTTCGAGATCTTGATCTCGAAACCTCCTTTAGAAAGCTTTAAAGCTTAGTTTCTTAAGCTTTCCACTTCGGGGCTGAATCGGTCTTCGGATGCGTCGGGGATGACTTCAGTTGTGAGAAGCGCTGCTTTCGTGAGAGCGACTGATAAACAATGCGTTGGCCTACGTGAGGATGGCGTGGGAGATGCGTCGGCTTAGATGAGAGGGTGGCCGCATCTTGTGATCGGTATTGGATTTCGTCTGGGAAAGCTCATTTGTTTACAAGAACTATTGGAGTGTGGGAACGAACTGATAACGGAGTGGTCAGTGTCGTTTGATCGGAATGCATGAGACTTCCTGTTGATCTCGGCTTGGCGACTCATGTGTTTGTTTATGCAGGTGTTGGGGTGTCTCATCTTATGTTTATCTTATCTCTCTTAGATATTTGGATATGGGTACATGGGTGTAAGGGTGAGTGCTAGAGCATATGCATAATGTGTATTGGTATTGGTGTGATTATGAATGTGGTCTAGTGCTTAACATATAAATGATGCGTAATACGGTGTGGAGCATTATGGATATGTTACTATATATTTTATGGGGTCGGAAACGCTTCCTTCTGGGTGTTACACACATACATTTTTTCAACAAATATACCCCTTTACCCCTTTACTCTGCGTGTACCGGGTATACAAATTTTTGTTTTGTTTTAATATCTTCCTTTGTTTAAGTAAATATAAAATAAAATTTGTTCAAATATAGATGAGTGAAAAAAACGGCGCAAAAAAATAAGTCCAAATGCAAACGGTGGAGAGAAAACTTAAAGAAAGATGAAACGAAAATGCAAAACTATAAATTAAAAAACAAGGAAAGAATTTGGAATAATAGACAGAAGTGGAGAGCACTGGCGGAAGGTGATGAAACAATAAATGAAGAAAAGCGGAAATATAATCGCATGCGGCAACGGGAGAGGCGCCAAAAATAGCGTAGAAATAGCAGGTTTACGACATAGCGAGCCTTACGAATGTAGGCAAACCTTAGCGAAAGCTGTTAAAAAAGTGGAGAAAGCGATGCCAAAAGACATTCGCAGAAAGATAAAAGTTCTCGAAATCCTGGTAAGGAAATATAAGCAGATTGAAGAAAATGAACACGTAAACCATTCAACCACCAACCAACCAGCAGAACAGTGTCAGAAAGCGTAGTTAAGGCCATCAACGATTTTTATCAGAATGATAATATAAGTGTGCAAGGTTCAGGAAAGAAAGACACCATTATAGTTGAGGGCAAATTAGTAACTAAGCGCTTTATGTTAATGACGGTGTCCGAATCCTATGAGATTTTCAAAAAAGATTTTCCATGCTAAAAGGTAGGAAAATCCACTTTCTTTAAAATGCGACCTCGTCATGTCCAGTTGGCAAATAAAATGCCGCACAATATGTGTGTTTGCATGTATCATGCAAATTTCCGTTTTTTTTTTAAAGTTGCTTGGAAATTATTCCATCTTTTCCCAGCGATTTTGAAACATTTCTTAAAGCAGTTTGCTGTGATATTCAGAATGAATATTGCATGACAAGCAGTTGTAAGAAGTGTCTTACAGATTTAAAAAATCAATTTATTCCACTTGCATATTTGGCTAATATGGAAGACGAAGTAAACTGGCAACAATAGCGTAAAATAGATAACCACGTAGTGCTTTCAAATACAACTTCAACTGTATCTGATTTATTCATTGATATGGAAGCTAAGCTATCATCTTTTAAGACCCATTTTTTTGTAAAAAGATCACAACAAAAATATTTTGAGGAAACAAAAATTAAATTAAAGGCTTCTGAGCTTGTTCTTCAAATTGATTTAGCCGAGAATTATCGGTTGACGCACCAAAACGAAATACAAAGTGCTCATTTCAGCTACCGCCAGGTAACGATCTTTACCTTCGTAGCTTGGTTGGATGGTGCTTCACAGTCGTTTGCTGTTATAAGCGATAAACTTAAGCATAATAAAAATGACGTATATATTTTCATTATAAACCTTATTACAGAAATTAAAAAAATGTATGGACAATTTTCAAAAATATTAATATTTTCTGATGGCAGCTGCGCATAATTTAAAAATAAATATATTTTGACAAGCTTGACCAATATCATGAAAAAAATTGGATGTAACAATATTGAATGGAACTTTTTTGCCAGCTCTCACGGAAAGGGAGCCGTTGACGGAGCTGGAGCCGTAGTTAAAAGAAAAGTGTGGCAAATAACAAATCAAAAAAATCTTGTTTTACCCGATGCACTTTCTTTTTATCAATGTGCAGAAAAAAACATAAAAGGAATTAAAATTTATTTTATATCATCTGCATATATTGAAAGTTTGTCATTACATTACAAGTTAGACGAAAAATGGAAGGATGTGCAAAGTATTCCAGGTATATGTCAGATGCATTGGTTTGGTTGCGATGGCCAACAGGTAGAATCAGCTAGGACAGCATATTCGATTAAAAAAATTGTGTTTGACATTAATGATACTATTATCTTTTAAGTTCGTCTCTATATATTGTTTTTCTCATATAAGATAAAAATACTTATTTGTGTGTTACTTTATTGAAGATATTTTGTTATGTTTTTAGTTAATAATGTAAATAAAAAAATATATTGAGTGTATTAAAACTCATTTAGATACATCTTCTGCCCTTCTAGTAAATTACTAAAAAAAAAAAAATAAAAAAAATTTGATGAAAAAAAAAGTTGCGTGCGAAAAAAACTACTTCATATTTTTAAATCAAACAAAAAACATTTCTAAGGAATATCAATGCATAACAGTTTAAAATTAATTGCATCAAAATATTCCTTCTCGTTTCGCTGAAATCAGTGTTTGAACTTGTCGTCGTAAGAGTGACTTCTGTCTGTGTCGCGTGAAAACCTCTTGAATTTGTTTAATTTTCTTGAAAATTAACAATTACCCAAAATCAATATTAGCACCAACTAAAGTGCTAGTTAAGAGCTATAAGTTTCACTTTTTGTTAAAATAAAATACAGTTTTGGGACATGTTTTTTTCACTTCGAATGCGTACGATTGTCGCATTCGACACCAGAGAATTGCCCATATACTAACTTTGACAATGTGTTGTTAAGCTGTCTGACATTGCTTCGCATGCTAAATTTTAATTATTTGATTTATCTTTAAATTGCGGTTTATTTCATGAATATTTCTTAATTTGTTCAGAAGTTATTAGCTTAGCAAGCTGTGATGGCCGAAGGTCCCACTGTGCGACGTTCACATTTGTTACTGGCAAAATTATTTTTTGTCAGCCACTTATGATTTTTGTATTGTGTTTGTACATCTTGGAATACACGTTCAAAGAGAGCATTTTGCGAATTAAAAACTATGCAAAAATTGATTGCCAATTTTATAGAGCCAATGGCTGTAAACAGGATTTATGTATACCATGAGAAAAAAAAATTCATAGATTTTAGGAATTATAGACTTCATTACCTAAACTGAATTTTTAAAGGCGCCATGGACTAAAAAATTTAACATTTATTGATTTCTGGCCTTAAATTGACCATTTAAGGCCATAAAATATAAGGAACAAATGACCTTAGTCTAATTACCTTAAAAATCGTAAGGCCCTTTAAGCGTATGTCTATCAATGTCATGTGTGCTTCACACGCACAAGGTCACCGGTTCGAACCCCGGTTTTTGTTATTTTGTTAGGCCATTATAGCCTTAAGCCTAGTATTCAGACCAGCAAAAGTTCTGCTGGCAGAATGTGCAATATAAAAATACTAGCGACGGAGTGTGACCAGTGTGATCATGCCCTATGGTTACACTGTGAACAAATAAAATCTGTTAAGAATTCAAATTTTGTATCAAAGCAAGCAGAAATGTTTTATTTGTGGGCGCTGTGGTGTTGGAGGACGACAATACACGGATAAGGTACCGCAATATTGTATAAATGCATTTTTGCGGAACAGAAATGCAATCAACTATTTTGTATTCTCTATTTATCACAAAAATTTCATCCCTCAACGATTTCCAAGCTTTTTTGCACTTATCACCTGGAATATATACTTATGAACATTCATTTACATTTTATAAATTTTTGAAATTGTACTCTGTATTCATCACTGCAGCCACAGACTCCCATGCGCCTCTTATTGCGTTTGCATCAAATTGCTTATTACCCGCCAAATTCCATCTTCTCGTCGCTAAACTCCCCCAATCTTTTTATATTCTGCTTTTTGAACTCTATAGCTTTGTATTTACGTTTCGATTTCGATTGTAATCAAACACATATGCACGGACACCACTTCATTTATTTGACCGGCCAAATAAATTTGTCATGCCTGGCAGAAATACCACAAATACCATGAAATACTTTTTCAGCATATAACGGCAATTAATTTTGTCGAAAAGAGTACCCCCAAATTAATGACCCTAGCAGAACCGTTCTGCTGGCAGAATATTTTGATCGGTTTTATACGAATATCAACCCTGATTCAGCTTGATAGCCATTTCTTCGGAACTGAGTACTAGGCTTAACGAAAGAACAGCGGAAAAAATGGACTTCAAAAATTTAAAATTCGAAATTAAGCCCGGTAATCGTGCCGGCGGTAAAGTTCTGTGTTTGGTTGATAAAAACCAAATTTAAATACAAAAATGTGGTAACATTGCGTACACGCAGATGTGCAAAATTTCTTGCTTGAACGAAATAAAAAACCAGTGTCAATTCAACAAGAACACGGACATCCGCAAAATATTTAATGAAGTACTGGCTGGTACATTCATTCAATTTGGTACATATTATATTGACGTCTTTACTGTATGTCAGTACATACATAAATCATTATTATTATTACTTCTATATTTAACATGGCGGTTTCTTTTTCATTAGGAAAACCATGGAAAAAGAAATTGAGCTTTGCTACGATAACGTAGAACGAACCCTGCAAAGAAAAAGACAACAAAGAAATGTCCAACCTGTAACCCAACCAGTAAACGAGGCCATATGCAATGTCTTTACTTATACTTAAATAATTTAAATTAAACATGTACAAATACATACTTTCCACTCAAAAAAAAACTTTTTTAGAACAAAAATGTTTGTATTCCTGGTCCTTCGGCCATTTCAGCTTTTAAATTACTCCCTTTTGAACAAATATAGATATTTTCATTAAATCAACTGTTTGAAATAATTGAGTAAAAAAGTGTCCAAAGCGCTTATTTTAGGCTGTGACCCACTGTGCGACGCCAAAATGTGACGCTTTATAAGCGATATATCTCCGAGCGATATATCTCCACCCCCATATACGACCCACCCCCACGACCACCACCGGGTACTGCCTGTGGTAACAGGCCTGTGGTGCTAAGACCAAGATTGGTGGTGATCCCACCTAAAAGACAAGTTTTTGTCTCACGGCTGGCCCCTGACTCCACTTTAAGTGATGCGACTGCTTTTATACAAAGCAAAATAAAATCCGTCGGCTTAAAGGTGGAGAAGTTTACCTTCTCTTATGCCAGGGAGATAGCTTCTTTCAAGATAAGCGTCTCCCCCAACTCAGTTTGACACCATTTGCTCTGCCAAATTTTGGCCAGGGCACTTGGTGGTGAAGGAGTTCAAGGCGAAGAAGAAAAATAGGCCCCCAATAACTCTCAATTCTAATCAGGCCAGTGCTCCATCCTCGTCTTCCCGTCCTATCTCCACCCGTCCAAAAAACTAAATTCCTCTCTTTTAATTACCTATCAGAATTTTAGAGGCTTGCGTAGTAAGCTCAGCACTCTGTACCGGGATAGCGTCGCATTTGCATCCTATGTAATTGTTTTCACCGATACCTGGTTAAAGCCGGAAATTCTTAGTTCTGAAGTTTTGGCAGTTCGGTACACAACCTTTAGGAATGACCGTTCGTCTCGACGTGCAGGTTGGGTTCTGATTGCAGTGGACTCTAACTTCACGTCGGAACATTTTACAGTCCAGATTCAACAAGAACTGGAATCTCTGTGTGTAACTGATTCTTCCCGCTTTTTCAGTTTTCATTACTTGCTCGTACATTCCACCATTTTCGGATATCGCAATTTACGAGCAGTACTTGTCCGCTTAAAACGCTGTTTCTTCCTCGCTACCTGATAAAGATCATATGATAGTGCTAGGTGATTTCAACTTGCCAGGATCTGTTTGGTCTTCGGTAAACGAGTCGAATAACCTAGTGCCCATGTCACGACCTGACTTCATAGACGGCTTAGTTGACTTATCCCTGTCTCAAGTCAACCATGTGAAAAATTCCTTGGGTCGATTGCTTGATCTGTGCTTTATAACGGATCCGACCATAGCGTTGTAAGCCTGAGTCTCACTATACCTGAGGACGCCTACCATCCTACTTTCGAAGTGTCGCTCGATATAGGTCCAACCGCATTTGATCGGTCGGCTAGGCTACCTCAATGTGTCCGCTGCTTTCGTAAAGCCGAGTTCGCGAAGCTTAATAAAATCATTAGGAATTTTGATTAGTCCGTTTTGTATTTGTGCACTGATGTTACGATACGCACAAAAATTTTCTACTATGCACTTGACTCGGTTTTTATACCCGGTACTCGAAGAGTTTAGGGGTATATTAGATTTGTGGAGATAACAGTTTTGTGTAACACCCAGAAGGAAGCGTTTCCGACCCCATAAAGTATATATATTCTTGATCAGCATCAATAGCCGAGTCGATATAGCTATGTCTGTCTATCCGTCCGTCTTCATTAGCGCCTATAGCTCAGAGACTATAAAAAAAGATCATTATTATAGACAGAGAGAACAAATTAAATTTTAGTGGCCACGCAACGCCTTCCAAGCGCCTACTCATCCCCTCTCTCTCGCACACAATTCCACAAGTCGTAGTAAATGTTGAGAAGACGTAAAGAAGATGTAAAAAACTTTCGACTTAATATTATTTGTCTTTTTTGGCTAAAATTCAATTTGTCCCTTTTGCGAACATGTAATAAATTACATAAATCGTAAGCTCACATACATATATACTGACTGAGTACGCGGCTCACAACGTTTCCCCTCGTTGATTTTTGTGTCCCGCTTTTCTTTCCTATTATATCTAGGAAACCTCCTTGGTTATCCAAAGAGTTATCCAGTCTAAGAAACTTAAATTCAAGACTTTAAAAATAATTTCAAGAAGTTTGCTCTCCTGCTTCTCTCTCTCGCTATGTAATGGCTTGGTCAAACTTTCCATTTCTTAACTCTCAATGCTATCAGGACTACCTATCTCGATGCAGGATACGTTTTTTTCAGGACCCTAAGCAGTTTTACAGATTCGTAAACAGTAAGCGTTAAACCTACTCGCTATCATTCCTTAACACTTGGGCAATGGCTCAAAAGCGTTTGGGAGTCAACCATCTCGAGAAGGAGCTTATGCACAAACATAACCCCATTGCATATTCTGCGATGGTGCAATGAAGGAAGTTCTATAAGTTGTAGCCTAGATCGGTAAGGTGGCAAGTTTCTACCAGAATCCAGTTTAAATTACGAAGGGCAAAAATTAAAAATTGTTTTTGCACCGATTCGAGGAAACCTTGTTGCTCTTTATACTGCGTGCTCGACACACATGAACTATACTCCAATATCGGAAGCACTAGCGAAATATACAGTCCTTGGACCAATGCTTGATAAACGCAAGAACACCCTTAGATTTGTTAACTGTTGCAGATATAAGGCTGTTAAACCACAAATTGCGATCGAAAAGGACTCCAAGGTCATTTGAGCTCAAAATTCGATCCAGGAAATGACTTCCTAGAGAATATGACACAAAATGTGGAGCGCGTCGGTAAAAAGTCATAAGTTTACATTTAGAAAAGTCCAAAAAAAGCAGATTGCTTGAACACCGCATTAGCAGTTCATTAAGATTCAGCTGAAGGTGTGTGTGCAAATAGGTGAAATCAGAGTAGGACAGACAAATTTCTAAGTCATCCGCATGCATTAGCGTATGAGATAACGTAATAACTTGGAGCAGGTCATTCAAAAATAAGATGAACAGATTCGGACTTGTGGTACTCCAGAAGTAACATTAACAATATCGGACAACACATTTGTAAATAAAAACCGTTGTGTGCGATTCGACAGGTACGACGAAATCCAATTTAGAAGATTTCTAGGGAAAGCTAACAAGGACAACTTCTGAATTAACAGGGTATGGTTTACGGAATCAAAAGCCTTGCTAAAATCCGTAAAGATTACATCGGTTTATAAGCCACTTCGAAATCCGTGGTGATCGTGGTGGTCACTACACTATCGATACATCGAATTTATGTTTGAGATTTATACTATCGATGCTTTAATTTCGATAGTAAACTATAGTAAAAAAAAGTTTTAGTGCGCTGCAAGCAATTCCTCATAAAAATGCATAGCAAAAAGGATTTTATGCATCCCAGCCTCTTCGGCTGAGTCGGAGAGAATGCTCAGCGATAGACGAGCACCGCTTAAACCAAAAAATGTGGATATTCTGGCATTCCTATTTACAAGTGGAATTCAAATCTACAAAAAAAAAATTAATTTTAAAATTAAAAAATTATTTAATCAAACGGTGCATCGCTTTACAACACTGGAGGGGAACACAACTCAAATTTCTGTTAAAAAAAGACAATTTAAATTATTTCTGAAAATCCGCTTAATCCAACGGGGAAAAATCAATTTTCCTTAGCTTTTTTAGTTACCGCACATGTCGACGTAGACGGCGCGGCCAAATCTTCAAGTTACGAGTCTGCCGCATGGTGGCCCGCTAAAGCCGAGCTAACAGCGCCGGGAGCGTCGGTGGAATTCGGAGAAATTGCGAATATAGGGAAGACAAGGATGGCCACCGAGAAGGCGACGGGCACGAAAATTCTCATAGAGACGAGGAGAAAGGAACGAGGACGAGGACGAGGAAGGAGAAGCCAAATCCGCCATTCCGGTAGGCATTAGAAAAGCGGCAAAACCGTCAGATCATTCGGCACCTAAAATTCCAAGCAAGAAAACAAAAATGGTGGCGAAAATGCCGATGAACATGTTCAAGACGAAAGCGATTGAGAAGACAGAAACAGAACGTATGATCTCAGTGACTACGAAAAGTGACAGTAACTTAAATAACACCTTCAGCAAGTATTATGAGGGGCATAAAGGCCCATATATTGTGTTTATCGATAAAATGAGTGCAAACAACAACAGAAAGGCTATTAACCAGTTCAAGCTTTCTGATCTGTTGCTCAAACTGGGAACCAGCGACATCGAGGAGGTTGCGAGAATGGGCTACGGCAGGTGCAAGGTTTTCTGCAGGTCGGCGGAAAGTGCAAATGGATTAGTGGAAAATAGTGGCTTCGCGGCTCATGGATATTCAACCCGCATTTTCCGGCATTTAAATAAAAAAGCTGGTCTAATCTTTGGGGTCCCCGGACACCTTTCAGAGGAACGGCTTGCAGAGAGCTTTACTTCCGACATTCCAATTGAAGAAATTATTCTCATAACGAGGAAAGACAACACGTCGGGTCAACGCGTTCCCACCGGCAGAGTAAAACTCTGGTTTAGAGGAGGACAGTTGCCAAAACAGATAAAGTTGTTTTTTTCCAAAATAGATGTCAAACCTTTTGTGCAGTTTTGCCAATGTTTTAGGTGCTACCGTTCCGGCCATAGGGCGCAACATTGTAAGAGTGGGTTGAAATGTCACAAATGTGTACAGGAGCACAACAGCGAAATCATCTGCTCGGGGCTAGCCCCGAAGAAGTTCAGCTGAGGTGTACTCTCTGGCCCAGGTTAAGCTAAACGCATTAGGAGCCAAACTCACAGCATTCCTAGTCGATCCAATAAATGCCATGAAAGGGGATTCAAATGCAAATAAGTTTATAGAGGAAATCAGAGAGTTTGTCAATACAACAAATGCAGAATTAGATAGGCGGCAAATTGCCCTAGGGATGGAAGAGGAGTCACGAATCACCAATTAATGAAGATCCTGCAATTAAACATACAAAGTCTGAAATTCAACAACAACAAACAACTCCTGAACATGTTTTTGATAAATAATGACATAGACGTCGCCATCCTCTCGGAGATTTGGGTGCTCAGCAACGCAGACTGTAGCATCCTAGACTATAATTTCTTCTGCAAACCCAGTGATGACGGATACGTTGGGGTAGGCATCTACATTAGAAATAGTATTCAATTTAGCATCTTGAAAGTAAATAACGACCTAGAAACTTTAGCAATTAGGACTCTGAACCTCAAGCGCAACTTCAATATCTTTAGCATTTATGCTGCGCCTTCATTGACTCTCCCACAATTCAAAGCGGGCATAAAAAATGTGTTCGAATTTGCAGCGTCACTTGACTATCCATCAATCGTGGGAGGGGACTTTAACGCAAAGTCTTCTATCTGGGGTAACGAAACCAGTGACCGCAAGGGTCGCTGCATTGAGAATGCCATCCGAGAGGCGGGATTCATCTGTCTAAACGACGGTTCACCAACCTTCTCTCGGAACCCAACGCAATTCTCAGTTCTCGACCTCTCGTTTTCCAACTATAGAAACGAAAGTATTAACTGGCAAGTCCTTAAAACTAAAATCACTAACAGCAACCACTTCCTAATCGTAATTTTGTTTGAAGGGCTGGATGCCTCCCCTCGAGGCAAGAAGGTCCTGCACAACAGAATCTCCCGGATTCTAGGAGCAAGCCATTTCGCTACACTGGAGGAACTCAACGAGAGGGTAGCTTCGTTAAGCTCAAAAAACACGGTCACCATCCCGAACAGCAACAAATACGTAGCTAAGAGATGGTGGAATGACGTAACAGAGAAACTCTTCCGCATGAGAAACGCCTGTAGACAAAAATACTATTTCACTAAAAAACTGCATGAGGCCAGAGCTACTTTAGAAGCCGATAAAAACCTCCAAAACCATATAAAAAATCGCAGAAGGCAAAACTTCTCAAAATTTATTGAGGAGGTTTCTACTTCGCCCTCCATGTGGAGCAGAGTGAAGAACCTCAAGAAGTTCGGACAGGTCAAAAACATAGGAAACAAATGGACAACCGAGGACGAAAAAAGTTTCCTCACCATGATTAAAGATACTCCTTCCAAAACAAATAGTAGACCCCCCATTAACACTCTTTCCCCCTGGATCGGACCAGGAGATCCTGAACCTTTAGAACTGGAGGATTTCCTTACCTTCCTAAAATCTAGGAATCCCAATTCGGCAAGGGGCCCGGACGGCATCTCGTTCAGAATGCTGCAGAAGCTTCCAATGGAAAAAAAGGGCTGTTTTTGAAATATTAAATAGGGCATGGCTGAGTGGCATTATCCCAGAAGTTTGGCGCAGGATCAAGGTAGTTCCCATCCCCAAGAAGAATGCAGACCCCACCTCCATCCAAAACCACAGACCCATCTGTCTCATTAACACGCTTTTCAAAGCCATAGAGGGTTTAATAAAACTGAGGCTGGACGAGCACATAGCCATCTGTGACCTGCTGCCGGCCAGGTTTTATGCCTTCAGGAGGAACCGATCCACGGCACTGTGTATCAACGACCTTATCAACAAGTTCCTGGCGTTGAAAGCGAGGGGAAATCAGGTTGTGGCGGCTTGTCTCGATCTGCAGAAGGCTTTTGACTACGTTAGAGTGGATACACTCGAGAATAGGTTGAGGGATATGCAGTTCGACCCAAGCCTCACAGCGTGGATTGCCAGTTTCCTCAACAGGCGTATACTCATCAAGGGGAAAAGTGAGGTAGAGGTCAACAGAGGTGTTTGCCAGGGAAGTTGTCTTAGTCCAACCCTATTCAACCTTTACACAGCTGGACTGCATGTTATCAACAGTCACAATTGTTTACTTTTCCAATATGCTGATGACTTTTTCATTGTTTGTTTTCACAAAGATCTCTCCAGCGCGAAACGTATTCTGGTAGACAGCATAGACAAGAAATGCAATAGGCTGAATCTATCATTCAATCCGACTAAATCCAAGGTAATTCTTCAACAACCGTAAAACGGCGCTGAATATCCTGCATCAAGGGCTTGAAATTAGGCAAGTAGATCAGATTAAATATTTAGGCAGAACAATCTCAGCTAACAACTCAGCCGCCGGTCACATTGAGAAGGCCATCTCAGATACAAACAGGAACTGTGCATTCCTCAGACTACTCAGTGGATGCCACTATGGGATCAGCCCAAAGAGAGGACTTATTTTACACAAGGCCTTCGTCAGAAGCAGGCTAGAATACGAGTGCTCGTCATTCTGCAACCTGTCAAAATCAGCCTTGGCCAAGATCAAATCCCACTGCAACCACCACCTTAGGAAGTTGTTAGGCCTGATAATCTGTACGCCTGTCCCGATCTTATATCACATGGCAGGAGAGCTCCCACCCGAATACAGAATGAGATTCCTGGCGGCAAAAGAGCTGGCCAAGGTGTTTGCGTTTAACCTTCCTGCTAGGGAAACAGTTTCAGCAAATAGGGATATAAACTCGGGCTACGCTAAGGCATTTCGGGAATTTGGCAACATACTGGAAAGAGTAGAGGTTTTTGAGAGCAGTACTTCGCACTGCAATAAAATTAGTTCGGATATAGACTTTTTCAAGGGCATAGCGGCTAACAAACACTCGATTGACCAGGCCAGCATTTTAATTCTTCACAGGGATAAGAGGGCACATTTGGCAAAGGGAGGCTTTGAGACCTACTACACGGACGGGTCAATTGCAGAGGGGCACTCAAATGCCGCGTTCTTGCATGATAGATCAGGCTTCGTAGACAGCTTTTATACGCATAAAACCCTATCCTCACTCTCCGCTGAACTGTTGGCTATCGAGAAAGCCTTGGATCACGCCATCTCGAGCAACTTCCCTCGTGTCGCGATCCTGACGGACAGCAGAAACGGAGCTCTTATCCTGGCCAAGACCATTCAAGACAACTCTATCGCCTACAAAATCAGAGAGAAGATTAACCACTGCCAATCTTTAAAAACGGTAGAGGTGCACTACATACCTGGACACACGAACATTCCCCAGAACACGTCAGTAGACAAAGCCGCCAAGGAAGCCCATAGACGGGGCAAATTCATAGTAATAAAATGGAATATAAAGGATGCACTATGTGAAATACACAGAATCCTAAAAGCAGAGTGGGAAAGAGAGTATGCCGAGTTTGCAAGCGCCAAACAAAGAGGATACTGCTCGCTTTTCCCATCTACCTCATCCAAACCTTGGTTCCTAAACAAAACCAAACTAAAAGCCATTGACGCTAAAAGAATCAACAGACTGTTAAGCGGTAACGCATTCGATAGGCACACACTCGCCAAGATGCACGTCGTACCTAGTAACATTTGTGATACATGCGATAGTATCGATAACGCTTCGCACGAAATATTTAAGTGTACCAAATATAACTCAACAAGACTAAATTTCCCATCTCTAAGTAAATATAATGACATTTACAAATTCTTTGAAAAAGAAGACATTAGCTCGTACCAAACATTAGTCGACTTCATTGACAAAATCGACGTAAAACTATAAGTAACACACCAAAATCTACAACTATTTGACTTGGCAATTTCCACCTTCACACAGGCGGGCGGCCAAATAATCCCAAGCTACTCAAGGGTAGCAATTGTAGCATAACTAAAAACCCCAAAAAAAAAAAAAAAAAAAAATAATCAAACGGTGATTTAATTGAAGTGTAAACTTTAGAGAGCTCGTTGTATTATATGTCTTTATTTAATCACTGTAGTAATTCGAATGAATGTGCCCTTTCATATCGATACTTGTCATGGACTAGTATCGATATGTCCAGTACATGATATTTCTTAAAATACTATCGATAAGTAAATCTTACCATAATATTCATATCTTACATTCGGCCGACCTGACTACAGATCGCCCACGATCTATACACTAAGGAATACAATTTGTAATTAACTTATTCATCTATTAGCAGCACAAGGTTACAGTTTTATCCTTACACTCTACCCAGGGTTTGAGCCTCGCTGGTTCTAGAACACTTCGGAATGGCATCTGTGTCAACTGACAGCCCTCAATATCGACAACCTCATAACGATCGTTATCCAATACTCTATTAACCCTGTATGGTCCTCGATACTTGGGTGCAAACTTCTTATTGACACCAGGTGTTGTGTCAACATGTCGGACGGCTACATAATCACCAGGTTCATACCTTAATGGAGCTCTATGTTTATCTGCATACATCTTCTCATTTATTATCTGTGAACGCCGTATATTCTCACTTGCTATTTCTCTAATGGTTTCCAACTCTCTATGTTCCGAAGCTAACTTCTCCTCTAGGTATTCAGTTAATTCATCTACCACAGGTCCCTTCTGGGGTATCCCAAATAACAATATGCTAGGAGTCTTTTTCGTGCCACGGTTAACAGCGTTATTAATGGCGTGCTCTACCTTGTTCATTAGTTTATACCAATCGGCTTGCTCGAGGGGTTCCTACAATTTCCCTAGCATCGGAGTCAGAACACGATTCACCCGTTCCACTTGGCCATTCGCCTGCGGTGCACACGTAGGTACTTTAGTTCTCATTGAAGGAAACCAGTAGGTCCTGGAAAGGTCACTCACGCACTTCTCTACTGCCAGATGTCCCAGTTTCTCATGTGACTGCCTTAGTAACTGCTCTTCCATACACATTGGTACATAGAAACATAGTTTGTTCTCCCCATTTCTTTTGTATACGATACCATCTATCATTTCAAACTCCACATCAATTCCATCCTCTAGCATTTTCTGAATCTTCACTACCTCCTTATCCCGCATCTGCTCAGTTTGCAATATCAAATCGACATCTTCTGGCGTTGCACCTACTACCCCAACTCTCAATGATTTCAATAAGCCTTCTTCCTGAAACTGTAACTGCTCCCTCTCTGTATCCTCTACACATTTGCTCTTCTTATCTAAATTTCCACAACGAATATACTCTACTCCCCCCACCACATTGTTAACGCTTCCTCTACTTTGACTAAAACCTCTAATCTCGATCTTCGTTCCATCTTCTTCCTTAAATTCAGTGACTACGTTCTCTAGGTTATCTCTGCCATTACTACCAATGTTTCTCAGGCCACTTTCTATTGAGCCTGATTCTCTACACTCAATTACAGGGTTCTCTAAGGTACTTCTATGCACTACATTCTCTAGGATATCTCTACCATCACTACCAATGTTTCTCAAGTTACTTTCTACTGAGCCTGATTCTCTACACTCAATCACAAGGTTCTCTACGGTACTTCTATGCTCACAATCAGGGTTGTCTCTACTTGCACAATTCTTCGTATATTGCTCACTAGAGTAGTGAACTGCTTTTCTAAACCGTTTTTGACTCTATGATTATCCTCTAGCATATTCATTACTTGATCTTGTCTGCTCAACGCGTCAACGTGCGCCATACTGGCCCCAGGTCTATGCATAATAGAGTAGTCATAGTTTTCTAACTCTAAGGACCACCGCGCTATTTTAGGGCTAATAGACTTTCTGGTTAACGTCTGCACTAGCGAATTACAATCCGTGATTATTTTAAAAGACCTATGCTCCAGATATGCCCTAAATCGTCTCAATGCATACATTATGGCCAACGTTTCTAGTTCAAACCTATGGTACCGAGATTCAGTATAAGAGTTTCAAACGTCCTCACCTGTTCTCTATTCATAGGAAACGTTCCACCTTCTTTTAGCAGCTGCACTAAAGGTTTAGCTGTCGTCGCAAATGACAGCATGAAACGTCGAAAATATGAAAAGAATCCAAGGCATGAGTGCAGTGCTTTTACATTTTGAGGGACTGGGTAATTTTTTAAATCCTCAATGTGGGAATCACTCGGAACTATTCCGTTTGGATTAACCTTGTACTCCAGGAACTCAATGTCTCTTTTTATAAACTTGCACTTTTTCCGATTTATCTCTAAATTTTGCTCACTAAACCGAATGCATAACCTTTTTAATATATCCAAGTGTTCCTCTACTGTCTTAGTCGCTACCATTATATCATCCATGTACACTACAATACTTTTGTTTCTAATAAAGTCAATAAGCAACTCTGAAATAAATCTCTGAAAGATAGCGGATCCATTCTTTAAAACAAAGGGCATTCTTAAGTACTCTTACTGCCCTTGCAGTGTCACAAACTATGTGTACGGAATTGATTTTTCTTCTACGGCTATTTGATGATACCCACTTTTAAAATCTATGATGGAAAAACAGCACTTATTTTTTAAAAACTCAAGACAGGATCACAACGGAAGTTTCTACTAAAACGGGAAAGGTATTGACTACAACACTATCTATTGACAGATAAGAAATGGGAATGAGCGGAGGAGTATAGTGCGAAGAAAAACATGGAGCCAGTTTTCTTGTACTTTTTATAAAATCTAAATTTCTTATTCCTTAAGTACGACAAATTTCTGGAGAACCAGGGAGGCTTGGACGATACTGGAACCGTGAACTCAGGAACTTATGTATTTAGGGCAAAGTTTATGATGTCAGAACGAATTGACCGATTCGTCTATACTCGGTAAGGAATGAAGGATGGACCAATCAACATTCAAGAGAGATGGAGGCATAGATCGGTGAAATTAGTTTTGCGAAAACTCTTCACGCGGCCAGGAGCCAAATAATCGTCACCACAGCTAGATTTGGCACACTCAAGGGATATAGAAAGAGTAGGATGGTATGGGTCTTCAGGAAGTGATAATGGATTAACTCTGGCTACCGTTCCTAGAAAAGCGTCAATAACGAAAATAAAGTCGAGAAGTCTGTCCCTATTATTTTTAATAGCATTAATTTGGACAAGGGAGATATCGGCTAGACCATTAATAAAATCATTATGATTACTAGGAAGCAACATGTTAGCGTCATCGCAGCGCAACCAAGAAAGAAGTGGTATTTTTTGTACGGCATTTTACATGTACGAAGTTACGCGAGAGAGGGCGTCCGATGCATTGAATGCATGGATGAGCTTTTTTCGCTCGCACCAGCTAACAAATTTGCCGATCCTCACCCCCCCTCTTCAATTGTCTCCCCAACGTCGCCACGATAGTTATGTTCTTTTTCGTTCAGATCGTTGTGGATATGCAGGTGGTGCTATTATTTATGTGAATACGAAATTAAAATGTAATGTTAAATGTAAACAACCCAGTGAATGTCACATTGAATATCTTCTCTTAGAAATCAAAGCTTAGAATCCAAAGAAAATCATATTTCGCCTAGTGATCAGACGTGTTTTTCTTTCCGCTCGCTCATCTTTCATTTATTTCGTTAAGCCGGTGTTTTTTAAAAATTAACTTTTCATAAACTTGCAAATGAACTTTTTATCTCTCTCATTAGCAGCTGCTGCAACCGCTCTCCGCTCAGTTTTTACTGATTCCGCTTTAAGCGTTTATCTAGCACACTAGTCTGATATCTATTTGTTTTGAAATTAATTTTTTTATTTTATTTAAAATGAAATTCTCTGTGGTCTGTGCCCAAAAAACTTGCAAGAAGGATGTTGCGGCCAATTTGTACCAATCATTTATAAATACTTTTAAGCATCTTTGAATCCGTCCGCACATCCATCCTCGCTATCATTTCTTAACACGTCGGCAAATAATGATCAGGCAATTGCCGATCTTTTTGCCCAATTTTTCCAAACAACCTATTCTCAGGAATGCTACTCCGGCCAGCCGTACCCAAACGGTTTACCGAGGTCCAACGGTATTTTCAGTCCCTTGCTAAATGAAAGCTCGCTGCTTCATGATCTCCGAACAGTTAAGCCGGTGTTTTCACCGGGGCCTGACGGAGTTCCCGAAGTACTCAGGTTCTGCGCCAAGTCTCTGTGTGGACCGCTGCTCAAACTATTCAGTCTGTCCATTAACTCTTCATGCTTCCCCTCGATATGGAAGGAGTCGTTTATAATTCCTCTCCATAAGATAGGTAATAAGTCTGACGCGAAGAACTACAGAGGTATATCTAAGTTATCCGCTATTCCTAAAGTGTTTGAGAAAATTTTAACCCCGCACCTGCAGCATCTTTGCAGATCACTTAAATCTCCTGCTCAGCATGGATTTATAAGGCGGAGATCAACAACCACGAATTTATTGGAGTTCACCTCCTTCATCATTAAAGGCTTCCAAGGTAATCTACAGACGGATGTCATTTACACAGATTTTAGTAAATCATTCGACTCTGTAAACCACTCTCTCCTAGCACAAAAACTTGACCTTTTAGGGTTTCCACCCAATCTCTTGAGATGGATTTCTAGCTACCTATGTTCCAGTTCCCAAAGAGTCTTCTTCAAAAACACCCTGTCTTCACCAGTTATGGTTACTTCGGTTGTACCACAGGGCAGCCATCTAGGCCCCTTATTCTTTACACTCTTCTTTAATGACCTGCCTTCGGTATTAATGTATGCGGATGATGTTAAGCTGTGTGTCCAGTACAAGGATAGTTTATCTCAATCCAGGTTGCAATCCGATCTTAATAGCTTTCAGTCATGGTGTTGTGCAAATTTGTTAAACTTTAATGCTTCGAAATGTAAAGTAATAACATTTCATCGCTCCAGCGCCTTTCTGGCTCCTTACAACCTAGGCGGAGATTGAGAGAATTACCCTAGTTGATGATCTTGGTGTTCTTTTGGATCCCAAGTTAAAATTTTCTGAACACATTTCTACCAATGTAAATAAGGCCATGGGAGTGCTTGGGTTTATAAAGAGGTGGTCAAAGGAATTCGACGACCCCTATATAACAAAAACTCTCTAAATATCGCTTGTTCGTCCGATTTTAGAATACGGTTCTTGCGAATGGTGCCCTCAGTAGTACCTTTCTCGTAGTTATAAATTGTAAGTGTACGATATTATGAATGCATGCTTAGTTCCTTTAGTAAGATTTGATCTAATTTTCCTCGATTGTTAGTCTATCATCTATCTTTCCTGCATGATCGGTTCGGTTAACGGGTCGCACGTCATGCGGCAGCACCCGGTCGGTTGGGTGGGAGGATGGCTGCTTTCCGGCCTGGGATTCGCGCGCAACAGCCTTCTGCTGGAGTGTAATTTGAAATATTAGAAAATTGAGTAACGTAAAAAAACTTATTTAAGATTTTGTAAAAGATACATTTTGCTTTCAGAATGAACGAACAAGCACATTACTGACAATAATAGAAAACAAAAAGTTTGGGCAGGTCGGCTAGATCGGCCAGATCGGTTATATGGCAGCTATATAAAATAGTGCCCCAAATTATTTGAAACTTAGTAGGGAAGCTTCTGATCGTAAATTACTAATACAATTCTAATTTCAATTCAAGAGCTTTAAATTTAGAGTTTATGAAAAAAAACCGAGAAAAAACCACTGTGAGAACCATTGAGTTTATTTCAGTTCAGGTTACCCGCGTAAGTATTGTATCGGCTTCGTCTCTCAAGTACCTTGAAGTCATCATAGATAACCGATTAAGCTTCAGAAACCACATAGAGGATTCAAGCAAAAAAGCGGCACTCTTACAGATGGCCTTAGCTCGTATGATGCCCAATATCGGAGGACCCAGGGTGGGAAGTAGGAAACTTCTTTTCAGGTTAGTAACCTCCGTACTGCTGTATGCGGCGCCAGTGTGGAGCACGGCGCTAAAAACTGTGGGGCTCCGGATAAATCTGTCCTCCATCTATCGACTAAGCGCACTGCGAGTCATATCCGGATTCCGAACGGTTTCCGATGACGCTGCGCTGGGACACCAGAAGGAAGACAGGCGAAGGCGCAACGGCTGCATTCACCGAAGAGGAAAGAGCGCGATCGATTGAAACCTGGCAAGAGAGATGGGACACGGCGTCTAATGGGCGGTGGACCCACCGGATGATCCCAAACATCGAGTCATGGATAGGGCGGAGCATCAGGGACTTGAATTACCACATGAGCATGAGGATACTCCAGAGTGTCCTGAATGTCCAAATGCTAGCGAGGATCCAGAGCATGTGGTCTACCACTGCACGAGGTGCCGATCAAGAACAGAGTTTGTTCCACCACTGAAGGAGCTGATGTCCTATATGACGGAGTCGGAAGAAAACTGGATGCGCCTCTGCAGCACCCTAACAGCCATCCAGAGCGATCTGAGAAGATGTGAAAGAGAGCGAATGGTTGTTAGTATGTAGGCTGCTATTTAAGTTTCTGGCCTAACAATGAAAAACACAACTTAAGCGTCTGAAAATGGTTTTATCGTTTTTCAAAATATTCTCCTTGATGTTAAATACACTTTTGCATTAGAATAAACAAATTTTCGTATCATTTTTTCCAGTCCAAATGAGACACCTCTAAAACATTCATTTTGAAGCATCAACCGCTTCTTCTGGTGTCGGTTGCTCAAACTATTCAGTCTGTCCATTAACTCTTCATGCTTCCCCTCGATATGGAAGGAGTCGTTTATAATTCCTCTCCATAAGAAAGGTAATAAGTCTGACGCGAAGAACTACAGAGGTATATCTAAGTTATCCGCTATTCCTAAAGTGTTTGAGAAAATTTTAACTCCGCACCTGCAGCATCTTTGCAGATCACTTATATCTCCTGCTCAGCATGGATTTATAAGGCGGAGATCAACAACCACAAATTTATTGGAGTTCACCTCCTTCCTCATTAAAGGCTTCCAAGGTAATCTACAGACGGATGTCATTTACAGAGATTATAGTAAATCATTCTACTCTGTAAACCACTCTCTCCTAGAACAAAAACTTGACCTTTTATGGTTTCCACCAAATTTGTTCCAGATCCCAAAGAGTCCTTTTCAACAACTCCCTATCTTCTTATGGTTACTTCGGGCGTACCACAGGGCAGCCATCTAGGCCCCCTACTCTTTACACTCTTTATTAATGACCTGCCTTCGGTATTAACATACTCTCGAGTACTTGTGTATGCGGATGATGTTAAACTGTGTGTCCAGTTCAAGGACAGCTTATCTCACTCCAGGTTGCAATCCGATCTTAATAGCTTTCAGTCATGGTGTTGTGCAAATTTGTTATACCTTAATGCTTCGAAATGTAAAGTAATGACATTTCATCGCTCCAGCGCCTTTCTGGCTCCTTACACACCAGGCGGGGGTTCTTTCGAGAGAATTACCCTAGTTGATGATCTTGGTGTTCTTTTAGATCCCAAGTTAAAGTTTTCTGAACACATTTCTACCATGGTAAAAAAGACCATGGGAGTGCTTGGGTTTATAAAGAGGTGGTCAAAGGAATTTGACGACCCCTATATAACAAAAACTCTCTAAATATCGCTTGTTCGTCCGATTTTAGAATATGGTTCTTGTGTATGGTGCCCTCAGTACAAAGTACACCAGGACCGTATGGAATCAGTACAGAAACACTTTTTAATTTTCGCTCTACGCGGCCTCAACTGGGATGCAAGTGTTAGATTGCCGTCTTACCCCAATAGATTGCTTTTAATAAACCTTCCATCCTTAGTTAACCGTAGAAAGATGCTTGTTGTGATTTTTGTGCACAACTTGATCAAGGGTGACGTATATAGCCCTGACTTGTTGAGCCGCATAAACTTAACGATTCCTATTAGAATTACTAGAAATTATCTACCGTTGTTCCTTCCTATATATAGATCGAATTATTCCTTGCATGAACCTTTTAGAGTTTTATGCTCGGATTATAATTCCCTCTACCATATCATATCTAAAACTAATTCCCTTCCTCTTCTTAAATTACTATTGCTCACATACCTTTCTCGTAGTTAGTAATTGTAGTTGTGGAGTACGATAGTTTTAATGCATGATTAATTCCTTTAGCAAGATTAGTTCTAATTTTCCTCGAAACCTAGTCTAACATCTATATTTCCTGCATGATCGCGATCGGTTCGGTTAAAGAGTCGCGCGTTTTGCGGCAGCGCCCCCCCGTCGGTTGGGTGGGAGGAGGGCTGTGTTTCGGCCTGGGATTCGCGCGTAACAGCATTCGGCTGGTGTCCCATGGGCTACTTGATGGTGCAGTCATTGCACGTCAACGTCCAAACAAACAAAAATATCTTTAGCATATATGCTGCGACTTCATTGACTGTTCCACAATTCAAATCGGGCACCAAAAATTTGTTTGAATTTGCAGCGTCACTTGAATATCCATCAATCGTGAGAGGGGACTTTAACGCAAAGTCTTCTATCTGGGGTAACCACCCAATTCCTGACGGGGCAAGGAGGCTACAGGAAGTACCTCCATAGATTCCAGCACGAGGATACCGCAGAGTGTCTTGAATGTCCAAATGCTAGCGAGGATCCAGAGCATGTGGTCTACCACTGCACGAGGTGCCGATCAAGAACACAGTTTGTTCCACCACTGAAGGAGCTGATGTCATATATGACGGAGTCGGAAGAAAACTGGATGCGCCTCTGCAGCACCCTAACAGCAATCCAGAGCGATCTGAGAAGATGTGAAAGGGAGCGACGCTTAGCGGAGAGTGCCTTAAGTAGGCAACCCATCCACGCGAAGTACTACCTTGCGGTGAACTCCCGCGGGGAATGAGGTGTGTAACTGTGCGTAGTGGTGAGCTTAGCTGGGAAGCCGGAGAGTAGTCCAGTTCATGGTGAAATTATATATAGGTGGCGTATTCACCACATGTGCTCTTTTTCGGGGGCGTTTTTTTGTCAGTCGTTTGTCAAACGTCGTTGAAAGAGGTAGTGTAGCGCACGATTTTTTCATTGTCTTCTTCATTGTGTACGAATGGACGAACAGAAAACAATGAAACAATAACAAACGAAGAGTGCAGAGCGAAAAACGCATGCCATCTCTTTCTAGCGCTTGCCTCTCTGAGAGCAGAAAGAGCGAGTTGAAAAATATAACGTCCTCTCACCACAGCCGAATACGCCACCTTTATAGTAATTTCCCCATGAAATTCGTTGACTGGTAAGGGCCGGGAGCGTCTCTTAGAGATTCTCACCTACCGTGGCATATCCATGGAAAAAAAAAAAACAGGTGACAACAACAAACAAAAAATTTGTGCTCCGATCTTTGTCAAAATTAAACAACAAATATGGAAAATGTATCACTTGTTTCGAATGTGGTTCTACAGCAACAAAACTTGTTGCAAAAATTGATGGTGGGCTTCGACAGAAGAGAAGACCAAATAAATTAATTCGATGAGACAGAATTTTTTGCAATTCTAAATTATTTCAGTGAATTAGAATTTCACCTAACGCTTGTGGCAAACAAATGGTTGTGTACCAATCAGAATTAACTGTTTTACGTTTCTCTAATGCCACTGTAGACACATGACCATTAATACCAAAAAAACAGGCGACCATTTGCTTCGATGCGCTTCGCGAACGAACAACCTTTGTTGGATTTGGGTCATCTTGGAAGACCCAAACAGTCGATTGTTGTTTTGTTTCCGGCTCGTATGGATAAATGCAGGATTCGTCACCTGTGTAGATATTATATGCAATCTTTTAAGCCCCACGGTCGTATTTTCGGATCATTTCTTTACACCAATCGACACGCGCCTTTTTTTGCTGGATGGTTAAATTATGAGGGATGCAACTTATGTCCAAGGATGCCTCTATCTCACGGTATGTCACATGACGATCTTCCTTAATCAGTTCTTGTACAGCATCGATATTTTGTGGAAGAACAGCTGATTTTGGACGACCCTTACGGAATTCATCGCTGAGCAAACAGCGACCCCGAAAAAACTCATTGTACCATTTTTTTACAGTGCTAAAGGAAGGCGCTTGTTCGCCGTATCGATGCATTCTTGTCTACTTAATCCCCGCCGAAAAGTTGTGAGAAATAATCGCTAGAAAATGTTCACGGCTTAAATCCATTTTTCTGCCAAGGTAAATTTTTGATTTATCGTTAATCGATATCAAACGTGGGTCGTACATGAAAAAGTTTTATGGAGGTTTAACCCATTTAAGACCAAACTTTTTTATGCAAATGACCAATTGGTCCTAATAAGGCCAGAAACTTAAATAGCAGCCCTCGTCAATTGCAATCTAAGTAGAATTGTATATACAATACTATGTTTTACGTGTTTTAGAAGCGGTGTTTATTTATGTATGTATTGTGTATGTTTTTTTACTTCAGATATAGATTTACGCAAGTGAATATGGGCTCTACAGGAAGGTGCAACGATTTGAAAATATATCAAAAGTCGAGCCTTGCACAACGGAACGAAGCGTCGGCAATATTGGAGGAAAATGCCAAGTAAATTTTCCACCATCCCCGAAATGGATGGTGGATTGTCGCCCGTGGCAATAGGTTATTTTGTGTTTTTAACGATCGATCCCATGGTAGCGATATATCAGTCGATTCATCTGTTTCTGAAAAGTAAGCCTTTTTATGAAAGAAGACTAAAAATCTTCTATGAGATAGCTTTAAAATTGAGCGAATTATTGTTGTTGTTAACCAGTTATTCTTATGGACCGTTATGAGATAATGGTACCTACATATGATCTGGCCGCCACTACGAATAATCTGTCTATCTGTCTGTCGCCATATATTGAAAAGACGCTGAAACAGACTATTCATGCTGCTCAAAAATATTTATATTTTATAGGTTCCTAATGTGCTTTAAAAACGCCTCTCTTCTTATAACCTTTAAAGGTATGTAATACTCAACATCAAAAGCAACGTGGGTTAATTTTTTGTTAACTTATCAATTTTCTATAAGTGTAGTAATCTCTTTAATCTATTTTGGCCATGAACAACCTATTTCTGAATCATGTTTAATATAGTAATTATTTTTGTTTTGCTTTTAATTACAGAGGAAAGAGGCAGAGTTGCTTAAAACTTTTTTGCCACAAAAATTCGAATATGTTTTATTTATTCCGATGACGTCTGTTCAGGTACGTACATATTCATTCGTTTTTATACCCGGTACTCGAAGAGTAAAGGCGTATATTAGATTTGTGGAGACAACGGTTGTGTGTAACACCCAGAAGGAAGCGTTTCCGACCCCATAAAGTATATATATTCTTGATCAGCATCAATAGCCGAGTCGATATAGCTATGTCTGTCTGTCCGTCTGTCCATCTGTCCATCTGTCCGTCCGTCCATCTTCATTAGCGCCTATAGCTCAGAGACTATAAAAGCTAGAGGAACACAATTTTGTATCTAGACTCTTGTCCTATCACACTGTTACAAGTGTATTTAAAAATTTTGCCCCGCCCACTCCAAGGACGAAAATCTGTGGCATGCACAATTTTAAAGATACGAGAAAACTAAACGCAGAATCGTAGAATATGACAATATCTGTCAGAGTTTTGAATCTGGATCAAATCGAATCATAAATATAGCCACAATGAAGAAAACCATTTCGAAATGCATCGTTCCCTCTCGCTCTCTCTCACACACAGGGGTGGGCTCTATGCCCATTCGTCCAGATGAGCGCCTAGTTCTCAGAGACTATAAGAGCTAGATAAACGAAACGTTCTATCCAAGCTCCTGTGATATCAAATCGAGACGAGTTTGTTTCAAAATTTGGCCACGCCACCTTCCGCCCCCACAAAAGATGAAAATCTACAATTTTGAAGATACGGGAAAACCAAAAACGCAGAATCATAGAAAATGACCATTTCTATCAGAATGTTGAATCTGGATCGAATCGGATTATAAATATAGCTGCAATGAAGAAAACCATTTCGAAATGCATCGTTCCCTGTCGCTCTCTCTCACACACACACAAGGGTGGGCGCTATGCCTTATCGAATTTTTTGAAGCCTAGATCTCAGAGATTATAAGAGTTAGATCAACTAAACTTTCTATCCAAGCTCCTGTGATATCAAGCCGAGACGAGTTTGTTTCATAATTTGGCCACGCCCCTTCCGCCCCCATAAGGGACGAAAATCTATGGAATCCAGAATTTTAAAGATACGGAAAACCCCAAAACACAGAATCATAGAAAATGTTGAATCTGGATCAGTTCGGATCATTAAGTCAGCCAGAAGGAACAAATGAAATTTCAGTGGCCTTCCAAGCGCAGACTCATTCCCTCTCTCTCTCGCACACAGCCGTGTATGTATATGTAGGAAGTAGATGTGGACATGTAGAAAAGACAGATGTAAAAAACGTACGTGTATGTAAACAAAAATGGAAACATGTTATATATAAAATTCTCCGAAAAGGTTGAATAATTTTTTTTTTTTTGTTTTGTTTAAAACTTAATTTACCCCTTTTGCGAACATGTAATAATGTAATTTATTACAAGCTCACATACATATATACTGACTGAGTAGCGGGTATAAAGTAGAGCCGCGGCGGTAGACGCGGCTCACAACGTTCTCCCTCGTCTTTTTTTTCTTTTCCCCTGCAATACGCAAATCCAAACCAGTTAGCAGTTTGAACGGCGTAACTTTAGTACTCCTCGTATTTAGAAAAGCGATCTACAATCACGAAAATGTGATTATAACGTTTTTTGGTCAACTCCATCGGACCAACATGATCAACGTGGTATGTAACCAGCGGCTTATCCCCCTTATCGATAGGTGTAAGGAACCCTTCTTTCCTGCCTGCCTTTGCATTTACGAGGATACACTCTACGCAGCTATCAACAACTCGTGCTACTTTCTCCTTGAGCTTGGGAATATAGTATGACTTCTCAGTCAAGTCCTTAGTCTTTTTACCGGAAAAGTGACCTTGCTGGTGACTGATTCGAATGATTTCATTTTCCATGAGTGAAGGTACTACTAGCAACTCCTTATTGGGATCTTTGAATAGAACTTCATTCAATACGTAGAAATCCTCATACCCTTTGGTCTCGACTACACTTTTGACCACCTTTGACCAATCATCTAACATCTGGGCCTCCTTCAAACGATGTAACAAAATATCTGTCAAAACATAACACGATACCCTGCTCAACGCATCCACGTGCCTATGCTCTATCTCATAGTCGAAATCTTGTAGATACATTGCCCATTTCGACACTCTGAACGGAATCTCCTTCTTCTTCATGGTCATGGCGAAAGCGTTACAATCAGTTACTATCTTGAACTTCTTCCCTAAGACGTACACCCGCCACTTTACCAAAGCTCCAATAACCGCAAGCACTTCGAGTTCATACGAATGATACTTCTCCTCGCAAGGCTTGGTTTTACGACTCATATAGAAAACTGGGTGCCACAAATTATCAGAGGAATCTCGCTGAAGCATAACGGCTCCGAATCCAAATTTTGAAACGTCCGTATGAATCTCCGTTTCAAGCGAATGACCATAAAGCGTTAGAACTGGTCCACTAATCAACGCTCCTTTCAATTTCTCGAATGCTACTAAATGTTTCTCCTGAAATTCTCCTCTTTGCGTAACAAGTCGGACAAGGGCTTTGCAATTAAAGCATATCCTTCCACAAATCTACGAAAGTATGACGTCAATCCTAGAAATCGTATTATCCCCTTCTTATCGCGTGAGATCAAAAAATCAGCAACTGCTCGAGTTTTCTCATCTCCTGGTTTGATACTACCGTTTTTGAACACATACCCTAAGAAATGTACCTTCCGCTTCAATATCTGACACTTACTCCAATTTATACGTAAGCCATTTCTCTCTGCTACTTCTAGAACACGTTTCAATTTTAGCACTCCCTCTTCGATACTCTTACTTGCAATCATCACATCGTCCATGTATACAACCGCATCTTCATTCTTGATTAAATCCCGCATAACCGCCATGATAAACCTGGTAAACACTGCTGGAGAGTTCGTGATACCGAAAGGTACAAACAGGAGCTCATACTGTCCACTCTGAGTTACGAACGACGTATGCTTTTGGGATTCTAGCGAAACAGGCACGTGAAAGAAACCATTAGTTAAATCTAGTGTTGTGAAAACCTCTCCACCTTGCAGTTTCTGAATTACACAATCCATCTGAGCCGTTGGGAATTTATCTCGGACAATCTTTACATTTAACTTGCGATAATCGCAACACAAAAGTTTTTTCGCGTTTTTTGTATCCACTAAAACCACTGGCGAAGAAATCTCAGATGTACAAGACTTTATAATCCCTCCTTCTTGCCATTCTTGAACTTGGTTATCGACAATTTTCTGTTCGCAATACGGTAAACGTCTCCGGTGTTAAAATACAGGTAACTCATCTGTCAATAAAATCTTCATCTCTACTGGCGAACTGAGATTTCTCTTCGGCTTATAGCTCTTGATCATGAACTTCACTTCAGATGCAACATTTTGACTCAAATGATCCAGATCTAACACAGACGTTCCCTTAATGTCTTCTGTGCTTAACATGCACAGGTTCTCAAACTCACTCATCAGTTGCACACAAGAACTTTGTCTTATCTGACCATCATCTGTTCCTACCTCAGCTCCTTTCTCCATACAACGAACTCTTGGCGAAAAAAAAGAGCCATTCTTGGTTACCATCATATTGACGTTTTCTAAGATCGTTGTGCCCAAAATTGCCCCGTACTTCATGTCTTCATCAGGGTTGACATAAAACTCAACCGTCATATCGATTCCATCAATATTGACCTCTACTCTAAAACTTCCAAAAGTCAGTAGCTGGCTCTCACTGATCCCTGTCAAAACTCTCTGGCGCCCTATCAGACTTCCCACGCCAACGCCTAGTTTCAAGAACCCACTCCTACGCAACAAACCCAACTCAGCTCCTGTATCCACAAGTCCTTTGAATACTGTATTCATACAAGTTCCCGATTTTAATTCAAGACACGAAGAAAATGGTGCACAAGATTGTTTTGATTCGGCTTTTCCGTCCTGAACTACGTTGGTTTCTCTATCTGTCTTTACTATTACTGTTTCTTTACACTGTGCTGCTCGGTGTCCAGGTTGATCACATTTGAAAAACTAGCCCTTGATGCCTTGATGCTTGCTCCATTTTGCCGATTGATAGCAGTTGACGCGGATGACACTGATTTATCTTCTTCACCATCATCCACCGTATCCGACTCACCCTCCTTATTTGCTTCATAATATGACACAAATCTCTGTTGCAAATCCTCTTTTAATCCAATTGTACTCAATTGCAACTCCGACAACTTCCGACGCAACACATCAGCCTTCAATGCCAAGATCTCTTTTCGCTCCATTTTACAATTGTAACCGGCAACGTTGCACCGCTAGATTGGTCTCTCTCTCTCGAAGATGCCACTGCTCACGTTGTCGTCCCGCTCTCTCGCACCGTTGTTCGTCGCCGTCCCGCTCTCTTCGTGTGCACCGCTTTTTGTCGCCGTCTCACACTTTGAAGACTTCCAAACTCAACTGGAACCTTCTGGTCGTCTTCGTCTGCTGCCAAAATCCGTGCACCAGCCCTTGGCCTACACGATCCTGCACGCACGCCACGATGATACACCCAGATCCAATGTCTTGCTTGTTTTTCGCTTCTCCACTGCCTGCACCTCGTGTCCACGAGACTTTGTATGCTTTGTATGTGTGAGTTGCCGCTACTCGCTGTCTGTATGAGTGCGCGATAATTTGCCTCGTTGCTTGCAATTGCGCGTCTCTCTGATGAAATTCTTGCTGCTTCGCTGTCCCACTGCTGCTACCTGTGTCGCACTCCAGCCAATTTGCTTATGCCGACTTTTCGATCTTCTCCAGCCTCTTCTTTGCGAATTGCTCCGAATTTCACGTTCTTATTTTCCAAAAATTACTGCAAACTTTGACGAATGGTAGACCACATCTCGGTTGAGCCCCCAAAATTGCAGTGCCTTCCTTCTAATGAGATCACTGATTGTTTAATTGTTTTAATTATAGATATGTAGTTTATTCATTCGACTTAGTATCGCTTAAGTTTAACAAATTATATGTGCTTTCTGTTCGAAATGCTGGCAGCGACTGAGTCTGGCGATATATTACCACACTCTCTTTTAGTTGCAAAAATGAGTACGATATCTATCGATATCTATTGGAGCAAAGACAGAGGCATAATGGTGAGACCGCTTCTAGTGTTGTGTCACTCCGCTACCATATATTCAAGACGCCATGAATTTTGTGCGCGCGTACCACAGGTAAGACTGCATTAGATCGGCACGATATCACTGCACGTTGTCGGCTGTATTCTGTTAAACGGCAAAAACGAGGTTTGCCACACGCTCGTATTTTGATTTGGTTGGTCGACAAAATACAGTCTGAAGAAATTGATAAAATTATCTCAGCTGAAATTCCGGATCGCAACATCGATCAAGAATTGTATGACATTGTTACCGCTAACATCATCCATGGTCCATGTGGTGCTATTATCCATTGTATCAACCAAGAGACACTGACCATGGTGGTCAATCATACCAATTACGCATGTTAAACGGTACAATAGTTGATATTGCCAATCAATGGGTGGTTCCGTATTCATCATTGCTGTTTAAAATCTACAAAGCACACATAAACGTTGAGCTCTGCAGTTCGGTGAAATCCATTAAATATATATGCAAATATGTTCATAAGGGCAGTGATATGGCTGTATTTGCTGTACAAAGTCTTAACGAAAACGATGAAATAACCGATAAACGAAAGAGACCCTGCAGTTATACACTTGGCCGTAAACCTTGAAAATGGACAGCGTGTTTATTTCACGGCCAAATGTATAACAGCGAGAAAAACACGAAAAACCCCATTAACTGAGTTTTTTGAACTATGAAACCGACCAGATATTCCCGGTCAATTCGCAAAGATATTAATGTATACTGATGTTTAATATTGTTTAATATAGTTTAATATTGTTTAAAGTTAAACAATGTGCAGATTAAATAAAATGCAAATAAAATTAAGATATAATTTAAAATTATTACAATAATTTATATCAAAGGAGAACAGATGATAAAATTTGATATAGTTTCGGCAAAGGCTACGGAAAGATTCCTGATCAGAGTAGTTAGAAAGACAGAGTTAAAGGTGGAGAGGAAAGTAATGCCTAGTCGGACGGGATAAGGGCAGATGATTCAAACTCACCAGAGAGAAGCTTGTGGAGAAAGAGAACTCCATGACAGATCCTACGGGACTTAAGAGATTGGAGGTTAATAAGACGCAGCCTGCTTTTATAGGAAGGGAGATGTATCACAGTGTCCGAATTAAGTCCACGCAGTGCAAAGATGAGGAATTGTTTCTGTACGGATTCAAGCATATCTTGAAATTTTTGGTAATTTGGTGACCAGACACAGGAACTTAGACCATCTTTTGACAAAACCAAGAACTCCCTTGGCTTTATTTGAGATGGTGGATATATGAGAATTAAAACAGATTTGGAACAAAGATAATGCCTAGGTCATTAACTTTGAACTGGCGTTGTAAGATAAAGCTATTGATGGAGTAGTCAAAAAGGTATGGCTTGCTGCGGTGGAAAGTCATGATATTACATTTTGATATGTTCAGTGGAAGAACGTTAATTAGGCACCAGTTATTAAGATCGTCAAGATCCGATTGCAGAGATAACGGTGCCACAGGGTCGTTATAAGAAAAACAAAGCTTTACATCGTCAGCGTACATAAGGACACGGGAGAGAGATAAGACTTGAGGAAGATCATTAATAAACAAATTAAATAACAGAGGACCCTGTTGTACCTGTACCTTGAGGTACACCCGATGTGACAAGAACAGGTTTAGAGAAAGAGGAGTTAAAGCAGACACGCTGAGAACGATTACGAAGGTAAGAATTAGTCCAGTGGAGAAGATTAGTCGGAAACCCAAGGAGAGATAATTTATGGATAAGGAGATTGTGATTAACTGAGTTAAAGGCTTTACTAAAATCAGTGTAAACTACATCATTTTGGCACTGATTAGCAAATCCAGTAGTTACGAAGGAGGAAAATTCAAGGAGGTTAGAAGTAACTGAGCGACGTTTTACAAATCCGTGCTGGGATTCCGAGAACAAGGAACTACAAGAGTGCTGCAGCTGAGAGGTAATGATTTTTTCGAAGTGTTTAGGAATGCCAGATATGTTAGATATTCAACGATAATTAGAAACATCTGATTTCGAACCCTTTTTATGGACAGGAATGTAGGTCGCCTTCCAGACTATGGGAAAATCACCTAACTCGAGTGACAAGGTGAAAAGTTTTAGAAGGGGCACGCAAAGAGAATCAGCACAAAGTTTAAGAACGGCACTGGGGAGCGAATCCGGGCCAGTGGAGAACGAAAACTTACTCGTTTTTAAGTTGGTTAGCAGACAGCTATAATCGAGGAAGGGGGAATAGATGCAATTGGTCACTTTAGGGGAATAGGATAAGAGTACCTGGTACGATGGTCGGATGTGGAGGCCAGAATAGTGGCAAGGTTCATTGATGGGGCAGAGTAGCAACGTTGAAAAAAGGACGCGAACAGATCCGCAATGTCACAATCATTATCAGCAAGAGTGTAGAGATGAACTGGCCTGCAATCAAAACAGGTCCAGTTGAGACCGCAGCGAGTCTTCACCACATCAACAATGCGACCACCATAGTGACCAAGACCCGCACAGGTAGCGTGTGCCGTATTATTACACAACCAGCAGTAGATGAAAGTTTGACGAGTAGCCACCGTACGGCCAGCGTCGCAGCGTTTAGCACAGAAGGAGCTCATTGTAAAAATGATGAGAAAAATATATGTGGATAGAAAAAAAGGTAAAATATAAGTCGGTGTGAGGCTGATGCAGTGTCTTAAGCTTATGTTACACAATTCCGCGCGCAAGCACAAACGCAACAGTCACAATAACAACAAGTGTACGGAGAGACACAGAGAGACGAAAGAAACACAGAGAGTAAGCACAGAGCGGCTGTTAGCGCGGTGCGTGTGTGTTAGAGTGAGAACAGTAGAGAGTAGCAACAACAAAGCAGCTGCTAATGAGAATGTGCAGAGAAAGAGGAATGCACAATATGATTGAAAATAAAAAACACAAGAGAAGGCAAAATGCGTAAGCACTGATATCAACAAATTACACGCACGGTTATGTACACAGGGAGTAACTAAAAGACACAATTACTTTCCTTTAAGCAATAGATTTAAGAAATGTTTGGTAGGAGCGAAGTAAATCACGACCGTCAGCAACGATATATCGGTATGATGTGCCACGATATTTCGCATGGAACGAACTGTCAAAAAAGTGGGAACCGCGAAAGCGAGGTGTTCTGGTTGAAGGATACAACAGCATATTTATGGGAAATACATTGGGCCGCATATATATACAGTCCATCCAAGGCAACGTGAATGTTTCTTCTTGCGATTATTGTTGGTTAATGTTCCTGGACCGACATCCTTCCAATACTTGCGAACAGTCAAAGGCATTTTGTACGACACATATCATGATGAGTGTCGCGGATATTGGGATATTACACTTGCAGATGCAACATTGAGTCCTTCTACTCATCAAATTCGCCAATTCATTTCATTTTCATTTTATTTAGAATTATTCCCAGTGCTACAAGTAAAATAAACTTATTTGTAATGCACTAGTCACTATACAGTTATAGTTTAAATATTCTTTTTATCTTAAATTTAAACAATATTTTTCATTCCTTAAAAGTTAATTTAATTTCTTTCATTTACTTTATTTATTATTAAATTTTTTGTTATTATACCCGGTACTCGAAGAGTAAAGGGGTATATTAGATTTGTGCAAAAAATTAATGTGTGTAACACCCAGAAGGAAGCGTTTCCGACCCCATAAAGTATATATATTCTTGATCAGCATCAATAGCCGAGTCGATATAGCTATGTCTGTCTGTCCGTCCGTCTGTCCGTCCGTCCGTCTTCATTAGCGCCTATAGCTCAAAGACCATAAAAGCTAGAGGAACATTATTTTGTATCCAGACTCCTGTCCTAACGCACTGTTACAAGTGTATTTCAAAATTTCGCCCCGCCCCCTTCCGCCCACTCCAAGGACGAAAATCTGTGGCATGCACAATTTTAAAGATACGAGAAAACTAAAAACGCAGAATCATAGAGAATGAACTTATCTATCAGATTGTTGAATCTGGATTAGATCAGATGATAAATTTAGCTACAATGAAGAAAACCATTTCGAAATGCATCGTTCCCTCTCGCTCTCTCTCACACACAGGGGTAGGCGCTATGCCTGATCGAATTTTTTGACGCCTAGTTCTCAGAGACTATAAGAGCTAGAACCACCAAACTTTCTATCCAAGCTCCTGTGATATCAAACCGAGACGAGTTTGTTTTAAAATTTGGCCACGCCCCCTTCCGCCCCCACAAAATATGAAAATTTACAATTGTAAGGCCGGAGCCCGGGGCTCCCGCCATACAAGACGGCGGCAGCGACCCACCCCGTACGAACCAGAAGCCCGCACGGAGCGGCAGGAACCTACGGGGTGCGAGACGTAAGCCCGCGAGGAGCACGTAGGACGACGGCAGCGACCCGCCCCCGTGCGAACCAGAGGCCCGCATGAAGCGGCAGGGACCCACGGGGGCGCGAGACATAAGCCCGCGAGGAGCGACGGCCTTATTGCATTATTGTTTCTTATTATTATCATTACGTTATTATTTCCTATTGTTAGTATCATATTAAGTAGAATTAAGGCATAGGATTAAGCATAATATAAGAGTCGCATGGAGCGAAAATTTGAGTTGCCCAGAGAGGTAGTAGGAGAATAGCGGCACACAGCGCACTGCGCATGCCAAGAGCGTAGCCGATCACCGCCCGAAGGCCAGGCCTCGGGACGATCGACGAGAAGAGAGGGACAGTCAATGAGAAGAGATAGCCGTAACTAGTGGCCTCGCGCAAAGTCGAAAAGTGAAAGTGTGAAGACAAGAAGAGGAAAGGAAAAGAAAAGGAAGAATAAAACCCCTGAAAGGAATTGCCCGGCGTTTTTCTAATTATTTCGGGGCGAAGAAGTACCCAGTGGTGAGTCCCAGTTCCTTACCGGTATCCCGGTGGACCCTACCTCCCTTTCCCTTGCCACCGACCGACCGTCAGTGTAGGCTGCCCTCACCACAGCTAGTCTAGGGGCAGAGCCACCGAGCAAAAGGGGAAGTGTGATCGCGAGGGGGAAGAGGCCCATAGACCTGACCCGTCTCGACGTCTCGGAATTATAAAATTTCTTGTGACGGACCCTGGCTGCCTGAGTTCTATCTCCCCGGCCAGTGGCTTCTTTACAAGTGGCGCCCGAGCAGGGACGTCGAGACGGCAAAGGGTGTCAAATTGTCGGCGTAAAGAACCGAAAATTTGTCACAATCGGTCATTCTTCCATTCCACCCGCGCGCATCGCGGCCCGGTAGGCGTGGAACAAGAAAGAGAGGCTGTGGAGAGACGAGGTAGAGGCTAAGCGCTAGCGCTCTTATTCCCCCCCGTTTATGTTACCCCTCTCCCGTTTCATTTATTGCAAATAAATTACTTTTCAGCATCGCGAGACCGAAACGATTTGTGTACGCGACCGTGGTAGCATTTCGTTTCCCCCCCCCCGTTTAGGTTCCCCTCCCCCGGTGGGTCTCGTATATTTGGCGTCGGCTCAGCGTCGAGTGAGGGAGACGGTTGATGAGCATAACGGAGTTGCTCGACGGGGGTTGATTCGGTCTCTACACCGCGGCTGACGGGTGAGTGACCGACGGTGTACAGTTAGCTAAACGGAGCGAGGGAGTAAAGCGGACCCGAAAAACGTACGGTACCGGCGCACAGCTGCAGGCAGATCCGATCGACGGAAAATCGTGTGGGTGTTAGTGGACTTTGCCGTGTGCGTGCAGGGCCCACACAGTGGGACGATTCGGTTGCGCGAGCGACAAAATTTATTGGGAAGGGAAATTTGGACAGTGTTCAGACAAAAATGGAAGGGGATGGGCGAGCCGTGGATCCACACCCGCTAACCGAGGAACGAACTCCGAATCCAGGCATTGGTGTGGGGTGGGTGTACCGGAGGCGGCGCGACGAGTTGATCGCCATGGCCCTGGAGTTGGACCTAGATTGTGCGGGGAAGGTGGACGAGCTGCGGAAACGGGTGGCCCGCTGCATATCCCAGGGGCGCCACACGGCCGAGAAATGGGACTTGATAGCCAAGTTGGGAGCCCAGTACATTAGAATAGAGGCCGATGAGAAGGAAGGGGGACCGTCCGGTCTGTGGAAGAGGACGCCGCTACACCAGTCGAAACTGGAGATAGGAGAACTCTTAAGCGTACCCACGCGTCGTGCGGCGTCATGCTCCTCCCTGGTTCTACCCGCCTTCCCAGGGGACAAATCACAGGTACCGGTGATGACGTCAGACGAGGGGCCGAGCTCCTTTAGGAGCGAGGCAGGGCCCGCGACGGCGGAAGATATACCGGAAAGGAGGGACCGTCATGCCGGATCAGGCATGACCAGGTATATCCACATAGAGGCCCCTGAGGAGAAAAGGGAACCGTCCGGCCTGCAGAAGGGGACGCCCCTACACCAGTCGGGGCTGGAGATAGGGACATCGTTGAGAGTACCCGCGCGTCATACGGCGTCGTACTCCTCTCTGGTTCTACCCGCCTTCCAAGCGAACAGATCACCAGTACCAGTGCCCAAGTTAGACGAGTGGCCGAGCTCCTTTAGGGGCGAGGCAAGGCCCGCGACGACGGGGAACGTGCCGGAAAGGGGAAACCGTCGTGCTGGTCCCGACGAACCGAGGACTCGGGAGTGGGGGCCGCCCAGGAATCAGAGGTTGGTCCCCGAGATCGTGCGGAAATGGGGAGTACGGTTCGACGGGCTGACGGACCCCTTGTCTTTCATAGAAGAGGTAGAGGAGAGGATGATTTCGCACAGGATAGACGAGGACGAGATGCCCAGTGCGATGAACGAACTCTGCGTTGACGCCGCCGCGCTGTGGCTGCGGGCCAGTGGGCTGCGTCGAGGTTCGTGGGCGACTTTCAGGGCGGGTTTCCTGGACAGTTTTCTGCCCCCGCGGTACTACGAGAAGCTCGAGGACGAGATTCGCGTCCGCCTGCAAAGGAAAGGCGAGACCTTCTTACAGTATTCCATCGCGATACAATCCTTGATGCACCAGGCGGGGTACGATACCGAGAAGAGGCTCGCTCGGGTATACGACAACATGGCGGCCATGTATAAAATGTTTATCCGGCCGAGCGACTACGCGAATCTCAGCCAGCTCACTCAGAGGGCGGCCGAGGTGGAATACATACGGAAGAGAGACCCTGGCTTTGAGGCGGGGCCGATTGAACACCCTAATGTAACGAGTGACAGATGGGGGGTGCGGGGAAGGCAGAACCCGTTCCGCGAGGGACCGGGAATGACTCGGAACGCAGAGATGGCTCATCGCGCGACTACTCAAGCCGACGAGCAACCCTATGACCCACGAAGGGCGTGTCGTAGGTGCGCCGAGAACGACCATTACGCTCGAGAATGCCCGAATCCTAGGATCCTCTTCTGTGTAGGTTGTGGGAAACGGAACGTGCTGACCAGAGAGTGCTGCCCAAGGGGAGGGTTGGGAAACGGATCCCAGCCCCACTCCGGTCGGGACCGAGTGGAGGCGTAATAAAGGCAGGCCCGGGGAGCGTAGACTGATTGAGGGTCGAGGGGGGCCGGATCGTGGCAAGGGTGGAGATTGGGGGTCGCCTCATCTCCGCCACGCTCGACACCGGGGCGACGCGAAGTTTCGCGAATGAGGAATGTGCCCGAACGTTGGCAGCGGTGGTAGAGATGGAGACCGCGAGGACGCGCATAAGACTGGCAGACGGCTCTTGCCTAGACACCAACCGATCGCTCAGAGCGGAAATCGGGGCTTGGGGGCAAGTGGTGAGCCTGTCACTCCTGGTGATGCCGTCGATGGTCGAGCCATTGATTCTGGGGATGGACTTTTTGTGCGCAGTGGGGACACGGGTGGAATGCGGGTCGCAGAGGCTGCTCATAGGAACGACAGCGGCCCCTGGAGGGAAGGCGATCGGGCAAAAGGCGGGAATGGGTAAGGCGGAGTTCGGGGAAATGGAGGCCCAGCTCTCCACGATGTATCCCACGCCACCAGAGGAATCAGGAAAGGCGCCAACCGACACCAAAGGTACGGCGACGGAGAAAGAGGCGCGGCGGCAAGGAGACCAGGCGGAACGGCTGGTCCGTCAGAAGCCTCCGGGGTGGGACCATGGAAACGAAAGGGGGGACGAGGTATTGACACCCGAGTGGATGGAGGAAAGGGACGATGACCCGGGTAAAGATCGTCCGTGGCCCGAGGACTTGGAACCCGAACTGCAGGCGTTCCTGGAGGCGGAGCTCGAAGCATTTGAGGGACTTCAGGGCGTGTCCCACATCGCAGAGCACCGGATCATCATGAGGGACGACAAGCCGCTGAAGCAGCGCTACTATCCCAAGAACCCGGCCATGCAAAGGGTGATCGACAAACAGGTCGATGAGCTGTTGGAAACGGGGGCCGTGGAACCATCACGAAGTCCTCACAGTGCCCCGATAGTCTTGGTGCGGAAGAAGACGGGGGAGTGGCGTATGTGTGTGGATTTCAGGCAGCTCAACGCACACTCTGTCCCGGACGCATACCCCACACCCAGGATAAACCACATCCTGGAAAAACTACGGAAGGCAAAGTTTATATCCACGCTGGACCTGAAAAATGGGTACTGGCAAATCCCGATGGCCGCGGATAGTAGGGAATGCACGGCTTTTACAGTGCCGGGAAGAGGCCTGTTCCAGTGGCGGGTTATGCCCTTTGGGCTGCACTCAGCCAGTGCCACATTTCAGAGGGCGCTGGATACCGTAATCGGGCCGGAATTGGAGCCGTGCGCCTTTGCCTACCTAGACGACATCATAGTCGTCGGGGAAACCAAAGAGCAACACGTGGCCAATCTGAAGGAGGTCTTCCAGCGCCTGCGAGCCGCTAATTTGAGGGTCAATCGCAAGAAGTGCGATTTCTTCCGGCAGGAGATGCGATATCTGGGCCACATGGTTACCGGGGACGGTATCGGGACGGACCCAGCGAAAGTGGAGGCGATACGGAACCTGAATGCCCCGACTAACCTTAAGGAGCTGAGGCAGTGCATCGGCATGGCATCTTGGTACCGAAGGTTCGTGCCGAACTTCGCTGATCTGGTACTGCCGCTGTCCACTCTACTCAAAAAGGGCGTCAAGTGGCATTGGGGCCAGGAACAGCAGGCTGCGTTGGAACTACTCAAGGAAAAGCTCACCACGGCCCCGGTCCTGGCGTGCCCGGACTTTGAGGAAAGGTTCACCCTCCAGACCGACGCTAGTGATTTCGGCCTGGGAGCGGTGCTGACCCAGAACATCGCCGATCAGGAGAAGGTGATAGCGTACGCGAGCCGTAAACTGCTGCCGGCGGAGCAGAATTACTCCGCGACAGAAAAGGAGTGCTTGGCCATAGTATGGTCCATCAGGAAGCTGAGATGCTACCTGGAGGGGTACCACTTCGAGGTCGTGACAGACCACCTGGCCTTGAAATGGCTGAACTCCATTGAAAGTCCCTCCGGTAGAATCGCGCGATGGGCTCTCGAGCTCCAGCAATACCAGTTCGACGTACGCTATAGACGAGGGAAGATGAATGTAGTAGCCGACGCGTTGTCGAGGCAGCCGCTAGAGGAGTTGCACCTGGCCACGGAAGAGGGAGACATTTGCCGGTGGACTGCGCGGATGAGGGAGTGTATCGCTAATGACCCTTCTAAGTTCCCAGATTACGTCATTGAGAATGACCAGCTGTACCGCCACCTGGGGCACAGGCCGGATGACGAAGACTACATCCCTTGGAAGCTCTGCGTGGAGTCGGGTAAACGGAGGAGGGTCATGCAGGAGTGTCACGATGCACCGACGGCTGGCCATCAAGGGGTACGGAAAACGATATCACGGCTGGCCCAACGATACTACTGGCCAGGGATGTTCCGGGATGCGGCCAGGTATGTGCGGGGATGCGACAAGTGCCAGAGGTTCAAAGGGGAGCAGAGGAAGCCCGCAGGACAGATGCTGACGAGGCAGGTTGGTGAGCCATTCGCGGTGTTGTGTGCAGATTTCGTGGGACCCCTCCCGAGATCCAAACATGGCAATAATGTCCTGCTAGTTTTCCACGACGCTTTTAGCAAATGGGTGGAACTCGTCCCCTTAAGACGAGCGACGGCGGCCAACTTGCAGCGGGCCTTCCGGGAGAGGATCCTGAGTCGATTCGGCGTTCCCCGTAAGTTCGTCTGCGACAACGGGGTACAGTTCGTCAGTCGGATGTTCAAGGCATATTTGGCGTCGCTGGGGGTGGAGGTACAACACACGGCGCCGTACTGCCCACAGGAGAACCCGACCGAGAGGACGAACCGCACCGTCAAGACGATGATAGCGCAATTTATCGGAGACCAGCAGAGTACGTGGGACGAACTGTTACCGGAGATCTCGTTGGCCGTGAACTCGAGCATAGCCGACTCGACGGGGTTCTCACCGGCGTTCCTGGTGCAAGGTCGAGAGCCAAGACTACCGGCAGCGTTGTACGAGGAGGCCACCCCGGGGTCGGCGACCAGCCCACAAACCCCAAAGGAGAAGGCCACCCGGCTCAAGGAGGTGTTCGAGATCGTGAGAGGAAATCTGCAGAAGGCCGCCACCACACAGGCTCGACACTACAACCTGCGTAGGCGAGAGTGGCGACCAACCATCGGGGCGAGCGTATGGGTGCGACAACACCAGTTGTCCAACGCAGCTGCGGGATTCGCGGCCAAACTGGCGCCCAAGTTTGACGGCCCGTACAAGGTGATCAGGTTCGACTCCCCCAACATCGTGAGGCTGAGTAAGTTTGGGGAGCGGAAAACCAAGACGGCCAACATAGCGCAATTAAAGCCGTTCTATGCGGCTGAAACGGAAGGGGCAGTCCGAGAAGATGTAGGGGAAACTAGCCGGGGACGAGGCGATCAGACCCTTTAGCATGACCCGCCCTAGACCCGCCCTGACCAAACGAGGCATAGTGGCAACCATCGCCCACTCCGGGGCGATTCAGAGAAACCATACTAATGCCTTTGTGTTTACAGAATACCATGAATCGAGGAACAGCAACGGTGCGTACGTTCGAGGCGGCGTCAAGCGGAGAAGAGGACGGGCCCCTATTCCGGCGGCGATTCACCGAGGAACGGGCGGACGGTGACGGCAAGGCGGAGCGGCAGCCGTCAGCAGACACTCCAAGGAAGACCGGGCAGACGAGCCCCGCCGCAGGGGCCAACCCAAGGGCGACCTCGAGGGCCCGCTCGCCGTCCCCCAGCTGGGTCCCTCCACCCGGCTGGGTCCAGCGCCCGTCGTTGAGGGGCTCCTACCGCGGGTGCCGACGATTGGCGGCTGCGCCGACAGGAACCGGAAGGGGTGCCCAACTCCTGAACCCGAACGCGTGGGCCGACTGCAGGGGCAGGCGCCGCCTGATGCGGTCGCGCGGGGACCAGCCGAGTACCGCCGCGCCGCCAGAGGAGACGGGAGTGGCTATGACCAAGTTCCAGGCAAAGGTCCCTGCACCGGAGGGGTACACCATCCGGGGCGGCCCCGCCGAGCTGCCAGGCCGCATCCGGTGCCAGGTCGAAGCGGAGAGGACCCGTCGACGCCATGAGGGGATACAGGTCAGGAGCCGCGCGACCCTGCTGGAGGACGGGGTGGCGTACCACGTCACGTGGAAGCGAGGCGGCGCTGTCACGGTCGTGCTAGGAGATTGAAAGGGGGGGGTGTAAGGCCGGAGCCCGGGGCTCCCGCCATACAAGACGGCGGCAGCGACCCACCCCGTACGAACCAGAAGCCCGCACGGAGCGGCAGGAACCTACGGGGTGCGAGACGTAAGCCCGCGAGGAGCACGTAGGACGACGGCAGCGACCCGCCCCCGTGCGAACCAGAGACCCGCATGAAGCGGCAGGGACCCACGGGGGCGCGAGACATAAGCCCGCGAGGAGCGACGGCCTTATTGCATTATTGTTTCTTATTATTATCATTACGTTATTATTTCCTATTGTTAGTATCATATTAAGTAGAATTAAGGCATAGGATTAAGCATAATATAAGAGTCGCATGGAGCGAAAATTTGAGTTGCCCAGAGAGGTAGTAGGAGAATAGCGGCACACAGCGCACTGCGCATGCCAAGAGCGTAGCCGATCACCGCCCGAAGGCCAGGCCTCGGGACGATCGACGAGAAGAGAGGGACAGTCAATGAGAAGAGATAGCCGTAACTAGTGGCCTCGCGCAAAGTCGAAAAGTGAAAGTGTGAAGACAAGAAGAGGAAAGGAAAAGAAAAGGAAGAATAAAACCCCTGAAAGGAATTGCCCGGCGTTTTTCTAATTATTTCGGGGCGAAGAAGTACCCAGTGGTGAGTCCCAGTTCCTTACCGGTATCCCGGTGGACCCTACCTCCCTTTCCCTTGCCACCGACCGACCGTCAGTGTAGGCTGCCCTCACCACAGCTAGTCTAGGGGCAGAGCCACCGAGCAAAAGGGGAAGTGTGATCGCGAGGGGGAAGAGGCCCATAGACCTGACCCGTCTCGACGTCTCGGAATTATAAAATTTCTTGTGACGGACCCTGGCTGCCTGAGTTCTATCTCCCCGGCCAGTGGCTTCTTTACACAATTTTGAAGATACGGGAAAACAAAAAACGCAGAATCATAGAAAATGACAATATCTATCAGAGTATTGAATTTGGATCAGATCGGATCATAAATATAGTCAGAAGGAACAAATGAAATTTCAGTGGCCTCCCAAGCGCAGACTGATTCCCTCTCTCTCTCGCACACAGCCGTGTATGTATATGTAGGAAGTAGATAAAAACATGTAGAAATGGCAGATGTAAAAAATTTATGTAAACAAATATGGAAACATCTAATAGATCAAAATCTCCGAAAAGGTTCGACTTAAATTTTTTTTTTTTTGGCTTAAATTAAATTTTGTCCTTTTGCGAACATGTAATAAATTACAACAAGCTCACATACATATATACTGACTGAGTACCGGGTATAAAGTAGAGCCGCGGCGCAGACGCGGCTCATAACGTTCCCCCTCGTTTTTTTTTTATTTTTATTTGTATTTAATTTTTTTTTTTTTTGTTTTTTATTTTTTTTAGATTTGTTTATTTATTATGATTGTAGGCATGTTTTTAAGTTTTTCTTGTATTGCGTTGTGTTGCTCAATGACTTTATGCGATGGGGCAGTTGGTTCCATATGCGAATTGCGTGTATAAAATATTGCCGTTCTGAATTTAATGTTTTGTATCGAATACTCTTTATGTTTTTGGTTTTTGTGGAGTTGACGAAGTTCAGTTTCTGGTAAAGGTATGCCGGCTCTTTAGTATAAATATATATATAATATATATATCCATGTTGACGCTATTAACTTAAAAAAACAAATGTCATTACCTGCCAATGAGATATTGCTTAAATCGATCGACACTACTACCGATCCTGACGAAGCAATCAACTATCCTGTTGAATTTTTTAATTCGCTGGATTTACCAGGAATGCCACCACATAACTTGCTATTACAAATTGGCTCACCTATTATTTATGCTATGCGACGGTACGAAATAATATGGGCAATGTGCTTGAAACTACAATTTTGAATGGTCAATTTAAAGGTGAAGTTGTTCTCCAGGCACGAATCCCAATGATCCCTTCAGACTCATCCATTCCATTTAGATGTCCTCAATTTCCAATTCGCTTGGCATTTACATGCGTATTAGTAAGTCACATGGTCAAACAATGTCGAGTTGTGGGGTAGGTCTAGAAAATCAGGTCTTTTCACATGACCAATTATATGTGGCGTGCTCTCGCGTTGGCAAACCGTCAAGTTTATTCATTTAAACTGCTTAGAAATTGACTTAAAATATTGTTCATCAAATCGCATTAAGGTAATATTAAACCTGACACTATTAATTATTTTATTTTTTCGGAAATTTTGACTTTGAAGGAAAAGGAAAAGTCGAAAAAAAATGTTTCTTGGCCAACATTTTTAGTTTTAGAAAGGTACATTAATTAAGCGTCGTTTAAGAATCGTTTGTATCGTTTGTAAGAATCGATAGATAATCGGCTTAGTTGCAGCCGTTTGACCAAAAAATATTTAGAATTATTCCCAGTGCTACAAGTAAAATAAACTTATTTTGAATGCACTAGTCACTATACAGTTATGGTTTAAATATTCTTTTCATCTTAAATCTAAAAAATATTTTTCATTCCTTAAAAGTTAATTTAATTTTTTTCATTTACTTTCTTTATTATTAAATTTGTTGTTATTTTTTTTTATTTGTATTTAATTTTTTTGTTTTGTTTGTTTTTTTTTTTTTAGATTTTTGTATTTATTTTTGAGTGTTTGTTTTTTTTATGATTGTAGGCATGTTTTTAAGTTGTTCTTGTGTTGCGTTGTGTTGCTCAATGACTTTATGCGATGGGGCAGTTGGTTCCATATGCGAATTGCGTGTATAAAATATTGCCGTTCTGAATTTAATGTTTTGTTCTGTCTCTCCTAGTCAAGTCGTAAATATATCTTGCTATATCATTAAATGCTACTGTCGATTTGTGTCTACTACTGGAGTCACAGTTTCCAAAAACTTCAACGCCATACATGAGAGCTGGAATGAGATATGCTTTGGCAAGCATCATACGGGTTTGAGTCGGCAAAAAGCGTTGCGTTAATTTAAGTGATCTTAAAACTCCATATGTTCTTCCCAACGCTCTGTTTACATGATCAACCCGTGATAATGATCTATTAAATATAAACCCTAAGTTGCTTGCTTTTTCGTAGTATTCAATTGGTGTATTTCCTATTTGAAGCCGTCTCAGTATATTTATGTCAATCTTCTTTTTGTTTTTGTATATGACAAGACATTTTGACTTCAGGGGGTTGAGAGAAAGCCCACCGGAATTGGCCCACTGGAATTGGCAAGTTCCCTATTGCACACATTTATACATTCATTTAATTCACATAGAGGTCGACTAACATATAGTTGGGCGTCATCTGCATACATATGACAATTGGACTCAGAACAGATGGCAGATCGTTAACATATAGAGTAAATAGCAATGGTCCGAGAACTGATCCCTGAGGTACATCACGTTTAACAAGTAATGACGACGACTTAGCGGTTGTTGTGACAACTGTTTGGCATCTATTACTCAAGTATGAGGTCATTAGTATAACAGCCGTTGAAAAGTTTTTCAAGTAGGATTTTATGATCAACGGTGTCAAAGGCTTTGCTGAAGTCTAGTAGTGTCAGGAATGCTATTTTTCCCTCGTCCATTCGTTCTCTTATATCTTCAACTATTTTTATTATGGCTTTTGTGCAGCTTCTATTTCTCCTAAATCCAGCCTGATTATCATTTAGTATGCTGTTTTCTGTGAGAAACTCAGTGATTTGTCTAGCCATTAATTCTCCGCCATATTATTGACGACATGTTTCCATCTCAAGCTTCTATCCTCTGGGACAAATATGAAGATTTCATGAGCTACGACTTTCGGCATCGCATTCGGATCGCTGATCAAGATCCTAACATAGATTTTTCGCTGGAAATATATAACGAAGTGCTTATAAAGATTGAAGATATTTGAATTCTGATTTCGAATATGCCACTCATTCATTTTGGTATTCCCTCACCTAACCGTCCAGCAACAGACATCATTAACAGCGAGATTCAGCGCGAACAACAGTTCGATAACTACTTTCTTTGAAAATAATGAGTCATATTGCGTTAGCAGTTGCTTCATCAGGTATTGCAGCCACTTTGCTTGATGGCGGACGGGCTGCACATTCAGCACTGTCTAAAGTTTTTCAAAAATTTAAAATTATTATCTGTGATGAATGTGGGGTTTTTTGTTTATTAATCAGAGTAAGGTTAAAATAAAGGTTTCGGTACAGTAATATTGATATTAAAGATACAAGGAACTAAAATTGGACGTCGTCGTCGTTTTGTTCTACACGCAACCCTTTTCGTCGGTGGTTGTCCTCCAACTGCCCGCGCTGCTCTCTCTCGCTGATCTCCCTCGCTGCTCTCTCTCCATTGTGCGCTCTTCGTGCTGACTGGGAATTCGCCTGGGGGCGAATTCGCGTTTGCTCGTTTGTCCAGGGAACGCAAAACCCAGCCCACATCCGGCCGTCCTGACTATGCACTCGCCTCGAATGCATCGTCGCTATCGTCGTTGTTGCTTGTGGACCATGGCTTCAGATATTCCGCACACGAAGAGGAGTGCTTTGGACCATCGGAATTGCCAACTTTTTTGACGTCGTAGGCATTGTTCTGCTTCACCTTGATGATCTGGTAAGGACCCAAAAACTTTGGCTTAAGTTTGAGCCCGCTACCAAACTGTGTCCTCTTTATGGCAACTAGGTCGCCAACGTCATACTGTCTAGCTGTCTTTCGTCGCAAATTATACGTCTTTTTGTTCTCGGCTTGCAGATTCAGAATTTGAGTTTTCGCTTTTGTCCGTAGCTCATTGCGGTCATCTTCAAATGCAACGATGGACTCCTTTTGGATCAAACTCTGAAGCTGCTGGTCATCTTTGGTGCGCATCTTGATACCCATTAGAAGTTCAAAAGGGGTGGTATCGATGCTTCTGGTATATGTCGAGTTTATGGCTCGCTGGACTCGATCTACGTACTTAAACCATTTTGAAGGGTCGTCTATGCTGAGCTTGGCAAGCACGGAGATGATCACTGCGTTGAGTCTTTCCACTTGCCCGTTTACCCGTGGAAGTCCTGTAGTCGTCTTCACCAGTTTGATGTTTTCGTCGTCGCAGTACTGCAGGAAATCTTGAGCGGTAAACGCCGAACCTCTATCTGAAATGATACAAGCAGGGTTGCCAAACGTCACGCTTTGGCTGCGTAGCTTTAATATGACCTCGTTAGATGTAGTTGACTTTGTAGGGTATAACCAGCAAAACTTCGTGAAGGCGTCGATAACAGCAAGTATATGTTTATAGTTCTTGCCGGTTGATTCCAGTGGACCCAAAAAGTCAATGTGATACGTCTGTAGCGGCACGGCATCTTTTTGCAGGGGGTGCAGAAGTCCTTCCTGTTTACCTCGCTTGCGATTTACCAATATGCAAGGTATACAGCAGTCGATATACTTTTTGATTTTGTCGTCTAAATTTGGTATGTAATACTTGTTGCAAATTAGCTCCTTCGTCTTCTTCATAGCGAAGTGCCCTCTATCGTGAGCTCTGCCGATAATGGTTTTCTGCATATCCCTTGGAACCACCATCAATTCTGCATCGTTGACTAACTTGTAGAGGATTCCAGACTTTACAAAGTAGTCTTCGTATTGTTGATTGTCGTCGTTAATAAGTTTCAGAATCGTCTTTAGATGTTCGTCATGTTTTTGCGCTTGTTCTATTCCACCTAAGATGCTTCCGTCGCTTATATGCATAATTGGATACCGTGAAAGTGCATCCACATGACGCATTCGTGAGCCTGCGCGGTGCTCAACTTCATAGTTGTACTCCTGAAGAAACATTATCCATCTTGCTACCCTAGTACAAAGATTCTGCTTTTCTAATGTTTTGGTGAACGCGTTGCAATCTGTTATTATCTTAAATGGGATACCCAATAGATAAACTCGGAATTTCGTCAATGCTTCGATGACCGCAAGTATTTCCAATTCATAGCTCGTGTATTTGCGTTGTGCCTCTGTTGTTTTCTTGCTCATGTAATATACTGGATGCAATTGGCCGTCGTCTGGTGATTTTTGCATAAGCACGGCGCCAAAACCATCTATTGATGCATCCGTATGGACTTCTGTTTTGTACTTCTGATTGTAAACGGCTAACACTGGGTTTGATATCAAACATTTCTTCAACACGCATATGGCGTTTTCTTCGTCCGGGCCAATTGCAAACTTCACATTGTTTTTCGTTAGGTCAGTCAATGGTTTGGCTATAACTGCGTAATTGTAGATAAACTTTCTAAAATATCCTGTAAGACCCAAAAAACTCTCAAGCTGCTTCAGTGTCTGTGGCGTCTTGAACTTTGAAACGGCTTCAATCTTCAACGGGGTCGGATACAGCTTTTTGTTCTCTATGATATGGCCGAGAAACTGGATTCGTGTTTGTAAAAACTGACACTTTTTACAATTCAGCTCTAGCCCATACTCTTCGCACGTCTTGAGAACTTCTTTTAGATTTGCTAAAGCTTCTTGTTCGTCTTTGGCTGGGATGATTACGTCGTCGACATATGGTAGTGCAATGCCTTTTCTAGTCAGCGGTCGAAATATTGCGCCAATGTGCCTCTGGAATACTCCGGGAGAATTCGTCAATCCAAACGGCACCTGGCGGAACTGGTACTGGCCGCTCTGCGTCACAAATGAGGTGTACTTCTTACTATCATCAGCTACAGGAACATGAAAGAACCCATTCTTCAAGTCAATGGTGCTGAATACTACAGCATCTTGCAAACGATCTATCTGGTCGTCTATTAACGGCAACGGGAAATGATCTTTTACGAGAACTTTATTGATACGTCTATAGTCAATACATAGTCGTGGTGTGCCGTCGCTCTTCTTCACAAGTACAACTGGGCTTGTGAACTCTGAATCGGACTCCTCTATTACCTTTTTGTCCAGCCACTCGTCAATCTGGTCTTCTATGATGCGCGTTTCAGATATCGCAAATCGCCGAGGCCGCGAAAAGATTGGTGTTTCGTCTTTTAGAATAATTTTCATTTCAATGTTCGTTGTTTTTGATTTTTTTTGGTTTATACGTCGATATTATCTCGTTTACTTCGCGTCGGGTAATCTCGTTTGCCGCGCTGTTTATTTTTAGCTCGGAATTGTCCACCGCTACGTCGATTCTCATTATGGACGATTCGTCATACGGTACTTCATTATTTTCATCTGCCATTCTATTTACTTTAAACGACACTTCTGCGTGCAAACAAAGCTCTTCTCCGATGATCAGTTTAATATCCATGAACTTTGAAGCAACAACATAAAAGTTTAACACATATTCTTCATTGTCAATGCGTATGCTATGCTCCACTTTACCTATCGGCTTGCTATTGTCAGCTTTACTCTCACTTCCAAAACCGACCAAACACACTCTGCAATCTTTTAATTTTGGCATGCGCAGTTCGTCGTACAAATCTTGGCGTAAAATGTTAAATTTACTACCGGTATCAAATAGTGCCATACACTTCGTATCTTTAATCGAAACTTCTTTAGACGTTATTTCCATTTTATTCGAAACTACACGTAAGTTTTGTTTTTCATCGTTTTGCTTTTCATTCTTCTCTTTGCAGTTCTTTGATATGTGCCCAAACTGATTACACTTGAAACACTTTCTTCCTTTCTCTTTGCTCACGCAACTGCTAGACAAATGTCCCTTCTCTCCACAGTTGAAACAAACAAACTCTTTTTTGCTCACTTGGGTACTATTTTGCCCAAACGGCATCTTCTTCTCTCTTCCAGCTTTGTCACTCTTTTTTATTTTATCGCTTATTTTCTCATAATCTCTTAATTTATTCTTAAAGTCACTCATCATTTTTGCACCATATAAAATTGTTTTGTTTAAAGCCATCTCGTCAATACCGTCGATTACATATTGCATAAGCGCGTCGTCTTCCACATTGCCTCGCGCTGCAATATCTCTCATGCGATAAAAATATTCCAGAACACTCTCTTTGGATCGTCGTTTACTCTCACTGAGCTGCATATGTATCTGTTTGCTATTGACTCTCGACTTAAACTCTCTTAAAAGCGCACTCTTCAACGTTGTCCACGAATTCATATGCTTCTCGCTCAAAACAAATAACCTGGCAATGCCCTTAAGCGACTTCTTTGCGAAAATAAGTTTTTGTAGATCACTCCAATGCATGAACTCAGCCTGTTCTTCGAATTCTGTTATCCATTCCTCGACGGCTATATCATTAGAGCCATCAAACACTCGGATAGAGTCTTCTATGTCGCGGAAACTTATGGCAAAACGTGGCGCGACCACCTCATCGTAGTTTTGTCTTTGCACGTTACTTCTATCTGTATTCCCTTTTCGGCTTGTTTTTGGGATTTCGCTTGTGTGTATGTTATGTACGTCGCTGTAGTTGTCTCGCTCACTCGAGCGCCTCTCGTACACAGCTTCTTCGTCGTTTTCTTCGCCCTCGTTTTCATCTATACCATTCTCGTCGCTTGCGTCTTTTTCCTCGTCTTCATCATCGTCGTTGTTGTTTTGCAGCAGCCTGCCTTCCATCAAATTCCGAAAAATATGAAGTTCCAAATTTTCCGCATTGTGATTTATTTTCAATGTAACACATATTGAAACAAGATCACGGTCCGTTAGCTTTGCTTGTATGTATACGCGCTTTGCTAAGAATCTGGCGTCGTTTTCGTCGTATTCGAATCCACTAAATTCGCGCAACCGGCTTCTATTATTTCGGTCTCCTTCTTTTTTAAACACGAATTTGTGCAATGCACAAATGCTCGATTTCGTTGCCCCTCGTAGGCTTTTTGGAATTAACTCGTTCAAACACGTCATTTTGCTGAGATAAAAAAAATCGTCTATTTCTTTTTCCCCGCTGTTTAAATTTGTTAAACTCCGCGTCGTTTTTTGTTCCAAGTTCCGTTGCTTGCACCGCCGTCGTACCGTCACTTCGTTTCCTTCACTCCGATCCCGCACGAGCTCCCAATTGTGGGGTTTTTTGTTTATTAATCAGAGTAAGGTTAAAATAAAGGTTTCGGTACAGTAATATTGATATTAAAGATACAAGGAACTAAAATTGGACGTCGTCGTCGTTTTGTTCTACACGCAACCCTTTTCGTCGGTGGTTGTCCTCCAACTGCCCGCGCTGCTCTCTCTCGCTGATCTCCCTCGCTGCTCTCTCTCCATTGTGCGCTCTTCGTGCTGACTGGGAATTCGCCTGGGGGCGAATTCGCGTTTGCTCGTTTGTCCAGGGAACGCAAAACCCAGCCCACATGAATGCACTATGGCCCACAAGCATTCACTTGAAGCTCTCGATAGAATGTTAAAAGATGTGGTGTTATTATTTAGATAATAACACCAGGCTTTTCGGTGGTGCTTTACTGCTATTGTCCGGTGATTTTAGACAGACATTGCAGGTCATTCTACGCGCTAAAACAGTATAAAACAGTCATATCTATGGTGAAATGTCAGTACGTTACGTCTTGCTCACCAGCAAAACGATCCATTAGTACTAGCAATTGCTTAGCATTGGAAATGGAACAATACCGTTGCATAGAGACACACACTGCATCAAATTTCCAGACAATTTCAGCAACATGGTAAATACGAAAGATGCTTCCATTGAAAGCATTTTTCCAGATTTACAAGCTCATTATATTAATCGTGCCTGGCTTCGTGAATGAGCTATTTTAGCCGCAAAATACATCGATCGACACTACTACCGATCCTGACGAAGCAATCAACTATCCTGTTGAATTTTTTAATTGGCTGGATTTACCAGGAATGCCATCACATAACTTGCGATTACAAATTGGCTCACCTATTATTTATGCTATGCAACGGTACGAGATTAGTCATAAAAAATAATATTGTCAATGTGCTTGAAACTACAATTTTGAATGGCCAATTTAAAGGTGAAGTTGTTCTCCAGGCACGAATCCCAATGATTCCTTCAGACTCACTCATTCCAGATGTCCGCAATTTCCAATTCGATTGGCATTTGACATGCCTATTAGTAATGGTCATTATAAAAATCTGTGTTTGTACAGAACAGCAAAATTCGCAATACGAAGGTTTGGTCAAACGGCTGCAACTTAGCCGATTATCCATCGATTCTCACAAACGATACAAACGATTCTTAAACGACGCTTAATTAATGTACCTATCTAAAACTAAAAATGTTGGCCATTATATGTTATATGTCGACTAACGGAATTTATCGGCAAAATTCGTCATGCCCAGGTTTGGTGAAACGGCTCAACCTTAGCCGTTTATCCATCATTAACGAGGGGGAACGTTGTGAGCCGCGTCTACCGCCGCGGCTCTACTTTATACCCAGTACTCAGTCAGTATATATGTATGTGAGCTTGTAATAAATTACATTATGACATGTTCGGAAAAAGGATAAATTTAGTTCTAGCCAAAAAAAAAAAAAAAAATTAAGTCAACCTTTTCGGAGATTTTTATATATTAGATGTTTCCATATTTGTTTACATACTTTTTTTACATCTGCCTTTTCTACATGTCTTTATCTACTTCCTACATATACATACACGGCTGTGTGCGAGAGAGAGAGGGAATGAGTCTGCGCTTGGAAGGCCACTGAAATTTGATTTCTTCCTTCTGACTATATTTATGATCCGATCTGATCCAGATTCAATACTCTGATAGATATGGTCATTTTCTATGACTCTGCGTTTTTTGTTTTCCCGTATCTTCAAAATTGTAGATTTTCGTCTTTTGTGGGGGCGGAAGGGGGCGTGGCAAAATTTTGAAATACACTTGTACTGACGTGATATCACAGGAGCATGGATAGAGAGTTTGGTTGCTCTAGCTCTTATAGTCTCTGAGATCTAGGCGCTCATCTGGACGAATGGGCACAGCGCCCACACATGTGTGTGAGAGAGAGCGAGAGGGAACGATGCATTTCGAAATGGTTTTCTTCATTGTTTCTATATTTATGATTTGATCTAATCCAGATTCAACACTCTGATAGATATTGCCATTCTCTACGATTCTGCTTTTTTAGTTTTCTCGTATCTTTAAAATTGTGCATGCCACAGATTTTCGTCCTTTGAGTGGGCGGAAAGGGGCGGGGCGAAATTTTAAAATACACTTGTAACAGTGCGATAGGACAGGAGTCTGGATACAAAATTGTGTTCCTCTAGCTTTTATAGTCTCTGAGCTATAGGCGCTAATGAAGACGGACAGACGGACGGACGGACGGACAGACAGACAGACATAGCTAGATCGACTCGGCTATTGATGCTGATCAAGAATATATATACTTTATGGGGTCGGAAACGCTTCCTTCTGGGTGTTAATCACATCAATTTTTTGCACAAATCTAATATACCCCGTTACTCTTCGAGTACCGGGTATAAAAAGTCATTTTTGGCCACAGCGGAAAAAAAGTTCAATTTTGTCGAGTAGTGTAATCAGGACACCGCCAATTCGATATGGACGGTCAGATCTATAAATGTTAAATTTGTCAATAAAAATCTCGGTATCAGAAATTAAGGAATTAACCCCGGATTCGGAAAACGCGATGATATCGGACTCAAAAGTTGCACTATCAGTATGTAATTTGCAGAGCTAGCTGCACTGTTGCCTAGTGGAAGTTGGGGTTCCTACCATTCAATTTAGGGCAAAGAAGCGCCAGCTAGGGGATCGTCATTAACTTCCAGTTGGGAAGACACGGGCACAGGAGAGGTGACAGGTAAAGAGCCAGATGCAGCCGTCCTCATCGGTGCATGAGCATTAGCTTCGTTTTTCCTCATTTATAATTTTAAGGTTTTTAAAATGAGCTTCCATTGAGAGAAACTTATCCTGTAGTCGCCGGAATTCCGAGTGGACAGCAGCAAATTTGTTATGAGTTTGTCTCAAGAAGATTAGCATGTCGGCTTCAACTGCCCTGCAATCTGAGCAAGTCCAGTTGAGACCGCATCGAGTCTTAATCAGATCGACAACGCGACCACCAATATGACCCAAGCACGCGCAGTTAGCGTGTTGTCGTGTTGTCGCACAACCAGCAGTATATAAATGTTTGCCGTGTAGCTATTGAACGGTTAACGTCGCAGCGTTTAGCACAGCAGGATCTCATTGTTCAAATGATGAGTACAATATCCAAAAAAAAAAAGAAAGGTAAAATATAAGTCTGTGTGAGGCAGAGACGGTGACTTTAAGCTTATGTTACACAATTACGCGCGCTAGAAAACAAAAAAGTCACAATAACAACAAGCGAAACGATTTAAACACGGACAGACGATAGAAACACAGAGAATCAAGCACAGAACGGTGGCAAGCGTCGTGCGTGTGTTAAAATGAAAACAGATAAGCAGAAGGTAGATAAAAGCAGAGAGCAGCTCAGAAAGAGCGAGAGCAGGGCACAAGATTTTAGCAACAACAAAACCGCTTAAAATAAGAATCTGCAGAGATGGTAAGAATGCACAATAGGATTGAAAAATGAAAATAAATACACAAAGATAGGCTCAATGCGGATGCACTGATATCGAACAGATTGCTCGATGTGGGATGACTTTCCTTTAAGCAACGGATTTAAAATTTTTAGTAGGAGCGAAGTTAAACACGACCGTAAAAATTTAAGAATGCAGAATAGGATTGAAAACTGGAAATAAATACGAAAAAATAGGCTTAATGTGTATGTAGGATTATGCACTGATATCAACCAATTGCACGAACGGTTAAGAACACAATCCTTTAAGCAACGGATTTACAAATTTTTAGTAGGAGCGAATTTATACACGACCGTCAGCAACGTTATACCGATTCCCATCGATGTAACTTCAGGAGTCTCACGGGGAGTCCTTTGGCCCGTTGATTTTCTCATTTAATACACTGTTTGTTTCGTTGGTATGACCGCAAGTACAAAGAGCAATAAGGTGTCATAGAATCTATGCAAAAAGATTTTAAATTTGATCCCTTCAAAATTTGAACTAGTAATCTGGTAATTTGGATTCCGATCTAGGTTAATACTTTCTTTCCATACATCGAGCGTTACAGAAATATGTTCGATATTTTTGTGTGTATAGAATGTATAAAGAAGCGCTGCGCTCTACATTTATTTAAATGAGAGGCGTTGCGCTTGGATAGCATGTGGGGAGCTTAGATCTAAACTTGACCAAAATTTCAATAAAATTATAAATCATACGATTGTACAGCTCATCCGATGTTCTAGCTTTATGTTTGATAAAACCTAACTAAACTTACAGAAGTTATGCTAGAGCTACTGGCAAAGAATCGGTTAACAAAACCAGATGTAATAGTGTCTTACTCGTATATGTAACCAAAGAACCGTTCTTTATACTTACGCAATACCTCATGGCAAGAAGTGTAGATTGACTTTGAACCTGATCTGTAACATTTAGGCCGGTCTGATGAATAAGTCAATGTGCAGACTCAATCGTCAGCTAATCTAGCTGCGCCAGCGGAATCCTAGGAGCTGACTAGTAGCTGTTCCAAACATCGTCACTAGAGGGTCTTTCTGTCCCAAAAGTATGTATCAGCCAGAAGCAAGCGTTGCCGACCCCATAAAGTACATATGTTCTTGATCAGATCCATTCAATAGATATGTATTTCGGTCCCTCTATATATCCATCTTGTTTAAATGAAGCGAAGATTTTTTTACGGACGCTCGGTGGGTCCCGTATATAATTTATTCAATATTCAAAAATATAGGGAGTGAAACGAAAAAATTCGTCACCGTCACCGAGCGTCACTATTAACTCGTCACCGTAGCGTTAACTACTTCCCCAGTTACTTGTGCATTTTACTTCAATAATTAGTAAACGTGCTGCTGTCAATATTAATGTCGTGTTGAAAATAGTGTGTAATTATGGAAAATGATAACTACATGGTTTCACAACAACTGATTCTGTTGGATGGCGATTAAGGGACGAGAACAGCGGAGAGTTCTGTAATCAATACAGAATGTGTAAATAAAACACATAATCACCCAAGGAAGACACGTGCCGAATACAAAAGAGAGTGCAGACAGAGGGTCAAAGCTAAACAAAACGCATTACAAGCAGAAAAAAAAACAACACAACATGACAAACTTGAACAGGAAAGAAAAAGAAAGACTGCAAATTCAAAGGGATATCGAGAGCGTAAAAAGCGACTCATTGATCGGAGTGGTACCCGGAATTCTGAAGAATCAGCGACGACAAGTGATGAACATACGAAGTACGATGAAATAGTACAATTCGTAAGTCAATAGAGTGGAGAAAATTATCAAATACAACAACGTTCAACCAGGAGTTAATTATTACAAACAGACAAAAAAAAAACAACATGAGATACTTAAACAGGAAAGAAAAAGAAAGGCTGCATGAAATCGATATCGTCA